>CAMZMU010000037.1:69646261-70022782 GCA_947311845.1 Poa pratensis | reverse complement strand
TTGTTTCTGGCACTATTGACCTAGAGCCACCAGGATCATAGGCCATCTATTGGGAAGCTAGACCACGGGCACTGAAATGTGTCTTTATGGGTTATTTCATCGAGCCAGCAAGGGTATAAGTGTTGGAGCCCATCTGCAAAACGCATGTTTGTAAGTATGGATGTCCTTCGGGGAATCTGAGCCATTCTATGGTGAACCGACTGATCTGAGTCTGTTGTTTGCAGAACTTGACCACCTACACTATGTGCAAGATGGTCATGAGGGGGAGAAGGATGTATCTCGTACTCAGGGTGATTCTGTGGGTACTAACACTGATGATGATGTGCAGGTTCAGCCAACAGTGGGTACAATTCAAATTGGTTTCTGCAGGTCCTGTTCTTGTTCGAGATCGTGGCCACAGAATCTCCGCGTTTACTCTAGACGGCAGCCACATGTGCAGGGGGAGCAGGTGCAGGGGGAGCAGCAAGTCAGTGATAGGAGCTCATCTGACACTGCGGGACAGCAGGCACATGTGCAGGGGAGCAGCAAAGCAGTGATGCTAGCTCATGTGACACTGTGGATCTTCCTATTGCCTTGAGGAAAGAACCACGAGCTAAGGCAGGAATTCCTCCTGAAAAATACAGGGATGAGGGATACTATAGTGGCAAAGAAGACACTACAGATATTCGGGATGACCATGACATTGGAAATTTTGTGTCTTATAAGGCTTTGTCTCCTTCCTACAGAGCGTTTGTTGCCTCTCTCCAATCTGTGTCAGTCCCAAAGGATTGGAAGAGTGCAAAGCAAGATCCGAAGTGGCGGGATGCAATGATAGAGGAGTTGGAAGCACTAAAGAAAAAACAAGACGTGGGTGCTTGATGCATGTAAAATGCATACATGAACTTTGCACTTTAATTGCTTATATTCCAATCATATTTGCATCATATAAGGGTTATATCAATGTTTTATCATGATTTTGGGAATACTTCATAGTTTTCCCATTTATTGGAATTAACCCTGCACAGGCAGAAAACCCTAGTTTTGTATTTTAATGTTTCAGGGACCCAAACGTCAACGAAATCACCTGGAAATTTACGGGCGTCAATATTTGGAAGGAAGAAGGACTACGGAAAAAGGAAGCAAGCAAACGGATACCCGAGGGCAAACGGCATGGCCCACGCGGCCACAGTACCAGGCCGCGTGGGACCCACCCGTTTGGGCCTCGTGGCTCCGTTGCCATCGATCTTCGCTCCACCGCCTTCGTCTTGACCTAAAAACGCCTATAAAAAGGTCCCCCGTCGTTCTCTGGAAGGAGCGCCGCAGAAACACAGAAACACCGAAACGGAGATCAGAGCTGCAGATTGGAGGGGAAAACTCCGGCGGGGCGCTGCCGGCGTGGTCTCCATCTTCTCCATCGACTTCTCCACCGTCTCCATGATGAAGAGGGAGTAGTCCACCTCTGGACTATGGGTTTGTGGAAGTAACTTATGTATCTCTCCTCTCTTGAGCTTCACTAATTAGTACCGTATGAGCTGCTAAACATGATTACGGTCACCGTTGTAATACCTTTGTGGTGGATCTTTATGAGTTAATATATGTTTGAGATTGCAATGTTTGTTTCAGTTATGAGTATAGATGCATATTATGTACCCGTTCTTGTCTACTTGTTTTGATCAAGCATGTTTATGAGAGCGTGTGAGGGGGAACGTGTGCATTAGTTGGAGTAACGGGGGGTGGCTAGTGCAGTGAACGTGAGAGAAAGTTCTGCGATCCACTTTGGTATCTTTACCTTACTTTGTTACCTCACTAGGGATAAACTAAAATACCATGCTACCGGGGATGTGGGCGTGACCATTGCCACTACTCCATGACTAGATCTAGCATGTTCTTATTTTCACTTCATGTCATGATACTTATTGCTATACTCTGAGTTATCTTAATTACTGAGGTGTTATGATTTAGTTCGCATCTTGGTGGAGTATAAGAGAGGTTAATAACCAAAGATCTCTATGATAGGACGTGATGCCCATATATCTAAGTAACTTGTTATCAAACCCTGTGTTGCAATCTCATATGTTAACTTTGTGTGTTCCATTGTCTACCACTTTATAAAGAGAGAGTGCATTTGTGAAACCATGAACCCCAGTCCATTTTTAATCATAAGAAACACCTTACCAACACCATATACCACTTTTATATTTTCAGCCATCATTAAATCCGAAAATACAAAAATATACTTTTCATCTTGCATACATCATTTAAAAACCCAAAAATATCATTTACCATTGCATCCACCATCATTGCATATTTATTTCCTGTTTGCATTGCATAACTATCCTGATATCATTCTTACACCTTGTGCTTGACAACCACAGGTGAGGTTGAGGACCAAAACATCTAACCTTGTTTTGTAGGTAACCAAAAGAAGGATAAGAAGATAAATCTACCACTGCAGATTCCCCGAGAGTTTGATATTAAACCCTCGAGTCACCCCTCGTGGGGAAAATTGTCTTCCACTATACTATACACTCTGCACTTGGAGTCTCAACCTAAATCCCGTTATTTGTGCAGGCATCAAGACTTGCTCTTCGGGATCATCAGTGCTAACCAAGGGTGTGCATCATCGCATTCATCTCACAACAAAGTCAACGTCACCAACTTGTGCTAACACCTAAGCTTGGGGAGGTTGCACCTACGTGAGCACCATCTTATCCATCTTTACTTACAAAGCAATTTATTTGTTTTGTTAGTGTCATTGCATATCATATCATATTTATTTCAGTTTTGCATAAAAAATTAAAATACCAAAAAAAACTTGCTAAAATGGGAGAAAGAACTAAGCTGTGTGACTACACAAACACTCCTAATGATCAATTTATCACGAGAGATATTGCCACACCTAAGATAAATGCTGAGAGTTATGAAGTAAGTCCTAGTTTGTTGAACTTGATAACTAGGGAACAATTTGGTGGTAGTGCTATGGAGGATGCCTCTATGCATCTTCATGACTTTGTTGAAATATGTGACATGCAAAAGTTTAAAAATGTGGAAAGTGATATTCTAAAACTGAAGTTATTTCCTTTTTCAATTAGAGGAAAAGCTAAAGAGTGGTTGCATTCCTTGCCATCTGCTAGTATTAATTCTTGGGATGATCTAAAAGAAGCCTTCATTAAGAAATATTATCCCCTGTTAAAATTTTGCAAAATAGAAATAACATCCTTTCTTTTAGGCAAAATGAAAATGAACATGTTGCTATGGCTTGGGATAGGATAAAACTTATGCTTAGAACTTATCCCTCACATGGAGTTAATGAATGGACCATATTACACTCTTTCTACAATGGTTTAAACTACATGTCTAGAAACATACTTGATTCTGCTGCTAGAGGTGCTTTTATGAGTAAGACTATAGTAGAAGCTAAAAATATATTGGAAAGCATTTTACAAAACTATAGTCAATGGCATACTGATAGGGCACCTAATCCTTCTAAGAAAGTGAACTCTATTGAAGAAATTAATGATTTGTCATCTAAAATGGATACTATTCTTGCTTTGCTTAATAAACCTAGTGTAGAAATGTTCGTTTTCAAGAACTAGTTGGTAACAATTCTGAAAATATTGATGTCAACTTCATTAGGAACTATGGTAATAATGGGTATGGTAACAACAATTATAACTCTTATAATAAACCCCCATATGTGCCAAATAAATATGCTTCTAGTGGTAATGTTTCTAGTGACTTGGAAAACACTGATACGTCTATTTTGCATCACTATTTTATATCATAATTTACTGCTATTCATCGATATATTTCATATTTAGAAGTGTTACTTATGTTATTTTACCTATTTTGCATGTTTGATGAATAATGGAGAATTGGACAC
The DNA here is from genome assembly GCA_947311845.1 of Poa pratensis. Classification (NCBI taxonomy): domain Eukaryota; kingdom Viridiplantae; phylum Streptophyta; class Magnoliopsida; order Poales; family Poaceae; genus Poa; species Poa pratensis. Next base: position 70,018,920 of record CAMZMU010000037.1, on the reverse strand, counting down.
CGGAGTCAGGATTCTGCTGGAAAAAGCACCGTCGAGATGCACTATTTCTGAAGATCAATAAATCGAAGGAGACATATGGAAGTCCTATTTTACCAGATGATGGAGGAGGCCAAAAGGGGAGGCTGAGAAGGGCCAAGGTGGGCCCTCCTCACCCTGGCGCGGGGGCCCACCAGCCGCGCCGCCAGGTGGTTTGGGGGCCCTGGCCCACCTCAGCCGTTCCCCCTTCGCGTACTTGACCCCCTCGGAACCCTAACACAGGGGACGGCCATCGAAATATTCCGCCGCCTCCACGAGGCGGAAAACACCAGAGAGCGAAAAGCTCCCCTGCAGGAAGAAATCTGCCGGGGGAAATTCCCTCCCGGAGGGGGAAATCGTCGCCATCATCACCGTCATCGAGCTGGACTTCATCGGGATCATCATCATCATCTCCACCGCCAACACCATCATCACCGCCGCTGCACCCCGTCTCCGTTGTAACATCTAGGGCTGAATCTTGTCTATTTCATAGGGGAAACTCTCCCGGTGTTGATTACTCTTGTTATTGATGCTATTGGGTGAAACCATTGGACTAAGGTTTATGTTCAGATTGTTATTCATCATCATATCACCTCTGATCATGTTCCGTATGATGTCTTGTGAGTAGTTCGTTTAGTTCTTGAGGACATGGGAGAAGTCTTGATGTTAGTAGTGAACTATGTTGAGTAATATTTAATGGTTTGATGCTTAAGTTGTGGTGTTATTCTTCTAGTGGTGTCATGTGAACGTCGACTACATGATACTTCACCTTTATGGGCCTAGGGGAATGCATTGTGTATTCGTTTGCCAATTGTGGGGTTGCCGGAGTGACAGAAACCTGAACACCCGTTGGTATATCGATGCATGAGGGATAGCAGGATCTCAAAGTTTAAGGCTGTGGTTAGTTTATCTTAATTACTTTCTTGTATTTGCGGATGCTTGCAAGGGGTATAATCACAAGTATGTATTAGTCCTAGGAAGGGCGGTGCATTAGCATAGGTTCACCCACACAACACTTATCAAAACAATGAAGATTAATCAACTATATGAAGCGAAAGCACTTGACAATATTCCCGTGTGTCCTCAAGAACGTTTGGTCATTATAAGTACAACAACCGGCTTGTCCTTTGCTGTAGAAAGGATTGGGCCACTCGCTGCAACTATTATTACTGCATTTTATTTACTTGTACTTTATTTATCTGTCATATCAAAAACTCCTAAAAACTTGTCTGAGAGCATTTACAGTGAATCCTTCATCAAAACCGCTTGTCAACACCTTCTGCTCCTCGTTGGGTTCGACACTCTTATTTATCGAAAGTACTACGATACACCCCCTATACTTGTGGGTTATCAAGACTATTTTCTGGCGCCGTTGCCGGGGAGTGTAGCGCTATTGGTAAGTGGAATTGGTAAGGGAAACATTTATTGTACGTGCTGTTTTTATTTTTGCCTGCTGCTATATCTCATTATGGAGGGGTCTTCTCTTGAATTCCTATTTGGGAAAACAACTACCACTGCTAAGGTAGTAGAGGAGGCGCCAGATGAGCAGGTAATACCGTTCAAAATTCCTATGAAAATTGTTGAACGTGTCACAAATAACCGCTATGCAGGAGATGGAACTGTCCATCCTGGAGATCATTTGTTATTTCTGCATGAATTGTGCGAGTTATTTAAGTGTGCAGGTATCTCGATGGGAGAAGTTAAGAAGAAATTATTCTCTCTATCACTGTCTGGTAAAGCTGCACATTGGTATAAACTGCTGAAGAATGGGTATTCTCTTGGATGGGAGGAAATTGTACCTCTCTTTTACTCCAAATTCTATCCTCCAAGTGAGATTCATAAGGATCGGAACCTCATATATAACTTCTGGCCCTATGATGGAGAGAGTATCGCTCAAGCGTGGGGGAGATTGAAGGCATTAATGCTCAAATGTCCCATTCATGAGCTTCCTGGTAATATTGTTATTGATAACTTTTATGCAAGACTCTCCTTTCAAGATAAAACTCTATTGGATACCACTTGTGCTGGATCGTTCACTCGTAATAAAGAAGAGTTTAAGTGGGACCTTCTTGATCGGATTCAGGAGAACACTGAAGGATGGGAGAATGACAAAGGTAGGGAGTCAGGTATAAGCTATGACTTTGAGTGTGTTAAAAATTTTATGGATACTGATGATTATCGCAAAATTAGCACTACTTATGGTCTTGACTCTCAAATTGTTGCAAACTTTTATAAAGCCTTTGCTTCCTATTTCGGTTTGCCGAAGGAGGGTTTTAAAAATTATCATGAACCATATAAAGATGAATCTGTTTCTCATATATCTAAAGGTGTTGAGGTTAATGTTGCTGATCGCATTATTCCAGAACCTTATATTGAAAAAGTTCCTTTTCCTAATAAGATTAAGGAACATACTATCATAACTGGTGTTGTTAGTAAAAGTAATAAGAAAACTACCAAACCTGATGAGCAAATAACTGTTGAACCTGTTGTAGCATTGGTTAAAGATCTTGTCACTGAAAATTTAGAAGATAGACACATTATCTTTTGTGAGGATGCTTCTAATATTGTCTCACATCCTAAAAGTTCTAGGAAGTCTAGTGTTCCTGTGCTTTCTGTTGGGATAGGTGATCATTGCTATTATGGTTTATGTGATATTGGTGCAAGTTCTAGTGCTATTCCTTATGAGCTTTACAGGGAAATTATGCACGAAATTGCTCCTTGTAAACTTGAAGAGATTGATGTGGTTATTCAGCTTGCTAATAGGGAAACTATCTCTCCAATTGGTATCATTAGAGATGTCGAAGTCCTTTGTGGTAAGACTAAATACCCTGCTGATTTTCTTGTACTTGGGTCGGCTGCCAATGATAGTTGTCCTATTATTTTTGGTAGACCTTTTCTGAATACTTGTGGTGCTGTTATAGACTGTAAGAAAGAGAAAATCTTTACTAAATTTGCTGGTGAATCTTATGAATTCAATTTCTCTAAATTTGCTAAAGCACCTTATGAAACTGAATTGCCTAGTGAGGATTTTGAAATTGCTCAACTTGCATCTATTGTTCTTGCTCCTAACAATGCTTTGCAGCAACATATGGAGAATCATGAAAGTGAGAACTTCAGGGAAGAAAGGAATGAGCTTGATGAAGTATTCCTTCGTCAACCTATGCTCAAACACAATTTACCTGTGGAAGATTTGGGTACCACAATGCCACCCAAGGAGGATCCTGTTTTTGATTTGAAACCTCTGCCTGATAATCTTAAATATGCTTATATTGATGATAAGAAAATATATCCTGTTATTATCAGCTCTAAACTTTCAGGTACAGAGGAGGAAAGGTTATTGGGAGTGTTGAGGAAACACCGCGGAGCTATGGGATATACTCTTGATGACCTGAAGGGAATTTCTCCTACTATATGTCAGCACGCCATCAACATGGAACCTGATGCAAAGCCTGTTGTTGAGCATCAGCGTCGTTTAATACCCAAGATGAAAGAAGTGGTAAGAAATGAGGTATTAAAACTTCTTGAAGCTGGTATTATTTATCCTATTGCTGATAGTAGATGGGTAAGTCCTGTGCATTGTGTTCCTAAGAAAGGAGGAATTACCGTTGTTCCTAATGAAAATGATGAACTAATTCCTCAAAGAGTAGTAGTTGGTTATAGGATGTGCATTGATTTTAGAAAGGTTAACAAAGTAACTAAGAAAGATCATTATCCTTTGCCTTTTATTGATCAAATGCTTGAGAGGTTGTCCAAGAAAACTCACTTTTGTTTCCTTGATGGGTATTCTGGGTTTTCTCAAATTGCTGTGAGAGCGCAAGATCAAGAGAAAACTACTTTTACTTGTCCTTATGGAACTTATGCTTATAGACGTATGCCTTTTGGTTTATGTAATGCTCCTGCTACTTTTCAAAGATGCATGTCTGCTATTTTTCATGGCTTTTGTGAGGAAATTGTGGAAGTCTTCATGGACGATTTCTCCGTCTATGGAACTTCCTTTGATAATTGTTTGCACAACCTTGACAAAGTTTTGCAGAGATGTGAAGAAACTAGCCTTGTTCTTAATTGGGAGAAATGCCACTTTATGGTTAATGAAGGAATTGTTCTTGGACATAAAATTTCTGAAAGAGGTATTGAAGTTGATCGAGCTAAAGTGGAGGCAATTGAAAAGATGCCTTGTCCCAAAGATGTTAAAGGTATTCGTAGTATTCTTGGTCATGCTGGTTTTTATAGGAGGTTTATTAAAGATTTCTCTAAAATTTCCAAGCCTCTTACTAATCTTCTTCAAAAAGATGTACCTTTGTTTTTGATGATGATTGTAAGGAAGCTTTTGAAACTTTGAAAAAGGCTTTAATCACCGCTCCTGTAGTTGAACCACCTGATTGGAATTTACCTTTTGAAATTATGTGTGATGCTAGTGATTATGCTGTAGGCGCTGTTCTTGGGCAGCGAGTAGATAAAAAGTTAAATGTTATTCATTATGCTAGTAAAACTCTTGATTCTGCTCAAAAGAATTATGCCACTACTGAAAAAGAATTTCTAGCTGTAGTTTTTGCTTGTGACAAATTTCGACCCTACATAGTTGATTCGAAAGTCACTATTCATACTGATCATGCTGCAATTAGATACCTTATGGAAAAGAAAGATGCTAAGCCAAGGCTTATTAGATGGGTACTTCTTTTGCAAGAATTTGATTTGCATATCATAGATAGAAAAGGTGCTGAAAATCCTGTTGCTGATAATTTGTCTAGATTGGAAAGCATTCCTTATGATCCTATTCCTGTTAATGATAGCTTTCCAAATGAACAATTGGCTGCAATAAGTGTAAGTTCGCGAGATAGTCCTTGGTATGCTGATTATGCTAACTTTATTGTTTCCAAGTACTTGCCTCCAACCTTTTCAGCTCAGCAAAGAAGGAAATTCTTTTATGACTTGCGGCATTACTTTTGGGATGACCCACACTTATATAAAGAAGGAGTCGATGGTATTATGCGAAGATGTGTTCCTGAATATGAACAACAGGAAATACTGAGGAAATGCCATGGAAGTGCTTATGGAGGGCATCACGCTGGAGATAGAACTGCGCAGAAAGTTCTACAATCAGGTTTTTATTGGCCTACCCTCTTTAAGGATGCAAGAAAGTTTATTTTATCTTGTGATGAATGTCAAAGGGTTGGTAATATCTCTAGACGCAATGAAATGCCTATGAGTTATTCTCTTGTTATTGAACCATTTGATTGTTGGGGATTCGACTTCATGGGTCCTTTTCCTTCTTCACAAGGTAATACTCATATACTTGTTGCTGTTGATTATGTCACTAAATGGGTAGAAGCTATACCTACTAAAAGTGCTGATGGTGAGACCTCTTTAAAAATGCTTCAAGATGTCATTTTTCCTAGGTTTGGTGTACCTAGATATCTTATGACTGATGGAGGTTCTCATTTTATCCATGGTGGTTTTAGAAAGACTCTTGCTAAATATGGTGTTAATCATAGAATTGCTTCAGCCTATCATCCTCAAACTAGTGGACAAGTAGAATTGTCAAATAGGGAGATTAAATCTATCTTGCAAAAGACTGTTAATAAATCTAGAAAAAATTGGGCTAGTAAGTTAAATGATGCTTTATGGGCTTATAGAACTGCTTATAAGAACCCCATGGGCATGTCTCCTTATAAAATGGTTTATGGTAAAGCTTGTCACTTGCCTTTAGAATTAGAACACAAAGCTTATTGGGCAGTGAGAGAACTTAATAGAGATTTTAAACTTGCCGGTGAGAAAAGGTTGTTGCACTTAAGTTCTTTAGATGAATGGAGAAGTGAGGCTTATGAAAATGCTAGACTCTTTAAAGAAAAAGTTAAGAGATGGCATGATAGGAGAATTCTTAAAAGAGAATTTAATGTTGGTGAGAAAGTTCTATTGTATAGGTCTCGTCTCAGATTTTTTGCAGGAAAGTTACTCTCAAAATGGGAAGGACCATTTGTTATTGTGGAGGTGTATCGTTCAGGTGCAATAAAAATTGCTTCATTGAAAGATAACTCTACACAAGTGGTAAATGGTCAAAGACTCAAGCATTATATTTCTGGAGATTCTATTAATGAAGAGGTTGATACAATTAAAGTGGTGACTCCGGAAACTTTCATTGAAGAACATTTTTCTGGGACTGCAGAATTCGATTCGAATAGGTAACAGTTTCGGTAAGAAAAGTTTCGCGAATAACTTTCTAGAAGATATTTTCGTCGTTTTTATTAAATATGGAAAAATAAGAGACCGAACCGGATGGGAGACGGCACCCGTGGTGCCCAAACCATAGGTCGGCGCGGTGGGCCCCCAGCCGCGCCGCCTGGTGGTTTGAGCACCCCGGAGCTCGTCTCCGATCAGGTTTCCTCCTGTACCTTCCTTATGTTGTAAAACTTTTTGCTATATAACTCACCCGAACCCCCGAGGTTCGTATCTCGCCTTTTCATCGTGTTTCGTTTCGAGCTGTTTCTGTCCAGATATTGTTTTCAGATTTAGAAGCGCCATGGTCTCCAACAACAACAACAAGGGCAAGGAGCCTTTGGAAGACGAGACTCAAGACCCCAAGCTGAAGGAGGAAGTCAAGAGCAAAGATGAAAGCGTCATGAAGGAAGTAAAGGGGATGCCGTCAACAAAGGGAGAACAGCCTGCAGTCAGGAAGCCCACCTTTGTGGGATCGGTTAACGCTCAACGTGCTTTTTCTCATAACCTGCAGGGAGCAATACCACCTATTCCGGACTACAGCTCTTTTCCGGCAGTGACGGAAGTACTTCGAGTTACAGATGAGTTCTGTGATCAATACCGAGCCCTGCGGAGGGAGGTGGAAATACTCCAGGAAGAGAATATCAGACTCCGCCGAATGCTGGAACGGTTTCTTACTCCAATCCAAGTCATACCGCCACCACCACCGAAGGAGTAATTCATCATAAGTATTGGCATCCCCTTGGTTTGTTCCAAGCTTGGGGGAGTGCCGCGGTATCACATCATTATCTTTACCTTTTACTTTTCCATAAAGTCATATCGTGAGTAGGGAAGTTATCTTATATGATGGTTTGCAATGTGGAAGTATCTCTCTTTTAGTTGGTTATCTATGTATCCCTTGGTGTGAGTTGCCGTTATGAAATATTAATGAGAAGTTTTATCATTTACTTTCTGCATACTTTATTTTAGCTTGCAATTCTCTTTCATATTGATAACCTTGTTGTTAGTATAGGGATCACTTTTTAGAGCACCAAGTTAATCTTTTTGGTTTTGGCAAACTTAGCATTGGTCAGTAGTAGACAATACTTTGAGACTTAAGTAGAGAGAGGGAGTGCATGCAAATATATTATTCCATGATCTTTCTTTCTTTGTAGCTCATAAGCTTAGTATTCTTAAGTTAAACTATTTGTGCTTCTAAGGAAGATTGCATGATTATTCTTATCACTTGTATAATTGTTTGTATCCCTCAACTCTTATGCTTGCTACATAACCTTGCTAGCCAAAGACCTGTATCGAGAGGGAATGCTTCTCATACATCCAAACCTTGAGCCAAACCATTGCCATTCGAGTCCACCATAACTTCCTACTATATGGTATTTTGCGCCATTCCAAGTAAATACTTCATGTGCTACCTTTAAATTATTCAAAACTTATTACTCCTAGTTTTGTGTCACTGTTTATTAGCTCATGAGGGTTCTGTAGAGTTTCTCTAGCACTTTTGTCAAACAGACTTTCACCAATGGACTAGTGGCATATACACCGCTTATCCAACAATTTGCAAAAAGAGCTGGCAAATGGGGTGCCCAGTCCCAATTAACTACAACTTTCATTAATAATTCTCTTCACATGTTTTGCCCTGATTTATCAGTAAGCAACTTAATTTGCAAATAGACACTCCTCCATGGTATGTGAATGTTGGAAGGCACCCGAGGATTCGGTTAGCCATGGCTTGTGTAAGCAAAAGGTTGGGAGGAGTGTCAACTATAAAGAAACTAAAATACATGTGTAAACAAAAGAGAAGAGGGATGATCTACCTTGCTGGTAGAGATAACGTCCTTCATGGGAGCCGCTCTTGAAAGTCTGGTTGACAAGGGGTTAGTGTTCACTTTACTACGATTCGTTGACAACGACATACATAGCTCAAACAACTATTTTCATACTCTCTATATGCTTTGCAAAACTTAAAAGCTCTAGCACATGATTTAATCCCTGCTTCCCTCTGCGAAGGGCCTATCTTTTACATTATTGTTGAGTCAGTAAACCCATTCCTCTCTATCTCAAGCAAGCATTTGAGTTGTTGAGATCCAATTAGTTATATGTGTTGATACTTCTAATCATATCTCTCATTTCCTTGTTTCGCACAATAGCTTTTATCCGAATGAATATAACTTTGAAAGTTATCAATGACTGTAAGGAGACTGTTATGATTAAGGCATGTAAGTTCTGCTATATAAGCTCTGATATAAAGACTCTTCTCGAAAGATAAGTATGATCTGTTAATTGTTCTCTGACCAAGAGTTTAAGTTTGCCTTCACCAATCATGGTTCTCTTTATGCACTTCATCGTGGTTCCCTTTACTTATTTCAAGTTAGATTATATGAAGGGAAGTTGCTGTCTAGAATGACTTGTGTATCAATGAATGTGATGCTTCTTGTCCGTATTTTATTTATCGACACTTTGCTCCATAAACTTGTGGTCATGTTTACTGAGCTCAGTTTTCGCTTGGGGACAAGCGAGGTCTAAGCTTGGGGGGGTTGATACGTCCATTTTGCATCACTATTTTATATCATAATTTACTGCTATTCATCGATATATTTCATATTTAGAAGTGTTACTTATGTTATTTTACCTATTTTGCATGTTTGATGAATAATGGAGAATTGGACACCGGAGTCAGGATTCTGCTGGAAAAAGCACCGTCGAGATGCACTATTTCTGAAGATCAATAAATCGAAGGAGACATATGGAAGTTCCTATTTTACCAGAAGATGGAGGAGGCCAAAAGGGGAGCTGAGAGGGCCAGGTGGGCCCTCCTCACCCTGGCGCGGGGGCCCCCAGCCGCGCCGCAGGTGGTTTGGGGGCCCTGGCCCACCTCAGCCGTTCCCCCTTCGCGTACTTGACCCCCTCGGAACCCTAACACAGGGGACGGCCATCGAAATATTCCGCCGCCTCCACGAGGCGGAAAACACCAGAGAGCGAAAAGCTCCCCTGCAGGAAGAAATCTGCCGGGGGAAATTCCCTCCCGGAGGGGGAAATCGTCGCCATCATCACCGTCATCGAGCTGGACTTCATCGGGATCATCATCATCATCATCTCCACCGCCAACACCATCATCACCGCCGCTGCACCCCGTCTCCGTTATAACATCTAGGGCTGAATCTTGTCTATTTCATAGGGGAAACTCTCCCGGTGTTGATTACTCTTGTTATTGATGCTATTGGGTGAAACCATTGGACTAAGGTTTATGTTCAGATTGTTATTCATCATCATATCACCTCTGATCATGTTCCGTATGATGTCTTGTGAGTAGTTCGTTTAGTTCTTGAGGACATGGGAGAAGTCTTGATGTTAGTAGTGAACTATGTTGAGTAATATTTAATGGTTTGATGCTTAAGTTGTGGTGTTATTCTTCTAGTGGTGTCATGTGAACGTCGACTACATGATACTTCACCTTTATGGGCCTAGGGGAATGCATTGTGTATTCGTTTGCCAATTGTGGGGTTGCCGGAGTGACAGAAACCTGAACACCCGTTGGTATATCGATGCATGAGGGATAGCAGGATCTCAAAGTTTAAGGCTGTGGTTAGTTTATCTTAATTACTTTCTTGTATTTGCGGATGCTTGCAAGGGGTATAATCACAAGTATGTATTAGTCCTAGGAAGGGCGGTGCATTAGCATAGGTTCACCCACACAACACTTATCAAAACAATGAAGATTAATCAACTATATGAAGCGAAAGCACTTGACAATATTCCCGTGTGTCCTCAAGAACGTTTGGTCATTATAAGTACAACAACCGGCTTGTCCTTTGCTGTAGAAAGGATTGGGCCACTCGCTGCAACTATTTTACTGCATTTTATTTACTTGTACTTTATTTATCTGTCATATCAAAAACTCCTAAAAACTTGTCTGAGAGCATTTACAGTGAATCCTTCATCAAAACCGCTTGTCAACACCTTCTGCTCCTCGTTGGGTTCGACACTCTTATTTATCGAAAGTACTACGATACACCCCCTATACTTGTGGGTCATCAAACACCATTAGATCTTTTATATCTACCCAAAAAGAGCTTAATAAGGAATTTATCTCTAAGTTTGAGAAACAAGATGCTTTGTTTGAAAGGGTAGATCAGCTTACTAAGGAAGTCTCATCATTAAAGAGCATCATTACAGCCCAAAAACATGAGGAAACAATAAAATATTGCCAAGAGGTTATCAATAAGTCTTGGGAATACATTCATGAGCAAGAGAGAGTTGCTAAAGAATCTATTGGGGTAATGAAAGAGGTTGAAGTTGAGGAAGTTAAAATGCTTAATGAAGTCAAGAATCTGTTGCTTGACTTAGAAAATTGTAGCTTGCATGAATTAATATCTATCTTACAAAAATTTGCAACTGATCCTTCCATCAACACTAACCAAGCAGGTTTTGGTTCTTATATTGCTAATCATGTCTTGAAAGAAAAGATTGCTAGGTACAACCAAGAGGCTATGATACCACCTAAGCTTGGGGATATGTGGATACCTAAAGTACTAGTAACTATTGGAAAAGAGATACACCATGCCATACTTGATCTAGGATCTAGTGTCTCTGTTTTATCTAAAGAACTATATGAAGTGCTTGAATTAAAAAATATTGAAAAATGCTCTATTGAACTAGCACTTGCTGATGACTCTATTAAACATGCTTTGGGAAAAGTAAGTGATGTTATGGTAGAGTTACATATGACTTTTGTGCCTGTGGATTTTCTAATCATGGATATGGGGAATAAAACCTCTAGTCCTATTATTCTTGGAAGACCTTTTCTTCGTACCACAGGTGCTATCATTGATTCAAAAGAAGGGAATGTAAAGTTTCAGTTTCCACACAAGAAGTGTATGGAACACTTTCCAAGGAAGAGAGGAACATCAAAGTTCAAGCTCCCTCATGAGCTTCATCTTCAATAAACAACAAGTAAGAAGCCTAGCTATATGGCTATAAAGAAAGCGCTTTGCGTGAGGCAACCCGGTTATTTTTGTGTAATTTTTCTTTGTGTCCTCTTGCTGTAACAAGAGATTTTGTGTCTAGTTATGTTCTGCAGTTTTTAATAAAGTGCCAAGTTTTACCCTTTTTGGTTTGAAAAAGTTGCTTATAGCGTTCGGAGATTTTATTCCTGCACGAATCAGTGCACGGTATGATTTTTAATTCTTATTCTGTAACTCCGAATGAGCTCACATTTGAACTGTAGTTGCAACTTTTCATCCTCTGTATGCATGAATTTTTTCGGAATTTTTAGAGAAAATTTGGTAGGGTAGAAAAATACGTTTTGCTGCTGCTATTTTTCTGGACAGATTCTGTCCCATTTTGTTTGATGCATGCTTTGAGCTTTTAAGTTGAATCTTTTTGATCCAATTGAGTTTATGAGTAGGCATACAACATTATATACTTTCTGGACATTCATATGAATTTTTGTTCAAGGATTATATGCAGTAAGGAACCTATTTGTTTATCACTATTAATGCACCCCACAGAAAAGAGATGGGAGAAACGGTGTTTTGAAGTTTTTTCACAGGGATTGGAGGAGATGCACCAAGAGCTATCCAAGGATGGTGAAGACCATAAGCTTGGGGATGTGAAGATAACCCCACTGGACCTACACACTCTCGGTTTGCGCACGTCCAACTTCTGTTTTTCGATCGAAACACTTTATCGCATAAACTTGGATCGTCGTTTTTTGTTTTTGTTTGAGTCTTGAGAGACCACCACACTATCAATTATATATGAGGGAGCTACTGGAAATATGGGTTGAAATATGTTGGATGCTTTTATAAGATTGGGAAAAGGGATGTTTGATTTGATTTTTAATGATACCTATAGTTGCATGATTCATGAGCTTGTTTATGAGTAATAGTTTGCAAATTCTTTTTGTAAAGCTATCACTTATTCATGTTTTGGTGCTGATTGTTATTTTACTTGGTTTAACATGGATTAGTAAGTTCTATGGACACTCATGCATGCATCTAGATGGTCAACTTTCTCCCTTTTGCTAGCCCAAAAACTCCAACAAGCAAAAACTTGTTTCCAACACCTTCAACCAAAGTTATTCCAGTGAGTCCACCATATCTACCTATTGGCTTTATGCTATTCCGAGTATGTTCATCATGATATTTGTGTTATCTATACCTCTGAATGAAAATGATTATGTTATTGATTGCCATGGGAAAAATTGGTTATATAGCTCTCACGAACTTGATGCACATTTTACTATCATTGCAATAAATAAAACATGACCCATTGTGATTAAGATTATGATGCTAGTGGCTTGATAAATGTTCGAGGTTGGGAGTTAGCCCATATGTGCTGTCACATGCAAAGCTTTCAACATGCTCCTTCATCTCATTTAGTTGATATCATGTGCTTTTGTCTATGGATGCCTATCATGGTGAAATGAGGTGGAAATGAAGTAGTTCAAATGAGTTTGTATAAATGGTTAGAGAGACGCCTGGGCCGCTAATCTAAGCCATGCATCATTCATGGTGGAAATTTACTTACATATTATGGTGAACCTTCTGTGATACACCTTGCAATAAAAAACTATTCCAAATGGTAAATAAAAAGGGTGTTGAGATTGTTCATTTTGTTTGTTTGTCTTGTCATTTTGATATGGGCTTGTTCCATATCCTGGGACAAGAGGTACCCCAGTTGACGCTCTTGATGATACTATTATTACTTACAATGATAGATAACTTGAACTTGCTTTGTTTCCTAAGTTGAGTAATCATGGTGTAGGTACTTGTATTCAAGGGGCATGAGACATCCAACCTTTACTTTGTCAAGCACACTACTCATATTTGCTTTCACTTTAACCTTAATCATTTAAGATGCTATGATAGGGGCAATGAGAGCTTGACACCAATGAATACCTTATTGCAATCATTAACTTAAGTAGAAGAGTTTGGAAGTTGGATGAAACTTATGCATGCTTTACCTCTACTCACATATACATCTTTCCAAAGTGTACACCTATCATATTCAGATTTTCATCTACACTCTATGACCATTGTAGGATGTTCTACTTATCATTATGCATACATGTGTTCCATATTACTTGCTACTATGTTACACTTTGTGAACTATCAATGAACATCCTTGTCTTGAATACTTGATATCACTTCATAAACTATTTGCATATTGCTACTCCTTTGAAGATTGAATCATTTGACTATATGTAGCAATAGTAATCATCTTTGATATCCATTGTTAACTATTAAATTGCAAAGTCCATGTTAGTTTTATCATCTTCATACTCGAGGACGAGCATGGATTAAGGTTGGGGATGTTGATGCATGTAAAATGCATACATGAACTTTGCACTTTAATTGTTTATATTCCAATCATATTTGCATCATATAAGGGTTATATCAATGTTTTATCATGATTTTGGAAATACTTCATAGTTTTCCCATTTATTTGGAATTAACCCTGCACAGGCAGAAAACCCTAGTTTTGTATTTTAATGTTTCAGGGACCCAAACGTCAACGAAATCACCTGGAAATTTACGGGCGTCAATATTTGGAAGGAAGAAGGACTACGGAAAAAGGAAGCAAGCAAACGGATACCCGAGGGCCAAAAGGGCATGGCCCACGCGGCCACAGTACCAGGCCGCGTGGGACCCACCCGTTTGGGCCTCGTGGCTCCGTTGCCGTCGATCTTCGCTCCACCGTCTTCGTCTTGACCTAAAAACGCCTATAAAAAAGGTCCCCCGTCGTTCTCTGGAAGGAGCGCCGCAGAAACACAGAAACACCGAAACGGAGATCAGGAGCTGCAGATTGGAGGGGGATGATAACCCACAAGTATAGGGGGTGTATCGTAGTACTTTCGATAAATAAGAGTGTCGAACCCAACGAGGAGCAGAAGGTGTTGACAAGCGGTTTTGATGAAAGATTCACTGTAAATGCTCACAGACAAGTTTTTAGGAGTTTTTGATATGACAGATAAATAAAGTACAAGTAAATAAAATGCAGTAGTAATAGTTGCAGCGAGTGGCCCAATCCTTTCTACAGCAAAGGACAAGCCGGTTGTTGTACTTATAATGACCAAACGTTCTTGAGGACACACGGGAGTATTGTCAAGTGCTTTCGCTTCATATAGTTGATTAATCTTCATTGTTTTGATAAGTGTTGTGTGGGTGAACCTATGCTAATGCACCGCCCTTCCTAGGACTAATACATACTTGTGATTATACCCCTTGCAAGCATCCGCAAATACAAGAAAGTAATTAAGTTAAACTAACCACAGCCTTAAACTTTGAGATCCTGCTATCCCTCATGCATCGATATACCAACGGGTGTTCAGGTTTCTGTCACTCCGGCAACCCCACAATTGGCAAACGAATACACAATGCATTCCCCTAGGCCCATAAAGGTGAAGTATCATGTAGTCGACGTTCACATGACACCACTAGAAGAATAACACCACAACTTAAGCATCAAACCATTAAATATTACTCAACATAGTTCACTACTAACATCAAGACTTCTCCCATGTCCTCAAGAACTAAACGAACTACTCACAAGACATCATACGGAACATGATCAGAGGTGATATGATGATGAATAACAATCTGAACATAAACCTTAGTCCAATGGTTTCACCCAATAGCATCAATAACAAGAGTAATCAACACCGGGAGAGTTTCCCCTATGAAATAGACAAGATTCCGTCCTAGATGTTACAACGGAGACGGGGTGCAGCGGCGGTGATGATGGTGTTGGCGGTGGAGATGATGATGATGATGATCCCGATGAAGTCCAGCTCGATGACGGTGATGATGGCGATGATTTCCCCCTCCGCGAGGGAATTTCCCCCGGCAGATTTCTTCCTGCAGGGGAGCTTTTCGCTCTCCGGTGTTTTCCGCCTCGTGGAGGCGGCGGAATATCTCGATGGTCTTCTCCCCTGTGTTAGGGTTCCGAGGGGGTCAAGTACGCGAAGGGGGGACGGCTGAGGTGGGCCAGGGCCCCCAAACCACCTCTCGGCGCGGCAGGGGGCCCCACCGCGCCAAGGGGTGAGGAGGGCCCACCATGGCCCATCTCAGCTCCCCCTTTTGGCCTCCTCCATCTTCTGGTAAAATAGGAACTTCCATATGTCTCCTTCGATTTATTGATCTTCTGAAATAGTGCATCTCGACGGTGCTTTTCCAGCAGAATCCTGACTCCGGTGTCCAATTCTCCATTATTCATCAAACATGCAAAATAGGTAAAATAACATAAGTAACACTTCTAAATATGAAATATATCGATGAATAGCAGTAAATTATGATATAAAATAGTGATGCAAAATGGACGTATCAACCCCCCAAGCTTAGACCTCGCTTGTCCCCAAGCGAAAGCTGAGCTCAGTAAACATGACCACAAGTTATGGAGCAAAGCGTCGATAAATAAAATACGGACAAGAAGCATCACATTCTTTGATACACAAGTCATTCTAGACAGCAACTTCCCTTCATATAATCTAACTTGAAATAAGTAAAGGGAACCACGATGAAGTGCATAAAGAGAACCATGATTGGTGGAGGCAAACTTAAACTCTTGGTCAGAGAACAATTAACAGATCATACTTATCTTTCGAGAAGAGTCTTTATATCAGAGCTTATATAGCAGAACTTACATGTCTTAATCATAACAGTCTCCTTACAGTCATTGATAACCTTCAAAGTTATATTCATTCGGATAAAAGCTATTGTGCGAAAACAAGGAAATGAGAGATATGATTAGAAGTATCAACACATATAACTAATTGGATCTCAACAACTCAAATGCTTGCTTGAGATAGAGAGGAATGGGTTTACTGACTCAACAATAATGTAAAAGATAGGCCCTTCGCATAGGGAAGCAGGATTAAATCATGTGCTAGAGCTTTTAAGTTTTGCAAAGCATATAGAGAGTATGAAAATAGTTTGTTTGAGCTATGTATGTCGTTGTCAACGAATCGTAGTAAAGTGAACACTAACCCCTTGTCAACCAGACTTTCAAGAGCGGCTCCCATGAAGGACGTTATCTCTACCAGCAAGGTAGATCATCCCTCTTCTCTTTGTTTACACATGTATTTTAGTTTCTTTATAGTTGACACTCCTCCCAACCTTTGCTTACACAAGCCATGGCTAACCGAATCCTCGGGTGCCTTCCAACATTCACATACCATGGAGGAGTGTCTATTTGCAAATTAAGTTGCTTACTGATAAATCAGGGCAAAACATGTGAAGAGAATTATTAATGAAAGTTGTAGTTAATTGGACTGGGCACCCCATTTGCCAGCTCTTTTTGCAAATTGTAGGATAAGCGGTGTATATGCCACTAATCCATTGGTGAAAGTCTGTTTGACAAAAGTGCTAGAGAAACTCTACAGAACCCTCATGAGCTAATAAACAGTGACACAAAACTAGGAGTAATAAGTTTTGAATAATTTAAAGGTAGCACATGAAGTATTTACTTGGAATGGCGCAAAATACCATATAGTAGGAAGTTATGGTGGACTCAAATGGCAATGGTTTGGCTCAAGGTTTGGACGTATGAGAAGCATTCCCTCTCGATACAGGTCTTTGGCTAGCAAGGTTATGTAGCAAGCATAAGAGTTGAGGGATACAAACAATTATACAAGTGATAAGAATAATCATGCAATCTTCCTTAGAAGCACAAATAGTTTAACTTAAGAATACTAAGCTTATGGGCCACAAAGAAACAAAGATCATGGAATAATATATTTGCATGCACTCCCTCTTTCTACTTAAGTCTCAAAGTAATTGTCTACTACTGACCAATGCTAAGTTTGCCAAAACCAAAAAGATTAACTTGGTGCTCTAAAAAGTGATCACTATAATAACAACAACGTTATCAATATGAAAGAGAATTGCAAGCTAAAATAAAGTATGCAGAAAGTAAATGATAAAACTTCTCATTAATATTTCATAACGGCAACTCACACCAAGGGATACATAGATAACCAACTAAAAAGAGAGATACTTCCACATTGCAAACCATCATATAGATAACTTCCCTACTCACGATATGACTTTATGGAAAAGTAAAAGGTAAAGATAATGGTGTGATACCGCGGCACTCCCCCAAGCTTGGAACAAACCAAGGGGACGCCAATACTTATGATGAATTACTCCTTCGGTGGTGGTGGATTGTTGATAAGCTTATCAACCAGCTCCTTCAGTTCATCAATCTTGTAGGTGAGGGCGCGAATCAGCTCAGAGTTGTGTTCGATGCGATTCATAAACTTGTCAGACTGCGAGTCCCAACTCTTGGAGTTGTTTCCCCACTCCTCAGCAGCAGAATCCCTCTTTCCTGGGGAAGATGTCCTGGGAGCCAAGAAGTGTCGTGGAACCTTCCCTCCGGTGCTCATCCGCGCTCCTTGCCTGGGCTTGAATGGATTTGCCACCACTCCGATGCTTGCAACGGTAGCGCGCGGGTATTCGCGCGGGTCTTCCTCCACTTCTCCTTCATCTTCGCTCTTGACTTCCTCCTTCAGCTTGGGGTCTTGAGTCTCGTCTTCCAAAGGCTCCTTGCCCTTGTTGTTGTTGTTGGAGACCATGGTGCTTCTAAATCTAAAAGCAATATCTGGACAGAAACAGCTCGAAAAGAAACACGATGAAAAGGCGAGATACGAACCTCGGGGGTTCGGGTGAGTTATATAGCAAAAAGTTTTACAACATAAGGAAGGTGCAGGAGGAAACCTGATCGGAGACGAGCTCCGGGGTGCTCAAACCACCAGGCGGCGCTATAACACCCCAGGATTGGAGAGCACCTGGGAGTGCTACCACACAACTGTACTCACAAACCATATTAATGAAAGCCTTAAACTTGGACAGCACCTCCTTTGTTTTTAAGGACAATCCACGACAGACAATTCATAATAAGAGGATAGAAAGTGGTATAATGACTTCAAAGAAACAGCAAGAACTGTAGAAAGCCACTAAAAAGAAATGGCGTCCACTGATTATTATTTGAAGTTATGTGACGTGCTCAATGAAGTAGAGGTGCTACGCCCATATCCCATACTCGTCGCTTATTAGTACCTGAAAACCGAATGAAACACAAGAATGAGTATAAAATACTCAGCAAGTAAAATACGGAAACCATCAGAATAATAATCCCATTGTGTCAAGTACATAGCTAAGGGTTACCAATTTCAACATCCTACACCACTGAACCCAACCAGGACCACCTGAAAATACCTTATAATCTCTTATGAACTAGAAGACTGAAACCGAATATCTGAATATGTAACTTAAACTGAAAATCTGAATATGGAACTGAAACTGAATATCTGAATATGTAACTGAAACTGAACATCTGAATATGTCGCCCGGACTAGCCCACGAGCTGACAGTTCTCACCGAACTCTATCGGAGTAGCCACTCGGGACAGTCTCTCACCGGTCTGACAGAAAGGGTGATATGTCGCCCGGACTAGCCCACGAGCTGACAGTTCTCACCGGTCTGACATGAAAGAATAGCCATCGGACTAGCTCACAAGCTGACAGTTCTCACCGAACTCTATCGGAGTAGCCACTGTGAACAGTTTCTCACCGAGTTAGCTAGGAAATTAAGAAAGTGAACTATTTCGGAACATGGATGAAGAAACCGAATCGAAAGAACTGAATAAGTCAGAAATCAATCAATTGGACTAGTAAATCTCAATCAATGAGAGTGACCAATCGAACAGTCACACAATCGACAAACATAGAGAATAGGGATCGTCATGCACTTGCCTTTAGCCCTTTACCAATAGCGAAGACGTTGATTGGGAATAATCCCACACCTGTGAGTAAGCCAACTATGCAGAGCACATACACCAAAGGTGGCTAATCACATTTCCGAGGGGGCAACCCCTCTGCTGTCCCTTCACGAAAGAATTCATAACTCGAGCTAGAAAGCTCGGAAACAAGCAAATGTTATGCCTATGCATTCATATGGAACTTAACTACAAACAACTCCTACTATTCGAACTCGAAATATGGAGCTATCTAATTCATAACTAGCAAATACCACTCTGCTGTTTCCAGATTCCAGCATAACGATTAGCTCTCTTTGGAAAGTCAAGCAAGACGACTAATCATGATAATTAATTGAAACCTTTTGTATTAGCAGCTAGCATCACATACAACATAGCAGGGGACAAACATGAATTTTATTGAATGGGTAAAGCTCCTCAAGCCCATGGGAAAACTCTATTCTTTGCTGTTTCCAGAATTCTGAAATAACAAGTAGCCACCTTGGAATTTCATAACAAGGTGAATACTCATGGAAATTAAGCATATACAGTTGATCTATGAACTGCAAGGTACCAGGTAGCTATACTCCTGTAGAACACCATTTTATCAACTCTCAAAGATCATGAAAAGCTATGAACAAAAGGTATGAACATACTGTTTTGGAAAAAACAGTACAGCAACTCGTTTTTGTCGCTGTGGCCAAACGACTGAACCAAATTGAGTGATTGACGGCTCAAAACGATCGTTGGAACGAGGGTTACAAAACATTCCAAAGGATGCCCCTCTGATTTTTCCATATAGGGACTCGAAATTGATGATCTACACTGCTGTATGCACAGGAACAGCACCACCAACGAAACTTGTTCCAATCCATATGGATCTGCTACTCCCCTTTCCTAACCACCATGAATCCTTCACCAAAACAGAGATTTGGTACAGGTAAGAAGAGGGAGGACCTCACCTTGGTGGAGGGATTGGAGGAGATTGATGAAGAGGGTGTTGGGGTGGCCTCCTCTTCCCTTGCTTTTCCTTCCCCCTTGTGCTTCTCTTGCAACCTCTTCTTCTCCTTCTCTTCTTGTCTCCTCTTCTTCTCACCCAAGAACAGGCCCATGCTGCCCTAGGAGATGGGGGGCGAGCTGGGGGTATCGCAGAGAAGGGTAAGGGAGGAAGTGAGGACCTGGAGGGGGTGCTCAAGAGAGGGATACAAGGAGGGCTGCTATGTGGAAGACAAGGAAAGGAAGGGGCTGCTGCCATGAGAGGAGCACGGTGTGAAGAGGAAGATGGGAATGAAGATACCGTGGTGGAGGAAGGGGTAGGCATGGAGGGATATCCATCCCCTTTTTTTTTTTTTAGTTAACATAATTTCGAAATAGCAAAAATAATCCTGGCCATTGAATCAAACAAACTGTGTAGGATGCATCCGAACTCCGATTTGGGCAAACGAGTAGTCCATTTTGATTGTCTCGACGAGCCCGGTTCAACCATGGACTCGGATCCTTGAGAAGAGACTTGTTTTGAAAGGTCCCAGAAAATGGCCAAGGAAGAGATAATTTCACGATACTATCTTATAAAAAAAGAGTACTCCACGATCGACTATCGTCTCTGATTTGAAATTGAAGAATGACGGATAAAATAGTCTTCAGCGGTGATGACAAGAATCTCGATGAGAATATCTAATAAATTACGGGGTATTACAGGCGCGGCTGGGGGCCCCACCGCGCCGACCTATGGTTTGGGCACCACGGGTGCCGTCTCCCATCCGGTTCGGTCTCTTATTTTTCCATATTTAATAAAAACGACGAAAATATCTTCTAGAAAGTTATTCGCGAAACTTTTCTTACCGAAACTGTTACCTATTCGAATCGAATTCTGCAGTCCCAGAAAAATGTTCTTCAATGAAAGTTTCCGGAGTCACCACTTTAATTGTATCAACCTCTTCATTAATAGAATCTCCAGAAATATAATGCTTGAGTCTTTGACCATTTACCACTTGTGTAGAGTTATCTTTCAATGAAGCAATTTTTATTGCACCTGAACGATACACCTCCACAATAACAAATGGTCCTTCCCATTTTGAGAGTAACTTTCCTGCAAAAAATCTGAGACGAGACCTATACAATAGAACTTTCTCACCAACATTAAATTCTCTTTTAAGAATTCTCCTATCATGCCATCTCTTAACTTTTTCTTTAAAGAGTCTAGCATTTTCATAAGCCTCACTTCTCCATTCATCTAAAGAACTTAATGCAACAACCTTTTCTCACCGGCAAGTTTAAAATCTCTATTAAGTTCTCTCACTGCCCAATAAGCTTTGTGTTCTAATTCTAAAGGCAAGTGACAAGCTTTACCATAAACCATTTTATAAGGAGACATGCCCATGGGGTTCTTATAAGCAGTTCTATAAGCCCATAAAGCATCATTTAACTTACTAGCCCAATTTTTTCTAGATTTATTAACAGTCTTTTGCAAGATAGATTTAATCTCCCTATTTGACAATTCTACTTGTCCACTAGTTTGAGGATGATAGGCTGAAGCAATTCTATGATTAACACCATATTTAGCAAGAGTCTTTCTAAAACCACCATGGATAAAATGAGAACCTCCATCAGTCATAAGATATCTAGGTACACCAAACCTAGGAAAAATGACATCTTGAAGCATTTTTAAAGAGGTCTCACCATCAGCACTTTTAGTAGGTATAGCTTCTACCCATTTAGTGACATAATCAACAGCAACAAGTATATGAGTATTACCTTGTGAAGAAGGAAAAGGACCCATGAAGTCGAATCCCCAACAATCAAATGGTTCAATAACAAGAGAATAACTCATAGGCATTTCATTGCGTCTAGAGATATTACCAACCCTTTGACATTCATCACAAGATAAAATAAACTTTCTTGCATCCTTAAAGAGGGTAGGCCAATAAAAACCTGATTGTAGAACTTTCTGCGCAGTTCTATCTCCAGCGTGATGCCCTCCATAAGCACTTCCATGGCATTTCCTCAGTATTTCCTGTTGTTCATATTCAGGAACACATCTTCGCATAATACCATCGACTCCTTCTTTATATAAGTGTGGGTCATCCCAAAAGTAATGCCGCAAGTCATAAAAGAATTTCCTTCTTTGCTGAGCTGAAAAGGTTGGAGGCAAGTACTTGGAAACAATAAAGTTAGCATAATCAGCATACCAAGGACTATCTCGCGAACTTACACTTATTGCAGCCAATTGTTCATTTGGAAAGCTATCATTAACAGGAATAGGATCATAAGGAATGCTTTCCAATCTAGACAAATTATCAGCAACAGGATTTTCAGCACCTTTTCTATCTATGATATGCAAATCAAATTCTTGCAAAAGAAGTACCCATCTAATAAGCCTTGGCTTAGCATCTTTCTTTTCCATAAGGTATCTAATTGCAGCATGATCAGTATGAATAGTGACTTTCGAATCAACTATGTAGGGTCGAAATTTGTCACAAGCAAAAACTACAGCTAGAAATTCTTTTTCAGTAGTGGCATAATTCTTTTGAGCAGAATCAAGAGTTTTACTAGCATAATGAATAACATTTAACTTTTTATCTACTCGCTGCCCAAGAACAGCGCCTACAGCATAATCACTAGCATCACACATAATTTCAAAAGGTAAATTCCAATCAGGTGGTTCAACTACAGGAGCGGTGATTAAAGCCTTTTTCAAAGTTTCAAAAGCTTCCTTACAATCATCATCAAAAACAAAGGTACATCTTTTTGAAGAAGATTAGTAAGAGGCTTGGAAATTTTAGAGAAATCTTTAATAAACCTCCTATAAAAACCAGCATGACCAAGAATACTACGAATACCTTTAACATCTTTGGGACAAGGCATCTTTTCAATTGCCTCCACTTTAGCTCGATCAACTTCAATACCTCTTTCAGAAATTTTATGTCCAAGAACAATTCCTTCATTAACCATAAAGTGGCATTTCTCCCAATTAAGAACAAGGCTAGTTTCTTCACATCTCTGCAAAACTTTGTCAAGGTTGTGCAAACAATTATCAAAGGAAGTTCCATAGACGGAGAAATCGTCCATGAAGACTTCCACAATTTCCTCACAAAAGCCATGAAAAATAGCAGACATGCATCTTTGAAAAGTAGCAGGAGCATTACATAAACCAAAAGGCATACGTCTATAAGCATAAGTTCCATAAGGACAAGTAAAAGTAGTTTTCTCTTGATCTTGCGCTCTCACAGCAATTTGAGAAAACCCAGAATACCCATCAAGGAAACAAAAGTGAGTTTTCTTGGACAACCTCTCAAGCATTTGATCAATAAAAGGCAAAGGATAATGATCTTTCTTAGTTACTTTGTTAACCTTTCTAAAATCAATGCACATCTATAACCAACTACTACTCTTTGAGGAATTAGTTCATCATTTTCATTAGGAACAACGGTAATTCCTCCTTTCTTAGGAACACAATGCACAGGACTTACCCATCTACTATCAGCAATAGGATAAATAATACCAGCTTCAAGAAGTTTTAATACCTCATTTCTTACCACTTCTTTCATCTTGGGTATTAAACGACGCTGATGCTCAACAACAGGCTTTGCATCAGGTTCCATGTTGATGGCGTGCTGACATATAGTAGGAGAAATTCCCTTCAGGTCATCAAGAGTATATCCCATAGCTCCGCGGTGTTTCCTCAACACTCCCAATAACCTTTCCTCCTCTGTACCTGAAAGTTTAGAGCTGATAATAACAGGATATATTTTCTTATCATCAATATAAGCATATTTAAGATTATCAGGCAGAGGTTTCAAATCAAAAACAGGATCCTCCTTGGGTGGCATTGTGGTACCCAAATCTTCCACAGGTAAATTGTGTTTGAGCATAGGTTGACGAAGGAATACTTCATCAAGCTCATTCCTTTCTTCCCTGAAGTTCTCACTTTCATGATTCTCCATATGTTGCTGCAAAGCATTGTTAGGAGCAAGAACAATAGATGCAAGTTGAGCAATTTCAAAATCCTCACTAGGCAATTCAGTTTCATAAGGTGCTTTAGCAAATTTAGAGAAATTGAATTCATAAGATTCACCAGCAAATTTAGTAAAGATTTTCTCTTTCTTACAATCTATAACAGCACCACAAGTATTCAGAAAAGGTCTACCAAAAATAATAGGACAACTATCATTGGCAGCCGACCCAAGTACAAGAAAATCAGCAGGGTATTTAGTCTTACCACAAAGGACTTCGACATCTCTAATGATACCAATTGGAGAGATAGTTTCCCTATTAGCAAGCTGAATAACCACATCAATCTCTTCAAGTTTACAAGGAGCAATTTCGTGCATAATTTCCCTGTAAAGCTCATAAGGAATAGCACTAGAACTTGCACCAATATCACATAAACCATAATAGCAATGATCACCTATCCCAACAGAAAGCACAGGAACACTAGACTTCCTAGAACTTTTAGGATGTGAGACAATATTAGAAGCATCCTCACAAAAGATAATGTGTCTATCTTCTAAATTTTCAGTGACAAGATCTTTAACCAATGCTACAACAGGTTCAACAGTTATTTGCTCATCAGGTTTGGTAGTTTTCTTATTACTTTTACTAACAACACCAGTTATGATAGTATGTTCCTTAATCTTATTAGGAAAAGGAACTTTTTCAATATAAGGTTCTGGAATAATGCGATCAGCAACATTAACCTCAACACCTTTAGATATATGAGAAACAGATTCATCTTTATATGGTTCATGATAATTTTTAAAACCCTCCTTCGGCAAACCGAAATAGGAAGCAAAGGCTTTATAAAAGTTTGCAACAATTTGAGAGTCAAGACCATAAGTAGTGCTAATTTTGCGATAATCATCAGTATCCATAAATTTTTAACACACTCAAAGTCATAGTTATACCTGACTCCCTACCTTTGTCATTCTCCCATCCTTCAGTGTTCTCCTGAATCCGATCAAGAAGGTCCCACTTAAACTCTTCTTTATTACGAGTGAACGATCCAGCACAAGTGGTATCCAATAGAGTTTTATCTTGAAAGGAGAGTCTTGCATAAAAGTTATCAATAACAATATTACCAGGAAGCTCATGAATGGGACATTTGAGCATTAATGCCTTCAATCTCCCCCACGCTTGAGCGATACTCTCTCCATCATAGGGCCAGAAGTTATATATGAGGTTCCGATCCTTATGAATCTCACTTGGAGGATAGAATTTGGAGTAAAAGAGAGGTACAATTTCCTCCCATCCAAGAGAATACCCATTCTTCAGCAGTTTATACCAATGTGCAGCTTTACCAGACAGTGATAGAGAGAATAATTTCTTCTTAACTTCTCCCATCGAGATACCTGCACACTTAAATAACTCGCACAATTCATGCAGAAATAACAAATGATCTCCAGGATGGACAGTTCCATCTCCTGCATAGCGGTTATTTGTGACACGTTCAACAATTTTCATAGGAATTTTGAACGGTATTACCTGCTCATCTGGCCTCCTCTACTACCTTAGCAGTGGTAGTTGTTTTCCCAAATAGGAATTCAAGAGAAGACCCCTCCATAATGAGATATAGCAGCAGGCAAAAATAAAAACAGCACGTACAATAAATGTTTCCCTTACCAATTCCACTTACCAATAGCGCTACACTCCCCGGCAACGGCGCCAGAAAATAGTCTTGATAACCCACAAGTATAGGGGGTGTATCGTAGTACTTTCGATAAATAAGAGTGTCGAACCCAACGAGGAGCAGAAGGTGTTGACAAGCGGTTTTGATGAAGGATTCACTGTAAATGCTCACAGACAAGTTTTTAGGAGTTTTTGATATGACAGATAAATAAAGTACAAGTAAATAAAATGCAGTAGTAATAGTTGCAGCGAGTGGCCCAATCCTTTCTACAGCAAAGGACAAGCCGGTTGTTGTACTTATAATGACCAAACGTTCTTGAGGACACACGGGATATTGTCAAGTGCTTTCGCTTCATATAGTTGATTAATCTTCATTGTTTTGATAAGTGTTGTGTGGGTGAACCTATGCTAATGCACCGCCCTTCCTAGGACTAATACATACTTGTGATTATACCCCTTGCAAGCATCCGCAAATACAAGAAAGTAATTAAGTTAAACTAACCACAGCCTTAAACTTTGAGATCCTGCTATCCCTCATGCATCGATATACCAACGGGTGTTCAGGTTTCTGTCACTCCGGCAACCCCACAATTGGCAAACGAATACACAATGCATTCCCCTAGGCCCATAAAGGTGAAGTATCATGTAGTCGACGTTCACATGACACCACTAGAAGAATAACACCACAACTTAAGCATCAAACCATTAAATATTACTCAACATAGTTCACTACTAACATCAAGACTTCTCCCATGTCCTCAAGAACTAAACGAACTACTCACAAGACATCATACGGAACATGATCAGAGGTGATATGATGATGAATAACAATCTGAACATAAACCTTAGTCCAATGGTTTCACCCAATAGCATCAATAACAAGAGTAATCAACACCGGGAGAGTTTCCCCTATGAAATAGACAAGATTCAGCCCTAGATGTTACAACGGAGACGGGTGCAGCGGCGGTGATGATGGTGTTGGCGGTGGAGATGATGATGATGATGATCCCGATGAAGTCCAGCTCGATGACGGTGATGATGGCGACGATTTCCCCCTCCGGGAGGGAATTTCCCCCGGCAGATTTCTTCCTGCAGGGGAGCTTTTCGCTCTCTGGTGTTTTCCGCCTCGTGGAGGCGGCGGAATATTTCGATGGCCTCCCTGTGTTAGGGTTCCGAGGGGGTCAAGTACGCGAAGGGGGAACGGCTGAGGTGGGCCAGGGCCCCCAAACCACCTCTCGGCGCGGCAGGGGGCCCCACCGCGCCAAGGGGTGAGGAGGGCCCACCATGGCCCATCTCAGCTCCCCTTTTGGCCTCCTCCATCTTCTGGTAAAATAGGAACTTCCATATGTCTCCTTCGATTTATTGATCTTCAGAAATAGTGCATCTCGACGGTGCTTTTTCCAGCAGAATCCTGACTCCGGTGTCCAATTCTCCATTATTCATCAAACATGCAAAATAGGTAAAATAACATAAGTAACACTTCTAAATATGAAATATATCGATGAATAGCAGTAAATTATGATATAAAATAGTGATGCAAAATGGACGTATCAGGGGAAAACTCCGGCGGGGCGCTGCCGGCGTGGTCTCCATCTTCTCCATTGACTTCTCCACCGTCTCCATGATGAAGAGGGAGTAGTCCACCTCTGGACTATGGGTTTGTGGAAGTAACTTATGTATCTCTCCTCTCTTGAGCTTCACTAATTAGTACCGTATGAGCTGCTGAACATGATTACGGTCACCGTTGTAATACCTTTGTGGTGGATCTTTATGAGTTAATATATGTTTGAGATTGCAATGTTTGTTTCAGTTATGAGTATAGATGCATATTATGTACCCCGTTCTTGTCTACTTGTTTTGATCAAGCATGTTTATGAGAGCGTGTGAGGGGGAACGTGTGCATTAGTTGGAGTAATGGGGGGGTGGCTAGTGTAGTGAACGTGAGAGAAAGTTCTGCGATCCACTTTGATATCTTTACCTTACTTTGTTACCTCACTAGGGATAAACTAAAATGCCATGCTACCGGGGATGTGGGCGTGACCATTGCCACTACTCCATGACTAGATCTAGCATGTTCTTATTTTCACTTCATGTCATGATACTTATTGCTATACTCTGAGTTATCTTAATTACTGAGGTGTTATGATTTAGTTCGCATCTTGGTGGAGTATAAGAGAGGTTAATAACCAAAAGATCTCTATGATAGGACGTGATGCCCATATATCTAAGTAACTTGTTATCAAACCCTGTGTTGCAATATCATATGTTAACTTTGTGTGTTCCATTGTCTACCACTTTATAAAGAGAGAGTGCATTTGTGAAACCATGAACCTCAGTCCATTTTTAATCATAAGAAACACCTTACCAACACCATATACCACTTTTATATTTTCAGCCATCATTAAATCCGAAAATACAAAAATACTTTTCATCTTGCATACATCATTTAAAAACCCAAAAATATCATTTACCATTGCATCCACCATCATTGCATATTTATTTCCTGTTTGCATTGCATAACTATCCTGATATCATTCTTACACCTTGTGCTTGACAACCACAGGTGAGGTTGAGGACCAAAACATCTAACCTTGTTTTGTAGGTAACCAAAAGAAGGATAAGAAGATAAATCTACCACTGCAGATTCCCCGAGAGTTTGATATTAAACCCTCGAGTCACCCCTCGTGGGGAAAACTGTCTTCCACTATACTATACACTCTGCACTTGGAGTCTCAACCTAAATCCCGTTATTTGTGCAGGCATCAAGACTTGCTCTTCGGGATCATCAGTGCTGACCACATTGCCGGCAGAAAAGAAAGCTGTGAGTTGTAAGTGGATTTATACTGTGAAGCAAAATCCTGAGGGGAAGGTAGAACGATATAAGGCCAGACTGGTCGCCAGAGTGTTTAGTCAAACTTATGGAATCGACTATGATGAGACGTTTGCTCCTGTGGCAAAGATGAACACAGTAAGGATATTGGTTTCATGTGCTGCTAACTTTGAGTGGAAGCTACATCAACTAGATGTCAAGAATGCCTTCTTGCATGGTGACTTGCAGGAAGAAGTGTACATGGAGATACCACCAGGTTTTGGTACCTCGGAGACCATGGGAAAGGTATGCAGGCTAAAGAAATCCTTGTATGGACTGAAGCAATCACCAAGGGCATGGTTTGATAGGTTCAAACGTGCGGTTTGTGATATGGGGTATGGTCAATGCAATGGTGATCACACGGTATTCTACAGACACTCTAATCAGAAAATCACCATTCTTGCAGTTTATGTGGATGACATTATCATCACTGGAGATGATCAGGAAGAAATAAAGAAACTTAAGGGGTGTTTGAGCAAGGAGTTTGAGGTAAAGGATTTGGGCAACCTAAAATATTTCATTGGCATAGAAGTGGCACGCAACGAAAAAGGAATATCTTTGTGCCAACGAAAATATACCTTGGATCTCTTGAGTGACATGGGCATGATGGGGTGTCGAGCAGCTCCCACCCCGATTGAACAAAACCATAAAGTGACAGCACAATCAGGTGATCTAGTGAACAAGGAAGATTACCAGAAGCTAGTTGGGAGATTATTATACTTATGTCATACAAGACCTGACATTTCGTATGCAGTGGGTGTGGTGAGCAGATATATGCATGAGCCAAGAAGTGGGCATCTCGATATAGTGGAGAGAATACTGAGGTATTTGAAGGGGACTCCAGGAAAGGGGTTGTGGTTTGCAAAGAATGGACATCTCGAGGTGGATGGCTATAGTGATTCTGACTGGGCTGGTTGTCCAGATGATAGAAGATCAACGTCAGGTTATTGTGTGTTTGTAGGAGGAAATTTGGTGTCATGGAGAAGCAAGAAACAGACAGTTGTGTCGAGATCAACAGCAGAAGCTGAGTATAGAGCTTTATCTCACGGATTGAGTGAGATGCTCTGGGTGAAGCATCTTTTGAGCGAGTTGAGACTTCTAAGAAAAGGACCCTTGAGAGTGTGGTGTGACAATCAGTCAGCTATAAGTATTGCAAATAATCCTGTTCAACATGATAGGACAAAGCATGTGGAAATTGATCGCTTCTTCATTAAGGAGAAACTCGATGCTGGGATCATCAGCCTTAGTCATGTTAGCTCTCAGCAGCAGTTTGCAGACTGCTTGACAAAAGGTTTGGGAAAAAAGGAATGTAACTTGGCATGTGACAAGATGGGGTTGATTGACATCTACCATCCATCTTGAGGGGGAGTGTTGAACCAGTAATGGGCCTGGCCCATGTGAGAGGGCTACAAGGTGAAGCGTTTGCTTCCCTGACCTAAGAGAGGACACGACCATGAGGACCAGCCGCCAGCAGAAAAGAATCCAGCGACCTTGAGGCCACTGTAAGTGAGATCCTCTCAATACACAACAGAAATTAGGAAAAAAAAACATCGCTTGGATCGTCGAGGCCATCGTCTTCCACCGCGGACTCCACCGGAGCGAGGCGAGACGAAGCAGGAAGCACGAGCAACGGTAGAACGCAGACACATCGCTTCCACAGGCCAAAGGTGTAGCCTTACGGCCTCTGTCGTCGAAGAGGGACCCTTTCCCTCTCGCCCTGGCTCGAAGGGCGCCGCACTGTCGGCCGACAGAGAAGTTCACCCGAGAACACGCAGGAGCAGCAACCCAAGTGGCCATCGGAGAGAGTACGAGCGGCAGGCGCGCCGAAGCTTCAAACGAACGCCGCCATCAGCTGCAGCACTTCCACACAGCAAGACGCAAGCTGCAGAACGAGAACACACTATCAATCCTAATGATTACTTCATATGCAAGAGAATGAAGAAATTTAAACATACATTCGAAAGTATTACCAGGTAAGTTAACTGCAAGTGCAACAAAAGAAGTTGGCACTTGGTAGTTGCAGAGAGGCTAAATGTATAAAATGTAATGAGAAGGATTGGTAAGCATATTGGGCTCAGCCTATGTTGTGTAAAAATTGGACTCCGCTCCTATTTATTGCTAATTTGTATTCGATATACTCCTCTATTCCGGTTTATAGGATGCATTTGACAAATCTCTCCAACCTATGTGGCTAACTATTGGTGCATTGAGTAGCGTAATTGTTGTGCATGCATTGGTTGTGTTTCTCTTTTCTCTCCTAATTAGTCATTAATTGACTAAATTGGTGAGCATGCATTGGTTGCCTTCCATTTCCTCTCTCCTAATTGCTCATTAAATGTCTAAATTGCATCTTATTCTTGAAAAAATCTGGTTTTGGTATTGCATCCTATAAACCGGAATGGAGGGAGTACTTGGTTGCAAATACAAAATGCCTTCCTGGTGCAATCTATCTGGTCAGTTTTACCTTTAGTCTTAGAGCAATATAGCTCAAAGTCTTAATTAATGTATTCGAGTGCGGCCATATGGCGCCCGGGCGCCCGGTATTTGAAATTTTAAAATAATTAAATTTAAAGTTTCCGAAAAATTTAAAAAAAAATACCATGATGTAGACAAACCTATGCACTATGCTTGGTACAAAGTATTTATGTGAAATATAATGTATTTTAGCCTCAGAAAAAAAAAATACAGATCTGAGGCATGTACAGATCAACTTTTTTTCCTCTAATATTTATTCGATTTGTCTTTTTTTCTGAGGCTAAAATACAAAGTATTTCAGACTGCAAATCTCCAGGATCGTAGTGTGTGTGGTAGGCTACATCCAGGTATTTCTTTTCGAATGTTTTGAAACGTTTTCGAAATGTTCAAAAACGGCCTCCCTGTAGGACGAGCTCCAGTAAGCTTATTCGGAATCTGGCATCCTATTTGGGTAATATCGAGTATAGGTGTGGAACGTATGCTTGCACACATGCTGACATTATAGCAAACAAAACATGTATATGCCAAATGGATAGTTCATAAGCTCTGCTCATACATGGCACAAACCTGCAAGAATTGCATCTAAATATCTAGTAGAAGGTAATGCGACAGATGTAAAACCCAACCTGCGTTTAACTGAAGACCGTTTGGACACCCCAAATCCTAGTAAGAACTAAGAACTAAGAAAGGTTAATTAAATAACCAAAATTAGAGTCATTCAAAGAATCTACAGGGGAATAGTCACTCACTGGACATGAGAAAACACCATAGCATATGTCATTTTACATAAACACATGC
This sequence comes from Poa pratensis, assembly GCA_947311845.1. Lineage (NCBI taxonomy): Eukaryota > Viridiplantae > Streptophyta > Magnoliopsida > Poales > Poaceae > Poa > Poa pratensis. Next base: position 69,987,173 of record CAMZMU010000037.1, on the reverse strand, counting down.
ATATATCTTAAGAGTAATGTATTTACATTTTACATGCATCTGCTCATTCAGTCAATCTGGAAGACAGTCTGAAATGGAGTTGACGTCACAGAACAAGTAGCAAGCACGCCTTGGACTTTCACCTAGGTTTAAACAAAAGTAAATCATAATTTGCAAGAACATAAACAATTAATGAAAATAGATAAAATCCAGCTAAGAAGTTACTCTTACCTGGACAAATTCACTAATAAGTGATAACACACATGTAACCTCTGCAATGTACTCCAGTTTGTAACTCAATCACACTGGAAAATATAACTATCAGAAAAGCTACAACTTCTATTTCAGAATAACAGCGAGGCTAAAGTATGTATAACTAAATTTGGTTATTTCCTCTGCAAATGAACATCCAAACGTTGGCTCATTACCAATATTTCGTCCAGAAAACATCAATACTACTGAAACTGGAAAATAGAAGCAAATACCGTGGAGAACAACGGTGGTAGTTTCTCACTTTCATAGGTCGCGTTGCCGCACCCTTCCATTAGGACAATAGAATGTCAAGAATTGATGAAATTTATTTTGAATTTAACAAACATGTTTGATATGTTTGTAACAATCTGAATGTGTATTTTCGGTAAATTTAATTACTGTTCTGAAGTATATTGGCAAAAAAAAATTAATTACTGTTAATACATGTAAGCAAAATTGAGCAGGTGTGATGACACGTGTTACCGCGCCCGTCTGTTTGTACAATTGTACCACATCTTTTTTTGCTAGAGGGCATGATATGACAATCTAACAATATTGCTCTCAAAGTTGCGACATATCGTAGGCATGCTTATTTGGAGTTAACGTGTTCCGTTCAGAAATATGTTAACATGCCAAATGCTGTCAAAAAGAATGTGGTACCCCGATAATCCAATAAGTTAACATATGTCAGCTATTCACATATGTTTTACTTCCATTCATAAAAGTGGCACGCATATTAAGCTGTGGTACCACAAGGCATACATCTAAGATAACAATTCATATAAAATTTTAAAATCTTAAATAGTCTGGTTTGGGATTTCCTTAAGAGCAGTACATAACATTTGTAGTGGAACTTCATAGAAAACTGTTAACAACGACAATGATCTGACGGTACCATTGAAATCACCGAAATTTCTTTAAAGATGCTCTTTTCAGACTTTTCTTTGGAGTTCTCAGCAAATATATTAACAGGGTAACTTTGTCTGCTAAATGTACCAAAGGACACAGTTGGCTAACAGCATATCATTTTGTGTCCAAGTAAGTATATACAGTGGGCTTACTATAAACTTATCCAGTATGGGCCCATTAGCTTTTACCAGTCCTATACCATTCTCAACAATTCCAGCTTCCACATGAGTAACAGATACTGCACACTGAGCCTCCTCGACTGCACTGTATCAGTTAACTGAATCAAGGCCAGCAATGGATTCAGATAAACACATGGAAGTATGTGATTTACCATAATATTACTATTACATGGAACTGAGTATTACTGGGATGTAGTTAATAATAGTCTTAGGAATGCCAGCAACAACAACTTTCTTATTCTAAGCTCCTGAATTGAGATTCCGTGAACAGAACACTTACAAGCATGTTTCAGCAAAAATTTACAACAATATACAGTCGATTCAATATCAATATACCATTTAATTTAAATTGTAAGATGAAGATGATATTATAAACCGGCCAAATATTGACACGTGTGAAACTCATCTTTGCATCAATCACAGATTAGAAAATCAAAATCAAAGAGCATGCAAATATAATGCCATGTAAAGCTTGAAGGATTTCAGAGAATTCTTCACCAAACAAAAGCATGCATGAACAAACAGTTACAACAAACAGAAAGAAAAAAATTAACCGATCTCAAATTCCAATTCCCGTAATGCTAATGAAAGACTGGAGCTCGGGAATTAATTACCTTCACTGCTTCTTGTGGTGTTCCTGGTCATCCTCATGCAGTCTTGCCGGAACACTAATTTTTTACTAATTGTTGAAAACCAATATGAAGTGAGTAGTGTTGAAATACCTTCTCTGCTTGCACTCTCAGTCTTGCTAGTAAATTTCAATATATACTACAATTTCTCCCCCCAAATAGCTCAATTCAGTATTGGAATTTCCCATATAAGCAATAAGAGGATACATACTTCTGAAAACCAATGTATTGTGAAGCCTGCTTGTTCGGTGAGATTGCCAATGCCAAGCCTTGCAATCTGTAGCTAATATGGAGCATCAACGTCAGTAAATAACAGCCCTTGAATGCCTCTCAAGTGTTTTCCATAACAAATCATGAACCTGCTGCAGCAACATGAACAATCAGTACATCTTATTAGATGAGGAATCCAGTAGTAAGAAAGGAATTAACCTGCTGAAATAATTAATACTTTGTACTCGTAATGACCTCATGAAGAGGCGCTATGCAATTAGAATTAGAAACGGGGCAGGCACCTCAGCGCCACCACTTCGCCTGAGCACGGCGACACTGCTCGTCGGGAGGGGCGGAGGGAGCTACGAGGCATGGGTAGCGGCGGAGGGCGGCTAAGGTGGCCGGAGGGTAGGAGGGGCAACACGAACGGCAGCCAGCGCGAGGGTCGGCGCCCCTACAAGCCAGTCGGGATGGGATTGGAGAGACGATCCCCATCGCCGCGCAGCGCTCCTCCGTACATCATCTCCTCCCATGCGCCGCCATCGCAATGAAGGGGTGGCTCGCCAGGGTTGTGTGTGACTTGTGAGTCGAAGGGAAGAAGGAGACGAACCATCCGTGGGTACAGAGCTCATCCACAAGGGCTGTGAGACACCGGCGGTGGTTGCAGTGGCGGCGCCGGTGGTGATGGATTTCCTCCCTAGGGCAGGTCGCGTCCTCGTGGGAACGAGCGGAGAGAGACGAGAGGTCGGGAAGGGCGTCGTCTCGTGATTTCTGGCTCAAGTAGATGGGCTTTCGGGCCCAATCAACCAGAGGGGCCGAATTTGACGCCAGAGTAGCGTCCTAGGGAGCATCCGACGGCCAGGAACATCCAAAATGCGTGATCTGACGGTCACAAAGTGTGATGGCGTGCCCTCTTGTATCAGTTTTAATGTCCCTAATTAGAACTGCCACACGATTTATTTGGGACCCACCATGTTGGATGTTTCTACACAATGCACAAGATTACATTTAACAAATTTGTGTACGATATGTAGCACGTTCACATAAAAAAACGTATGCAATAATTTGTCTTGAAATACAGGCCGCTTTTGTTTATCCCGCAAACGGTAGAAAATAACAGTGCTCCATCCGTATGTGACTGGAAGATCAAATTGTCCAATTTGTACTACTGAATGGCTACATAGGGGATCCTTGGCCACCGCCATCTTCTAATTGGTAGATATTATCAGTTGGTTCCCATCCATCCACAGCGAGACGCGAGAAGATTTAACGAACGCGAGGGGTAATTTGACTCCTAAAATAGTTTGACTCTGCTAAAATCATCATCATTTGGAAAGTTATGGCTTCTTGAAAGTTTGGCTGCGCTGCATCCCGCCGCGAGATGCTAGGAAGTTATTAGTGGGAAGCGGGGGACTGAGGACGTCCTTCCCAAGAGCTAGAGATTTTGATTCTCACTCCTCACATGGCGAACATGCGTGTTGGCAAGATGATGAACCTCGATAGCTGCTCGTGGGAACATAAAAATGCACGTGGCTGTCCTCCTCCCTATTTATTGAACCCACTTAACAAACATGCTACCCTAAAAGAGACAATAGCACTAGCTCACCGAACAAGGGAACGTTCAATCGGGGTGTATAAATCGGGCACCTCACTGGAGCGCACACATCACATGAGCGAGCACTACGTAGCCGCAGAGATGAAGAACAACAAAGTAGCTCTCCTCGCGGCCCTTCTGTTGCTGGTGATCTCTTCTGCTGCTGCTGCTGGCAGATATGCTCCAGAAGGCATCCGCAAGGAGAACCATTTGGGCACCATGCACGGTATCTATAGCTCAACTCCTCGTTATGCAGTCGCCTAGTACGTACCTTTGATTTTTGTCCTCTACATGGTTGTCTAAACGAGCTTGCCTCTCTTTCTTATCCAGAGCAAAACGACGGTTTCCCTGAATCGAAAGGGATCGCTGTCAGGGAACCAATATTCCGTCCTCCTATGAATCCACCTTGTGCTTCTAAGGTCGCACGCACAACCGGGGGCGTCAAGGAAGAGGAGCTTTGTTGAGAGAGAAAGTGGGGGCTAATTATTAATATGTAAACATGTCAACTGCTATCTTAGTATTATACGAAATAAAGCAAGCATTCCTCGCAAAAAAGAAAAAAGCTTGTAATAATTTGATTCTGCAATTTCATCAGTTATTCGTGCTACTGTGCTAGTGCACTACAGAAGACAGCAAGTCCCGCACTGGGTCGTTAAGTAAATATATGTATTGACAATAAAATTATGCCCATCGGGTTAAACTAAAGAGATCCCCAAAGAATGCACGGAGATAGGTTTAATGCTACAAGCTTATGTACGTAACTACTACTTCCTCTGGATCTTTATATAAGACGTTTAGATAGGCTAAAGTAGCTTCACATAATATCTTATAGTATATTGTTATGGAGGGAGTATTTGTTTTCGCCTCCTTTCTTTATGTTTTAAACATTATCAATAGACATGCTGCACTGCGTTTATTATCTTACTTCTTTTGTGTCGCCTAGCACTTCATAGTCTACCTTTAAAGGAAAATTTATAAGGCACTCTCTAGAAAAGACAAAGAAGGGATATCAAAATTACACCGGATCTTATATTGCACGGCTAACCTGAGAGTATGGCTGGCGGCAGAACTGAGAGGACATATGATTGTTTTTTACCTACTCCCTCCATCGCGGTTTATAATTAACAATTTGCAATTCTCTGCGACCAAGGTGGATGAAAATTGGCCATGTAAATTCCGTCTCCTTAATATTTCACTCAATTAGCACTCTCATATTTAGTGCCAACATTAATTAGGAAAAGGTCAAACCCAATCGGTTTTCGCATTTTTCTCAGAAAAGGCCAAAATCCAACATTAACTGCTCTTAATTAATGCTAATTGTTGTTTATTCTTAGGAAAAACCTGGTTTTTGTATTGTTGCTTATAAACCGGGATGGAGGGAGTATTATCTTGGTTTCCGTAATGTTAGATTTCATCCATCATTTCACTTTGTTAACCATTTATGGCATTCCGGGAACTGAGCCTGTGGGGCAAACGGGTCAAATTTGTTTAGCAGTTGTAGAAGCCCATCAACATCAAGTTTGCCACTAGTTGATGCAGCAACATCAGACGGGAACCTTTTCCCTCGGAGGCGAGACATTTAGAATGCACACAGCAAAAAAAAAAGTAGAGAAAAAACGTTGAACTGATCAGCAAAGCAACAAGAACTATCACCACCAAAAGCCACAACCGAACTAAAAAAAGATTCTCCAAGAACGACGCCTCAAAGAATACATTGTCGACGTCTAATCATCGGATCATGGGAGACGAAAAGAGATTCGCCATTTTCAAGTACAACCAATGAAAATCAGACCTAAGGTTTTCACCCAGGAAATCAAACCTTGGTGTCCAAATAGTACCACCAAGAACAAAGTCCCCCTGTGTTGTTGATGCCTGCAACTACACAGTTTGTTATAGCTAGTTTCTTAATAAGAGTTATCGAACCACACCGAGCTGAAGGAAATGGTATCTGGTTTCTCCGTCGGTTATCAAATAATTGTATCTGCAAGTTAGTCTGGTCCGAATCAAATAAGTGTGTGTGTGGAAAAAGTGTTGTTGGTATTTATTAGAACGTGGGAGACAATGTGAACAATGATAGAGCAAGAAAACGGTGAAGGTTATGAAAACTGCAATAAACTAAAGACGTTCTCAGACAGCGTTTGCTCCACCATAGTATGTTCTTTAGAGCGGAGATAATTTATATTGTTCAATATCGAATTGTTCATGTAGGGGAGTAAGACGTGCACTGAGTCTATGAGGCATACACGCCCCGCACAATCACAGCTAGGCTCGGTAAGAATCCCGAATTAGCGGCCTGAGCCTCTAGAAATTAAGGGATTTAACCCGTGGGCTGTGGTAGAAGTTCTATGGCTCTCCATTACTCCCATGCCAACCCAAGAACAGGTGGTACCCCGTCCTACAAAGTATCTCAACCCTTCCTCCGGGTTTGTGTGGGGCATGATGACCGCCCAATTCTTGAACTGACACGAACATCCTACTTCCTTCCCGAAGGCAAATATAGTACAGTCGACGTTCGCACGATATACAGAAGTAGACGGTTACTACATGGCAACCGGTATTAAACCATATGACTTCTATCTCATTTCATAATAATTATATTAGGGTTTCACCATCTTCACAAGAACTAATGAAACTACTCACACATGAAAGTACATGACATCATCATATTAATGGTATGAAGGTACGATGACCAATGGTCTGAATACAAGTGCAAATCCACAACTACAAGTTTTGGAATTACAGTGAGATGGAGGAGGGATTCGTGGTGATGGCGAAGGAGATGGTGATGATGATGATGATGATGATGATGATGATGATGATGATGATGATGATGATGATGATGATGATGGAGATGGGTGCCTTGGCCTTCCGGATCGCAGCGGTGAAGATGGTGGCAGCCTCTTGCTGTTTTCCCCTCCGGATCCCTTCTGGAGGCTAGGTTTTCTGGTCTGTTTTCACGGTGGCGGCTGCTATGCTCGTCTGATTGGAAATCCGAGTCCACAAAATACTAGACGGGGCTGTTCGCGTGGCGGTCGGTACGGTCGGGAATGACCGTACTGTGACTTGTTGCCTCCTCTGTAACTCATGCTTCGTTTTTCTCTGCTTTATTTTCATCGGAATTGTTTTACCACATAAAAGGCTTTAAATGCTCCTAATCAGCATATTTCACTCCATACTTGGTAAAAATACCATATATGAAATTACTCTTCAATATTTTAACTTCCTGCGTACATAGACATAAAAGTGCGCGTTGGCGCGATAAAATGCAGAAATCACTACCTCTACGTCGCATCAGTTGTCGCCCCCGCTTGCCGAGACTAGTGCAAAACACCGATAATCCGACTCACAATTTTTCCCACATACAAATCCTCGTCTCTCTCGTCACTTGTAATCTCGACACGACGTGAGCCATCAAGATCAAGCGGTCTTCCGTCGCAACCATCTTCGTACTCTCCATTATTGTCAGCACCACGGTAATCGCAGCTAAAAATGTCGTGGTGTACCTAATGGTGCCGATAAAAAGGGTTCCTGACGCGCACGTGATCGGAGGCCTGTAGCCATGGCCCACAGCGGCGACCACCGAACATCGAGGCGAATGCCGCCGACAATGCCAACGTGGAGATCATGTATAGCTAGGAGCTGAGCCGTACCGACCATGGGAAGCAATTCCTGCCATGCATTGCCACCCCAACTCGGCGTTCAGGGCGAAGACGCTCCAGGCCAGACCAGTGGTCCGTGTGTTGCGACTGCTTCCCTCGTGCTCGACGCCCGTCGACACCACGGACTCCATTGGTTGCAGCCATAGTGAGGCATCCACGGATGCGATCCGGCGATCCGGTTTTCTTGCATTCAACATGGGCGTCGTGAAGGCGATGCACGTAAGCGAGCAGCCACCAGAGCTCTGGCACCACCTTGCCCTAGGGCAACCCAATCTCTCGGCGCTAGAGTGACAGTACGTGCAAGTAGGGGGACTATGTTGTTGCTACTAGGGATAAAAATATTACTGGCCTCATGGGAAATGATCTGCAAACCTAAGGACAAAGGTGATATGGGAATTGTGAAATTTCAAACACCATAATGATGCTCTGCTGCTGAAGTATCTAAATAAATTCTATAACAAGAAAGATGTACCATGGTTCAACCTTGTTTGGAAGTCCTATTATGTGTCTGATATCCCTCGTGCTACTAAGGCCTGTTGTTCTTTTTGGTGGAGAGACATTTTAAAGCTTATGGATTGTTATAGGGGCATTGCTCAACCAGATATGATCACCGGAGACTGATGCTTGGGAGTTGAATAATTCTAGAGTTCCGTTGAGAGATAGATTTGCTAGGATATCTCCTTTGGGAAGGATGACATAATTTCTCTAAGAGAAGTGCTCCTACTTCAAGATAGACTTGATATTTCCCATTTACCTCTTTCCGGCAGAGCCTGCATATCCTTAACTCATGGATTGATCAGTTTCACTTGGATGAGCAGGGGACTGACTCTTGGAATTGCTCCTCGGGTGTGTTTATAAAGCCTCAAAGTTTTACTCTTTCATCCATGAGCCCATTTTTACTTTTCCCATCTACAAATGGATTTAGAAGAGTAGATGCACCATTAAAATCAAAATGTTTGCTTGGCTTTTGATAAGTGATAGGCTTAATACAAGAGATATGTTGCAGAAACGACATTGGCATGGATAGACATTGTATTGTGTGCCCTCTAGGAGATTGGAGTACAGAGATCAACTTTTCATTACCTGTAACTCAGTTTTAGAGTTTGGAACTACCTTCAAATTGAATGGTCCTCTGGAGAAGATTTGTATTACGTTGCTGTTAGGGCCAAGAGGAAGTTTAACAAGCCATTCTTTTTCAGAGGTGGTTTTTATTTGTTTTGCTGGAATATTTGGAAAGTTTGCAATGATAGGATCTTTGAGAAGGTGAGGCCTAGGTTTGCAACCTGGAAGGCAAGGTTCATCTATGACATTTCCTTGATGACTCATAGATCCAAAGAGATTCATAGAGCTCAGGAGAGTTTGGATTGATAACTTGTTGTAATGCTTTGAATATGTAGATATCTCTTCTGTTTTTTGCATATAAACCTTGTACAGTCCTTTTTTTTAATAAAGTGGACTGTGGGGCTTTAGCCTCATAGTAAATAGTAAAAAACAAAATCTATGCCTGGAAATCATTGGCATGTTCTTCAAAAAGAAGTCTGATCAATTCTGTTTTAACCACTTATTGCTTATTCAACTCTCAATATCATGTGCAAAATATAGCTCAAATCATAAGTTTAATAATGAGATAAGGATTTGTGCTAATTAGAAGCTGTTTATTCATCACATGTACGACAAGAAAGCAAGAACAGTTTGCATGATACTGCATAGAACTATAAAAGCAGAAGCTATCGCGGCAAAACCTACCCATGGATTGCTGAAATGATTATGCCACAGCCATGCCATCCACCTATTAATACGACTTTGGTAGTGTGCTTCCATGGCACAACACATGGATTTCAGGTAGTGTTCACCATTGAAGTCAAACGCCACATACTCAAAAAGCTTGGTGAAGAGAGTTGACACATCCTCGTCGCTTTCCAACTGGTGCACTATAATCCCTTTCTGAGCTAGAAGAGCGACATCAGCAGCTGTACTAGTAAGCTGGGACAGGAGCACAACATATGCAGTGATGTCATCCCCAACTTGAGGACATGTTTGCTCAAAAGCTACAAGGTTCCTGAAAAGCAAAGAAGACTTATCGTCGATTGCCAAACATGGTATTTCCATGAGACCGTTTCTGAATCTAATGTCCAACAGAGAATGAGGTCTGCCTTCGTCAAACTCTCTTTTTTTGAACTGCATTCCTGCTTCATGGTAGTCCACTGCTCTACGCCACCGACTAAACTTCTGCACTGAATTTGACCAATCTAGCTCGTGGAACATGTTCTGTTCATGGAATGTGTCTTGCCTCCGTCCAAAACTGAAGATCTTGCGGCTGATATCAAATATAAAGTGGAAGCAGTGAGAATTTGCAGCATGTCGCTGATGGTCTTCATCCAGCTTGTGACTAGGTTTCAGGTACTTATGACACAGGTGTAGCAGATGGTAAAAATCTTTTGGCCTATTTGCCTCATTTACTACTTTAGGGAAATGGTAAAGAATGCCTTCCATGAATTCAGAAATGCAGTTGGTAAGTAACAAAGTAGTTCTTACATTGCGTGCGAAGAACCGATAAATTATTTTGACAATGAAGAAGGGTATTTGGTTCTCCAGCAAAAGTAGGTCGTAGACAGCAGAACTACTGTACCATTCTACAGTACCGCTATGATTCCCCTGGTCATGGCTATCCTCAGTCTCTTTAACAGTTTGATGTAGTTCTATGTCTAGTGCTGAGTGCCCACTCGAACTCTGGCAGCTGACAGTATCTATGTGGCTCAAATTCGTTGCTTCCTTCTTCCTTTCGTATATCATGTTCTCCTTGAATTGCTCACCGTCAACAGAAGCTCCTTGTGCAGTAATACCCCCAAGATAAACAAGAATAAAGCAGCTATCTAGCAGAAGCATCTGAAGGAACTCTCTACTATCCATGTTTATCTCCTCGGTGTAATAGCCTCTTGCTTCCTTCTCCAGTCTAGAAATCAAGCTCAGGTACTCGCGCAAACTAACTTCACGGTTTAACTTAAGAATATAGTCTAGACATATCCATTTCTCTGTTTCCATGGCTACAAGTGGTAACTCTGAATGGTGATAAGGGCCAATTGAGAGAACACTCGGCTCATATGCATTACGGTCGGTTAGGCGAATGCGATGTACTATTTTGCATATCAGGCAACACCTGTTTCCATTTGCACGGTCCTCAGCCTGTGACATGTGGCGATTCAAATCTGTCTTCATGGAAATGGCCAGGTCATCGATGTCAACATCATAGCTGCTGTTGAATTCTACCGTTCCCATATCTGTTAAAATTACAGACAAACAGTACGTGTAAGAAGAAAACAACATGGCTCCTACCATCAAAAAATGGGGAAAAGTGAGTCGGCAATACTAACACCAGATTAAACGAAGTTCAAATTATAATTTTAATTTAATAACACGGTACAGATTGTTTACTTCAGAAAAAATTATCATCAAACATATATCGTTGCAGATTGCTGTGATCAGCAGGAAACCACCAGTGGCAGCCGGCAGTGGTTTTATATAACTAAAGAAAATTTTGATTTACCGGCACCAGTAAGTACAAATGTTAGTTCACTCCGAGGGGGAGAGGGGGGCAAGAATCAACCGCAATAAGGCAGGAATTGTTCCAGCCTGGCTAGGAACCATACAAAATGAATTTAATTACAATACCAGTTTATCTCTACTGATAATACTATGAAAATTCTCTATATGAATAATACTATGATTTTTTTTTTAAATACTAGGTACACATAAGAGATCGACCTGAAATCATTCGGCGATAACATAAAACAATTAATCAGCTTAGATAGGCTAGCTCATATGGGCTTGTCCGGATAGATATAAACCAAACCAAATCCTTCGGATGGGCATTGATATTTATTCAACCTCCTTACCAATCTGTATGGAGTAGGGACTGAGGCCAATGTGTGGATTTTTAGTCTTCAAAATGAATGAGGTCCCCTGAATCCCAGCAGTTGTTTATATTTACAAAGATCATCAAGTATAATCCCGCATTGCTGTCTTCAGGCACAGGCCTGATCAATTCAACCAATTCATCTTCAGGCGTGTCGAGGCGGAGGAGATCAAAATCCCCCTCTCCAGCTTTGAAGGTCAGGCGGATTCACCAGGCTAAAATCAAAAGCGACGAGGAATTTTTTTACTTTTGGCCATGGATTTAACGAATGAATAAATGACTATCCAAACAAGAGCAGAAGAACGCGCGTACCCCCGGGCGGGACCTCTGCCGCGGCGATAGGGAGAAGCGACCGTCCCGACGAAGGGCGCAAAACCTAGCTCCTGATTCGCGCAAGGAGGAAGAATGGCGGACGGAGCTAGGTCGAGGTATAATGGAAATGGGACAGGAATCTGTCAGTAATCGTGAAGCGGTGTTTGGTTGGGGAACGATGCGGACGATCCGATTTCCGGGGGTAGGTTCATGGGACGGGTATGGTTGCAGCTGAATTTATCCAAATTTTGTTTCCTCCGAGGGATCCGGGTTTTCTCTGGAGGGTCCTCCTACCCTCCCCCAGCCCTGCGTCGTCCTCGCTTGCGCGACTCAGGGAACAAGGGCTCCCCCTTCGAGTCCTCTCTCGTCGCCGGTCGGCCCGTGGCGGAGGCCTCACCTTCCATTTCCTCATCCATCCCTTCCTCTCCATATCCCTCTCCCGTTTTCGTCCCCGTTGTGGAGCATGTCAGCGCAAAATTAAAAGGTGCAATGATGGAGAATTGGAGATGGAGGTGCAATGCCCCTCTGCGTCGCACGTGCCGGTCGACGCGGCCGTTGGAGCCTACTGAGCTCCGGCAAGGGCTCTACCGTCCCCGAGCAGTATGGTCGATCGGACAGACGACATCGCTAGCTCGTACCGTCGCCCAGGTCGTCTTTGTCGTGGATCCCACTACACCACGTACAGAGTTTTTTTTAATACCACATTCAGAGTTAATACTTAGAAGGCATGACAAGGAAGTTGGGGAAGGGGAATGTCATTTGAGGCATATAAAAAAAATGCCTCAAAACAGTTCAAAAAAAATACCTCAGAAGATATCAACAAATTGTGGCATTTTGAGAAATGCCTTCAATTATTATTCGTGGCATTGTCAGAAATGCCTTCAATTGTTATTTGTGGCATTCCTAAAAATGAGTAGAATAATAATTTGAGGCCTTTATCAAAATACCAGCTTACATATACCGAGGCATTTGACCATAATGCCTTAAAAACTCTTTGCGTGCATATTTTAGAAGTACACTCGAATTAACATGAAGCGATCCTTATGTAAGTCATTAACTTGCAACCAAGGAAAATTACATATGACAAGGAATGGAAAGCAACACAAAGCATATTCGTCAACCATCACCTTGTATAATTTCAACAGCCAGCTATCATTTTGTATCAGCCAACCAAACATACATTGTATATGGAACATACAACCCTACATGTATCGCACTATGTATAAAGAAATGCTCCCGGTCAGTTTCAGAGTTTCAGGTCACACTACATGCGGCTTTAGGTCAGTTTCAGAGTATGAGATCACACTACAAGTTTCAGAGATTCAGGTCACAGTACATGCAACTTCAGGTCAGTTTCAGAGCTTCGGTTTTAGAGTTTTGTTAATCTGTGACAGTTTGAGAGCCAAAGCAACTCGTTTAGTTTCTGCAAGTAACAATTTTCAAAGACATTAGAAACTCACCGAAACACACTTGGCAAAGCACTACATGGTTAGATCATACAAGAAGGAAGTATCATCACTGTGTGCACATAATCAGGTTTGTTATTATCCATGTACTAGCAAGCAACCTGAAATAGCTAAACAAGAATAAGTATGCAAAGATCCAACACATTTTGATGAGAACTAGTTGAATGTCCGTGTGTTGCATGGAATAGTGAAAAAACACACCGATCAAGCAAATATCCTAAATTCTTAATTTCGAAAAGTTGTCAACCATGATGGCTTGTGTTTATGACAAATATCAGTTCTCTCTGCAACTTCTTTCCTTCTTGGCACCTTATTAAACTTAAGCAAGCCTATGAAAACAGTCCTCACAAACTGAGAGAGTAACGCCATTTCTGATTTACAAATGAAATTGATTCTCACGGACCGCGAGATGATGACACAGGATTGTATATCTAATTTACAAACGAAATGATTCCCACCGACATGGCATATTAAATGAATTATAAATAATGAAATTTGACGACAACAATTTTTATTTTGAAACCTAAAGAAAAACAAATATGGTGTATAGATGAGAGTATCAAACCTAATGCCCCACCATGCCACAAACACTTGATGCAAAATGTCTAGTTTTTAAGATGATCAGGAATTCGTAATGCAATCCCTCCTGATGGTTGACGACGTGTGACATCCATTTCATATCAAACTTAAAATCCTGAACCAAGAAAAAAACTAAAATCCTGCCTACTACATGAACTCGCTACATGCAAGATGGCTATGAAGAAAAGGTCACAAGTGCAAGTCATTGTAATCATCTCAAGGATTGTGTTCGTGGAGAACTCTTTTCTCCATCTCAGAATGGCTGCCCACGTCTCTATTGCCCTCTCGATGCATCAAGCTTTCACAAGTATCATACGCGATTAAGATGGGAGAAAAGGAGCACCAATCATGTTTGCAAAGTTCTTGGTCGTCGTTTCAAGGAATTTGGCGAGCTGATCTGCTTTGATCCAGGAGAAAGCCCAGTCAGCCACCTTTTCGGGATGAGTTGTCTCGGCGGGGATATCTCCAGATAGCTTGGTATTTTGAAGATAACTATTGGACATACAACAAGCAGGGGCGGCGCCAGCAGGGGGGCAAGGTGGGGCGGCCGCCCCCCCTCAGCTTGGACGAATTTTTTACCTATACTTATACGTATTCTGTCCAGCCTAAGTATACGTGAAACGGGAGGGATAAAAAAAGGAAAAACTGCTCGCTAGGTTTGACCAGCCTGGGACTGCTCGCTCGGTCGCTACTGGCTAGGTTCCCCACGCCTGATTCCCCACGCTCGACTCGACCCCGGCTGGCTCCGCCGCTCCGCCCTGCTCTGCTCGATCCCCATCAGTTGTGGTTGATTTGCAAGCTGAAGGCACTCCAAGAAGTGGACTTTTGTTACCTTCAAACATAGCTGGTGAGCTATAATATTGTGAGAGTTCGACTGATTTACATTGTTCTTTCCGTACAGTTGTGTATTACATGTGTTGTCAAAAAAAATAGCCGGTGAAACACCCTTTGATAATTTCCTAGCTCCGCCACTGTTCGCCCCCCTTGTCTCAATTCCTGGCTCCGCCATTGACAACAAGGGATGCTTGTTATTGTCTTTTATTTGTACTAAGTTTTCGGTACAATGCGCAATGGCAGGTGAACTGCCATCAATTGACAGCAAACAAAGGTTTGATGAGAGACTTAACTCTCAGTCAACTTGGGCAAACCGCTCAAATACTTGGTTGTTCTCAGAGTGACTTCACTTTGCATTAACTGAGAAAATGGGTATGCATTCATGACATAGACACAATTTAACGGGAGGTAAAAAGGCTACAGAAATGAAGTCACATGGGTTCTCTTCCGCAAACTGTTCCAGCCATTTGTACTGTTGCGGTCTTGGAGCAAAGTAGTCAATGGAAAAAAGAGCACCTTTGGATCGTCAAAATCCAATGACATAAGATAATATAGATAGTATATATATATATATATCAACATCTGTTAATTTACCTATATATATATTTATTTATTTATTAGGCAGTCGTAAGAAAAGGACATTCACTGTCGTTACTTACCTGTAACCACAAAGGTATACATGGTGATTACAACCTTCAAACAAAATTCATCAATTGGAATCAGACATAAACTGCCAAATAAGGCATCGTCGCAGTAAAAAAAAGGCAAAAAGCCTTTGCGTTTTATTTCATTGGATAGGTCGAGAGTTCAGTTACATCAGCTTCCTAGGAGGTTGGGGCAGCTAAAAGAAAGAAACTATTTAATGTACATCCTAGGTTGAGGGCATCACCACACGCAAGCATGTGTGTCGGCCCTTGCCTAGAGGGCTACTTCGTCTTTGATCTTAGCAACGAGGTTGGCGATGGACGGTTGGGCACCGTCGAGCACACATTCGTTTCGGTGCTTTCAGATCATCCATGAAGTTAGGAGCGCGATGGAATGGAAGCAAGACATTTCCGCGGCGGCTTGGGAGTGGCCTGCTTGGCAAGGAGTCAACAGTCCGCAAGATATGACCGTCATATTTGAGATATGCAAAAAATCTCTCTAGGATCGACATTTCATTCATCGAGTAATAAAAAAAGTCTCTGTATGAGCATTTCTCATGAATTCAAGAAAAAAAATTCTAACTATTGAACAACTTAAAAACTGAAAAGACCGGTAAAGATGCATGTGTGCAGTACTCACCAGTATGCCTCATCTCGCCTCCATCTCTACTAACTACACTGAATTCTGATTATCACCTTTTTGTCATCCTACTTTTTTTTTTGAATTTTAAAGCGGTCGTATCCGCTATCCGATTAGATAGAATAGATGTTTATGTACAGAATTTTGGTTTAGGGAAAAAATCCCTAAACAGGCAAAAACAAAATAAAAAACTAGTCTCCGGGATCCTGCGTGTGGGCGAAAGCCCGCAACGCCAACTCTTCGTGCACCAATGCCGCCACCTCCGTAGGCGAGATCTCCACACCGCGGAAGATCCTCCGTCTCCTCTCCCTCCATAACCACCACATCGAGTGGAGAAAGGCCCTGCTATCAGTGCTCCTAGCAGCTTCGCGGCGCACTAGCTCGGTCACGTGATCCCTTCCTTGCCCAAGCATCAGAAACATCAGAACTAGGCAACCTCTGGCGGCGTCTGCCGCACCATCCTGGCTCCTAACATCTTCTTCTTCTTGGGTTTCTTCATGGAGAGAACGAGGTCATCAATGGCCGCCGCCGCCTGGTCTGAGAGGGGTCCATCGAGCAGGCCCATGAATTCCTGCCGCTGACGCTCTGAAGTGCTTGCCTCCTCAAGCCACGAGCCGAGACGTCGCGCCACGGCCTCCCTGGCCAGCTGCTCAATGTTGGCGCCATCCTTATACTTTGGCGAGCCTAACATGTTTGAAATAGCATTCGTAAGGAATAGAAGAAACTGAATCGAAAAATGGTACACCAATATAGCTTTTCACAATGCTAGGCACTCATGAACGCAAGTACATGCATTGTGTGCAAGAAACAGAAACAATTTGTAAATGGAGAAGCAAGGTAATCTTTACCATTAAAATTTACAAAGGGGCAATTGCAGCTCTGTTCCTATTCTCCTTAGAGCATCTTCAACAGATGATGCAAAACAATTAAACAAAATTAACTATCATATAGGTCACAAATTGCAAAAAATGGAGCTCCAACATATGGCCTATCCCTAAAAAAATGTCCCAAATTTTTGCAGCATGCCCTAAAATTTTGCATTTGTGCTGCAAATTTGCGTCACCAAACCTCTGCCCTATCACATAAAACGGCCGTCGCGCCTATCCACTGATAAATATGGCCGCACCGTTCTCCCAAAGTTTCACCGTGATTCTTTGCCCGTCGCCGTTACACCCGCACGTCCACGCGATGCCCTCGTGCCGCAGCTTGAGATGCAGCACCGGCTTCCGCGGCGTGCAGCTGCGGCCGTCCGGGTGATGGTCCGCGCAAATCACCAAGGACGAGCAGTGGTGGTCCGCGCAAGTCACCCGAGCTGTTGGACAAGCAAGTTGGACAGGGTTCAGAAACAGTGGCCGTATAGCACGAGGTGTTTAAAAAACTTGGAAAATGAGCTGCCCACCAAAAGTTCACCATTTTCTATTTGCACACAATAGCCATCCCTTGTATATGAACATTGCAAGGAAGGGGGTAGCAGTTTGTCATAAGCTATTTCAAAAATAAAACAAAAAACTTTGGTTTACACGTCGATATGGTTGACTCTACGAATTTAAGGTGTTGTACAAGAAACATTGCATGTCATAGTAGCGTGTTCCGTAATTGCTTGCCATAGTAGCGCGAATAAGCATGGATGGTTGTATTTTAAGTTTTCTTCATGGCTTGGGATTGACCAATGTAAAACCTTGTACTGGTAGATAGGTGTATGCACACTGCGAGTTAATTGACATGGAAATTCGTCATGAAGTCTACATAATTGTTATTTGGCTCTCACATGGGCTGCTTTTCTATGCACATGCGTGTGTCTTAATTATTGAACGGACTAGTCATTAGTCAATACAAAGTATAAGGTCAACAAGGATAAATATCTACCGTTGGAAAGAGCATTCACCCGGACCCCTCCCTCGTTCCCCACCTCTACAGTGAACAAGGCGACTTTTTGGACGAAACCGCGCGGTCGAGCTCGCCGCCGGCGATCCGCTCGATCCCTCGCCCTCCGCGGCCGCTCCGGCGGCGGGAGGACGGGAATCGACGGATCCCGGCGTGTACATAGCTTAGGTGTGCGTGGGTTGCTTGCCGGCGGCGCGTTGGAGTTGGAGGCGCGGTCGGAGAAGCTTTTGGAGACGGCGGTCCTCTCCTCTGCCCTCGGTACTCCGGCGGAGGATCCAGGCAGATCTGCCGTCTCTGGCGCGTCTGCTGCTCTACGGAGCCGTGGAGTGCCTCCCCTCGAGCCGGCGTCCGTGGTGGCGGCCGCGGCTCTGGATCTAGGGGTCCTTCTTCCCTCGCCGGCGTGCGAGGCGGTGCTTTTGCTCAAATCCGCTGGAGTTTGCAGGTGCAGTACTCTCCTTCGTCGGCGTCCTTGGTGGGCTTTGCGGAAGATGGGTGGAGCCGTCGTCTTCGCCTCCGGCGTGAGGCGGCGATGGTGGTTTGGAGGCGGCTCTGCGTCGATGCTCGTTCAGCGTCAAGATGCCGGCGCCTGCGTCGGTTGGCTTCTGCGGCTCTACAACAAGGTTGGCTGAGCTTCCTGCTTCGGTGCGTGGTGTGCGTGGTGGCGCCATGGTCGTCGTGGTTGGAGTGGCCTGTGCGTGTGTTCGTGTGTGTTTGTTCTTCATCTGGATGATCTTGTACACGACTCCCTTTAAAAAAAATATCTACCGTTGGACTCGATGCAGGGAAGAACAGGTGAGTGCCGACTTTGCCTGCTCATTGTGAAAGTATAAACTAGTTAAATGTGGTGCTATATAAAGTTTTATTTATTAAGTTATTATACACCCATTTTGATTTGAAACATATTGTATGTTATCATAATATTTATTTCCTCATTAATTACTTAACACGTTAAGACCACCCATAGTGGGAGTAACATAGGTAGTAACATGCATGCCACCTAAACAAAAAAGAAGATGTAGCACCTAATTAATGTGGAGAGAGATAAATAAAATAACATAGCTACTCTCGGGTGTACGTTCTGACATTGATAAAATGAGTATACAATCTAATAAATGATGTCTTGCATGACACCATATATAAGTTAGGCACATGCCAATGCAAGTCTCTTAGCACGGTTTCATAGATATTTTGCTTATGTGTCATGATAGTTAATGAAGAGAGAGGGTGAGGTTCTAGCTTAGCTAACATACAACCTTTGCACGTGGTCATAGGCAAAAAATTGTGCTAGCCCAATCATATGCATGCATGAGCCCAAAATCATTAAATTAGATACAACCCATAAGAAACAATGCATTGGACTAGTTGTTTCTTATGTATTTATTACACCTATGATGACGTGCTAAGATACAATGCATTGACACAGGCCTTAGTACGCACTATGATGGTAGTAACATTGGTTAATAATTTAATTATGTTACCAATCTATGTTACTCCTCACTGTAATCTTCTTCTCCCGTTCAGTTTAAAAGGCGTTTAATGCGTAGCATTATAACCAAGGTGATCATTGGTTCATCAAGAAAAACACAAAGAATAAGCATTTTAGGATGGAAATCAGTTTTGGGTAGTAGGAGCAGATGATCCTACTACCTAAAAACTATATTTTAAAATGTCAAAAAAATCTAAAGAAAATCTCGCGTGTACATTCGGACATTGTATGTTGACACACAAAGTTTCGCGGAAAAATGACATT
Source organism: Poa pratensis (assembly GCA_947311845.1). Lineage (NCBI taxonomy): Eukaryota > Viridiplantae > Streptophyta > Magnoliopsida > Poales > Poaceae > Poa > Poa pratensis. Next base: position 69,967,740 of record CAMZMU010000037.1, on the reverse strand, counting down.
TTTTGTGAGCTGTATAAAAAAGACAAATCACGGTGTTTCAAAATGGCTTTGTACGAGACATTTTTTTTATTTTTTGCACAGCCCATAAAAAATGTATTTTTCTTGCGAAACTTTTTGTGTGAACACACAATATCTAGATGTACACCTGAAATTTTTCTTTTGAAATTTCAAAATATAGTTAAAAAACATTTTCATAACGGGTGCATCTATACCCATGAGTCAAAACACCGTGTCCCATTTTAGGAGCAATTTTGTCTCGTGTAGTGGTGAGATTAATTAGGGGAGATGAATGATCGTGGTTAGGCCCACGTTCACACAGCTCCTATCTTTTCGCATGAATTCATATCATAATAGAATCAGACAATAGTTCTTGTCGGATAAAACCCATGCAATCAAATCATTTCAACCAAAAATGCGAAAAGAAGGGGAATTATGGGGAAGGATTTACGGCCTATCCATTTTGACTTTCAGGTGCATATTCATTCGATATCTTTTAAATCACATTTCAAAATGAAAAATTCTAAGTAAAATTTCACGGACACAATCTTCACATTTTGTTTGTTCCCAAAGTTGTTACACAGACCAACATTATTTTGGCCTTTGTACAAAAGTCAGAAAAAATGACTCGTAAAAAGACTTATTTTACCACCAAAATTTATCTTGTTTACACATGCCATACAAAAATATCTGTTTTTCGTGGAACAACTTCGTAAACACATAGCAAGTTAAGATCTATGCGTGAATTTTTTTCTTTTCATTTTTTTATATTTCAAAATACATATAAAGTGTACCTTTTAAATAAAGAGTGCATATGCATGGGCACCAAAACGTTTCTCTTCTAATTAAACACTATAATTAATATAACGCGTCTTCGGTCATGGGGTTTCAAAATTGCATGAATAGAAGGGAGTAGAATGCATGTTACCACTTATGTTACTGTGAATGTAGTTTAATCAACTTCTGCAGCTCATGTAGCACCCTCTGCACGGTTTGAGTTAATGGCACCAGCGGTCACACAACTCGTCGTCGATGTGCATTTAAGTCACACTTCACCAGAACGTGATTATTTGGTCACACAACTCGACAAGTGCGTGCACGCAGGTCACTGACCCACTTGTCAGTCCGTTTTGGACGGTAAATTTTCAGAAAACCCCCTGGAGTAATATTAATTTTACAAAATGGTTCCCTTGGAGGACCATTTTGTAAAATTAGGAGGACCATTTTGGTCCCCACTTGTCAGCACGCACTTGTCGAGTTGTGTGACCAAATAATCACGTTCTGGAGAAGTGTGACTTAAATGCACATTGGCGTCGAGTTGTGTGACCGCGGATGCCATTAACTCGCACGTTTGTAAGAGTGAGCATTGGTCAAATCGCTTATCGGAGTGCACTAGCAAATCGGAGATTCCTTGTCGTCGTGACGGCCACTGCACGACGAGGGAGGCCAGCCGGAGGCTCTGGGTTGGCATCAAGACACAGTACTAGATGTGCCATCGCGGGAGAATATTTACGATAATTTATGCACCGCATCCTTGTCCTGAACACTATTCTAATGAATCGATGCTCCCTGTTTAAAAACAAAAACAATATCGATGCTATCTCCGCCTGCCTGCCTGCCTGTCCGTCGCCGGTAGGGCACTAGCTTTTTAATCTTCCCAGCAGGCTTTCGTTGACTCCGCTGTTTGATTGTTATCATCGCCGCAAGGAGAAATGGCCATTTGTACTAAAACGCAGACGTGAAGAGACTCTGCCTCGTTTTTTTTTCCAAGAAAAAGTTTTATAGTACCGGATTCCGGTCGAAAACAATGACACGAAGGCGAACCAGTACAGAAATCGATTTGGCCATCGAAGATCTCCAACGGCCAACAGCCGGCAAGTCATGAATTACCGACGATTGCCATTTGGTAATAATAATTCAAAGGCTGTCAGTAGCAGTGGCCGGCTGTTCGTCAGTTGAGCAGCCAAAGTTTTTGCTTGGGCGCGTGGAGCGTAGTAACCTTCGTTCGCCTCGAGCTAATAGGGGCCCGACACATCATAGACATGAAAGGTGCGGGATCACTAGTTACTGCAGAGTGCAGATTGGATGTGGTGCTCCTTTTTTTTTTTTTTTTGACGGGAACCTCTCGATTCCATTAACTTGATCCAGCAGAATCACTGGCCAGTACACAGTTTACAACCTCTGGAACATAGTCCAACCAAACAGTACCAGTATTCATCTGAGCTGAGCCTAGGGCTGCAAGCTCATGTGCTACTTTATTACAAATACGAGGAACATAGTGCAAATCAGCAGCAATAAAATTGAGACGGATGAAAGCACGCAGGTCACGAAAGATAATTCCCTCAGGCGCAAAATCCAGCTCCGTGCTCTGCAAAGCCTTGACAAGGATTTGAGAATCTGTCTCCACCACCACACGTCCCATACCCCAATTCGCAGCAGCTTGTACAGCTTCACCACACGCCACTGCCTCTGCCTGCAAAGCACTGGCGACATTGGCAATGCGACCAAGCCCTGATCCCCGAACCTCACCTTCTGCATCTCTGGCCACAAACCCCCAGCCTCCTGTGTATGTGTTGCTCTGAAAAGCACCGTCCACGTTTAGTTTAATCAAATCCGCAGCAGGAGCTTGCCACTTCAGTTCACGCACAACAGTTTCTGGTAGTACACTGCCCCGACCTGACTGCAATGATTCGCTAGCCCAGTATCTAATCTGTCCAATTAGCTCTCCAATCGACATAGACTTGTTTTCAGCATTTATTTTGTTCCTTCTAAGCCAGCTACGCCAGAGGAGACAGCAGCATAGAACCTTCTTCTCATCATCTAGCTTCAGAATTTCTTGTATCACATCACCTGCAGACTCGTATGTACACATGCGGTCACGGATCTCTCCGAGTCCCAGCCCCTCCCACACTTTCTTTGCATCTTTGCATTTCAGAAACAGATGGGCTCCATCTTCATCAAGCCTCTTGCAGCATACACATAGTGTGTCACATTCAATACCCCTGCGCTTAATATTCGTTTTTAGCGGAAGACTGTTATGTGATAACCTCCATATATGTTGTTTCACTTTGGGCAGACATGGCAGATCCCAAAGCTTCTTCCAAAACGAGCTTTCATTTGAAATACCCGACCCCATCTCATTCTCTTCATCTCTTTGTTCCACATAAATTTTATAAGCTGACCTGACAGAAAACAACCCTTTTTTATCATAGTACCACGCTGGAAAATCTTCAAACTCCGGCCTAATTGGCATAGTAAGGATAACCTTTGCATCCATTTCCCAAAATGTGTCACGTACGAGCATTTCATCCCACTCGCCCGTGATTGGATTGATGAGCTCATGAACACGTGTGAGCAAACACTGTCTTCTCGGGGTAATAGGCTGACGGCTTCCTTCTCTGTTTAGCCACGGATCATCCCAAATTCGTATATTCTCACCATCCCCTATACGCCATATTATGCCATCTTTTAACAGTCCCAGCCCTCGAAGGATACTTCGCCATGAATAAGAGATACCTGCTGATGCCGTAGCCTCCAAAATTGAAGTATTTGGGAAATATCTTGCCTTTAGGACTTTTGCACATAAAGAGTCTGGATTGGTTAACATTCTCCAACCTTGGCGTGCCAACATTGCCAGATTAAACCCGTACAGATCACGAAATCCCAGCCCTCCTTCACTTTTCGATTTTGAAAGTGTCTTCCAGCTAAGCCAATGCATCTTATTTTCCTTATCATGTTGTGACCACCAATATCGACATATCATCATGCTCATTTGTTCACATAGTGTTTTTGTAAGGTCAAAACAAGACATAGCAAAAGTGGGGATAGCGAAATGCCTCCTCTCCATTCTTTCGCCGTTCGCCCTTGAGCAAAAGTGGTGCTCCTTGCCACGACGTCAGTGCGGTAGACACACACCGCACGATTGGAGTGTGCCAGCTATGACGTCCAAGACAGGGACTACTGAATATACATAACTGAAGTTAGTGGATTCCAGCCAGGCAAAGAGAGTGACATCCACCAAATTATCTTTAAAAAAGCGAAGCTCCGTATATAATTTTTTGAATTTGTTTACCAGTCCAATGAGTGCGTTTTTGTAACGTGTGGAGGAGTCGTGGTGGCTACTTTTTTTTTAGATGGTGTGGTGGCTGCTAGTTCGTTGCATCTTGTGAAAGTCCGAAAAAACAGTGGAAAATTGTCTACATGGGTGATTTGTCACAACCACCTGTAATAAATCTTGAGTTTCGAAGAAAGCAGACGGAACCAGCCAACCAACATGTTGACACACACTGAAAACGAAGTGCACAAACCTCAGGGAGGCTAAAAACAATGGAAATGCAGCCAGTCTTGCTCAAAACAATGGCATGGATAATTTTACGGCAACATCGATGCTATTGATTTCAACAAGTAAAAAAACGAACTACCCACCTCCACTACCCAATCGCTCCCGCGGAAACCTTTCCCACACTCTCGCCGAGGACCCGAGTGGTAGCCTCATAAACCATGATGGGCAGCAGTTTCATGGTGCGGAGCAGTTGCGCCATGCCTTGGGTGACAGTTTTGTGTCCCTAGTGCAACGAGATTATTGGCTCGATCGATGCTTCTCACTACCGGTAGTTCGACTATACGTCAGACGCCGTCCCCATAAAGTCATCCGACGGTCATGGTCTACGTGTGTTTTGCCCTGTGCAGTTTGGGCTCTTGGCCGCCGGGAAGTGTAGTGTCGCAGCTCGAGTGGGAGCAGTGGTATGTCGGAATAGCGGTCTCAAAGGCGTTGTGGGTGGTCCGCTCGGCGTGGCGGAGCAGCTGGATGTTGGGGTGGAGTTTGGCAGTATTAAGAGTGACAACTTCGTGTCGTGTGGGCAGCGAGGTTGCCTCGATGTTTATAGTCGGCGTCGTGGTGGTGCGGCTCTTCCGTTAGGTTGGCTTTTAATCTTCGTTGGAGAATCCTATGTCTACTCCGCCCATAGCAATCACAACATCTTCTCTTACGACAAGCTTCCGGGCTAGCACAAATACATGCTGGTATAGAGAGAAGAGGTGGACAGGTCGACGCATCTAGAGGCCAAGCCCACGTGAATGGTACACACAGGCTCAGCTGTTCCCCTCACATGCATACACATGGGTCTTGATCGGTAAAAAAACCTGTTCAACGCCCTAAAGATATTAAACCAATAAATTCTCGATATATTATTGCACAAATGGAAGAATAATCACGCAAGTTGGACACGTCACAGTGATGAGGAGATGGGATAACTGAGGATTCGCGCTAACGATTCTGTCCATGTTTAAAAAGAAGGTAAACCCTCCGTACTTCTGTAACCGATTGGTGCACGCAACTCTTCCTTATGACAAAGTACTCTCCAACGAGCAAGCAAAATCATGGTAAGAAGTAAGCCTAACTCACTTGGCTAGTGGCGTGGAAGTACTAAAACCTTACTGTGGGGCTTTGCCACCGTTTCCTTTTAAAAAAAGCACAATCCATGGTAATAAGATTACATGAATCAATTATGCATTCTCAATTTTACTATTGGACACACCAACGATATCGGTTGAACATACCATTTGCAACCATCTCCAGATTGTTTCATGTAGAGTTTACTGGATCCTGCTCCTCCGCGCTTTTAACTAAGGATCATGTACGTATCCAGTAAGTATATATATATAGATAACCTGCAAGAATTGATTTTTCTGTTATTACAGATAAAGTCATTGTGTTAATTTTAAATAGCCCAACATAGTGGAACCTCGACACTCATTTATTCTTAAGTTGCTTGGTAATGCCCACAGGGACGGAGGTAGAACGGTCAGAGCTGGGCCACGGCTCCCCCATGCTGAATATTTTTGTGAGACTCCAGGCCAAATAGGGTGGAGTTAATCTCCAAATTCACCTCTATTGACCTTTATGGCCCCTCTAAGTGTCAACATGTTCAGTTGGCTCCATCCATATAAAATTTCTGGCTCCGTCCCTGAATGCCTCCAACCAGTTTTCAAGCATATTCGAAACACTAGCAAGTGTTGGACGATATTGTCCAAGTCTTCTTCCTCTATGTGTCTCACGCTCCCACGGGTGAACACCGCTCCCCTCGGTGTATCTAGAATTTCTTTAAAGTAAGTACAGTGTGGTATAAAGCAATAGATGTACTACACGATAGCGTGAAGGAAATCATGTTCACCCGTAAAATTTGGACTAAAAGTCGAATCTAGATGCAAGAGTATGGGCTGCACAGTTTTTTAACAACCCATAAACTATTTGAATGCTTCAATTTAGCATCCCTTTGACCATTCATAATATAGGGCATTACTAGAATTACTACATATTTTTATCATTCGTAATACATAGTGATGTAAGGTTCATAGAAAAACATAATGTCGGTGCAAAGGAATAGAAAAATTAGAAGAATACCCGGGCGTTGCAGCATACATCTCTTTAAAAACTCTATTGCGTGAATAAAAAGGCATAAGATGCATGAAACATGAGATTGTTTACATTAACATGTGAGATTCGATTGGTTAGATATCTAAATTTAATCAACGTGAAATCATTTTATATTTGATCAATCTGATGCATGCAAATAGTTAAACCCGTAGATAGTATTTGAACAATTTGCTGCATGCAAATAGTTGAACCCGCAGATATCCAAATGTAATCGACGTGAAATCATTATATCTTTGACCAATAAAATGTTATTGCCGATTTTTGTGAGAAATTGTACAAAGACTCAAATAAGAAATTTGCATCTTTTTTGTGTTATGTGCAAACAACTCAAACGATGATGTTCTATACAGCAACAGGCTACAAATTATGCTCGTGCGCTCCTCTCCTCCAGTTGGATGCCAAGTCATCGAAAAAAAGTGTGCTCTACAAAACTGATCATTTGGTCCATATGCCACTAATTAGACAAACGCATGTCGTTCATTGCAAAAGAGTTTTGGTTGTGTGTTTGATACAACAAATCTTACAAAGTCCGGTGTTCGCTGCAAAATTCTCTTTCAACCCCCCCCCCCCCCCCCCCCCCCCCCCCCCCCCCCCCCGATTTTTATTTTATTTTACTTAGTGGCCGGATTAGGAAGATGCACACAATTGCAGCTCTCTCTCTCTTTTTCTCTTTGCTGGATCTATTTTATATTGCGAGGACAACCAGTTAAGAAAAGATGTATTTATATTTGAGAATACAGTCCCGCCAAGGCGCCAACCCTCTCTGCTCGGTTGGAGGATATATAAGCTGTTGTTAGCTTTTAGCTCTATCATCGGCATTCCAAATAGCATATAACTAGAGGTAAGAGACGCTCCTGCTCTCTGTCATTCTGACAGCTTGTTGGCCGGCGGGCCTCAGCCGCGAGGGCGAGAGGGATATGGAACTCGCCGGGGGCTTCGAGCTCTAGTTGCCGTCGACAAAGATAACTCTTTTGTACCTCAGTACAAGGAGGAGGTGCCATGCGATGCAGTATCAGCTTCATCGGCTAGTTTCTAGACCCTGCGGCTTCAGGTAGCCTACGAATCCACTTAAGTTTTATTCACGCTTGAAGTGAGTACTTAATCGATCTACCTACCGTTCGCAGATGCATGGTGCTCGGGGTGAAAGGACGGAGGTTCCGCCCCTGACTGCCATGGTGCTGCTGCTCGTCCTAGAGCTAGCTCATGGCTCTGTGCATACATACGCGTGCCCTTCAGTAGAGTGGTCCACAACAGCAAGAAACTGTGGATCGGCTGCTGACGATGTGAGACACGGGGCCTCCATAGAAGCTTCAACGACGGCGAACGAACACAGCCGCCGACCAGGCCATAGAGCTATAACCAGCCCGTTCAATTCCTTCGTCACCACGGATATACGACGAGAGTTCTAGCGGTCAGAAAGTTTGAAGCAGCCAAGCAGGAGCTGACCTCCCTCTTGTTTACATCGGTAGAGATTTCAGACCAGCTACAGAAGTATGACACAGAACTGCGATATTTCCGCGGGGTTTTTTGGATGGCTCTTTAGACGGGCTTATTCGGTTATTTGGAATATTGTGAGTTTGTTATCGATATTTTATGTACCCATTAATTGGTTTGCTATCCCAGGGTGGTTATTTGACACTGCAATTTATGTATTCCTTGATGTCCATATGACCAGGTCAATGCAAATCCTATTGCTGACGAGATGAGAAGTGTTATGCAGACTTGGAAACCGAGTTCCTTAAATTTGACGGAGGAGTTGAATCGGACGATGTTCAGGTAAACGATTTTCTAGCCTGTTTGTTTCACGTCATGTAGACAGTTGGGGTGAAGAACTGATTCTTATGCATGCTTTGACTTTCGCATTCAAATTTTTTTGGATTTTTTTTCGACGCTTAACAGAAGGATTTTTATAGGAGGAGGGGAGTTTTTTTTCTTTCTAGATAGAATAGGAGGAAGGAGGTTTTTTTTTTCTGAGAATCAGGTTTTTATTTTTCATCTAAAAAATCAGGTTTTTATTTCTTTCGAGAATAGGAGGGGGAGGTGCCGTTTCGAGATTATGGGCCCTCGCGTGCGAGCCTGTAGCACTCCCTTGCCCAATAATCAGCCCAACTCTCTCTTTTTCATTCGAGCGGAGCCCAACTCTTTCTGCTCGTTAAAACAAGCCTTCAACATCTCAAAAAAAAAGCCTTCAACAATAACTGAACTAAGTAGAGATACTTAGGCCCGTTTGCAAGCCCCACCAGAGTAACAAGTCCAGCATCACAGCATAAACCTTTCGGCCGCCGCAAGATAATAAATTTCTGGGCTGGCAAACAGGCTACTAGCGCGTTTGTGGGATCATGCGATCGTCTTTTCATTTCCTCGATTTTTTTTTACTTGTTTGTCTCTGGAGACTGGATTAGTCGAGTAGTGATACTTCCCTGCACCCAAAAAAAACGTTGTGATACTTCACTCGACAGCCGAGAAAACAGCTGAAATCGGATGGATATGAATGCCACCTCTTCAGGCGGCCACACCGCCAGATCCCCGCATTCGAGCCGAACATGCTACATCCCCGCACTCGATCCCAGACCAGAGTATAAGTAGAGTAGCCACGCCCTCTCTCCTTGTAGAACCGGTCTGCTCGCCCTCTCCCCAATCCCGCGTTCCCCGACGAGCACGCGAAATTCCCTCACAAAAAACCCCCACGAGCACCGAACGCGGAAGAAAGGATGGTGTCTCAGGAGGGATCGGCGCGGGGCGGATCGGTCGTCTGCGCGGCGGCGTTGGCGGCACAGAACAAAACCCCTGCGCGTCGTGGAAGGGTGTCCTCGAAGCGGCGTGGAGCTGGGAAGCAGCCGGGGTCATCCAGGCATGGAGGCGCGGCGGGAGGCGGGCAGCAACAGATGCAGCAAGGGCAGGTATATCTCGAGGGTTTTGATCTGATCTGTGCGACGATCTGGTGCTGCTGTACGTAGACTTGTTTCATTCGGTGATCTGGTGGCCTCAGATCCAAGTAGTTTGAGATCTTTGAGCTTCGCGTACTAGGCTTTCAGCAAAGCTAGATCAGTTTCTTGCGTCGATCTTTGCGGATGGGCCCGGTCTGAGCTTGTGGATCGGAGGGTTAGGGTTTTGCAAAACCCACGACCCACTGATAGGTTCATTACATCTAAACCACCGGTAGATCTTATAGTTTAGACTGTGCAGTAACAGCATGAAGTACTACTGCTTGCAAATTTCGTGCTTCTATGTTGCATTAATGATGTCATAAAAAGTTAGCGTTTCATGTAGATCCTGTGAGGCTGTGTTCTAAGAGTGTTTAGAGCTGGTTTAGGTCTTCATTCTTGATGCTGTTCTTGATGCACTGTCCTCTTTATAGTCCCAGTGACTGCCAGTAACTAGCGAACTGCATCCAAACAGTAATGCAATTTCATGAGATCAGTACCACTCCAGTGCTGCACTTTTGTTTATAAACTATGCTTGCTCCCAAACCTGATAATTAGTTACACAGCAGTTATAATTTATGTACGTAATCACAATAAGTTTGAGAAGGCACACTAACATTGTGTAGCTGGATTTATTGGAATTGTTGCATGTGGTACTGCGACCATTACCATTGAGCAATGCTAATAGCTAGGCTTGACTGATGGATCCCAATGTACACACCAAGCATGAGCAATGAGTCCCACTGTACCACAGCTTGTTCAAGGTCGATTTCCCCATCACTGCCCAAATATCGAATCCAGTAATCCCAGTATAAATATCCTACTGAACTCATACCTGCCCATATCGCCACAAAATAAACATACAACCTTTTAGTTAACAGTATATGCATATGTTTCTTATTTAATAGTTAGGTTCCTATATTTTAAAGCATAGCATTTCAAACAGTTGATACCTCTCTGGCTTTATAAAACTACTCTTGTGAATCTTCCAATACGGATAATCTTTTCCACTACTTGGGAAGATTGTTTACGAAAAATATCAATCTAAGTAGTATTGAGGTGTAACAACAGAAGAGGTTGAAACATATTATTTTACCTTGTTCGCGGAAAGGTTTTTTAAAACTAAAGGATGAACATGTGATTTTTTTAACTTCTTGTTCCTTTCACCTAACTCACCGATGATTTGTGGCGGTGTCTTTTGCGATAAATCATTGTTGTAGCACCTGATTCAGTTATGGGATCTTGGGGAGAAGAACTTTGTGTTGGTATCTTGTTCACTTGTATTTTCTTCAATCATTTGGTCCTTGGAGGTTGGGGCAACCAGGCAAGGCATCCTGCAGGATTAGTACCGGCATGTGCTTATATATGTGCAATAGTAGGAGATGCTGCTACTACAGAATTATCACTGTTCTCCATTTGTTGTAAACATCAAATGACTCTTTGAGCCAACTAGTTTTAGATTAAATAAAACATATGCTATCGTGTGCCAAAATTCCATCACAAGTCTGTTATTACAATTTTCCTAGATAAAAATTTGCATCCGATTATACCATAAATGTCCCATTTTAGCTCACGTCATTCAATTTAAGATTGGCCTAAGATAAAAAAAAACTTCTTAAAATATAAAAATAGTTTCAAAGAAATACCGTATTCATACATCTTGCCGTTTCAACCGAAGTGCAGTTGTATTGCTTCCACAATTCCATTCTGATGCGCTACAACAGTTCCATTTTTTATCTTAATATATTTGGTGCCTTATACCTTTGATCATTAGTTATATATGCTTACTGGAAACATGAAACCAGACTAACATTTATATATGCATAGTTTAGTTTTTGTAAGAAAACGAGTGTGACTCACGACACAAATTTATATTGCAGTCTGGTTTCATCCAGGAAGAGAATGATGATTACAAAGAATACACCGTGGACAACCAGTACAAGTCGCCGCCTGGCAGCCCACAAGTTGATCTTATCATCGACTGACAATGATTTTGTTGAAAGATGATGCTTATACATGTTTATACGCTTCTTTTGTGTGGATATATAGATGATACGCCTTACAGATATCTGTACATGTTTATTCCTTCATTGTAATCCTGCACTGTAAATATATTCATCCTAGATATTCATTGTAAATACATTTTTCATAGACGTTAATTTATTCATTCAGGTATTTATTACTTTTTTTGCGGGGAAAAGGATTGTATTAAATAATCACAGAGTTGTTACAATCCTTAACGATGCGGTTCCTTGGAGCATTAGGAACCGAACCTGCACAAACTTGAGTTCCCAAATCTAGCTAACTCGTGACTAGCACTATTACAAAGTCTAGAAATTTTTAGAATCATCACAGCTTGAGCCGAAGAAATCAGAATTTGAAGATCATGCACCAGGTGGCATAGAGCAGAGCCATCTCTCTCCTTGCTTGTAGCCAGATATACTAGCTCAAAGCTCAGAGCTATCAGTTTCGACAATAATTCGCTCATGACCCATATTCGGTGCAAATCGGATACCTTCCAAGCAAACCTGCAGCTCCGCCTCCAACGCGGATGAGCACATGCGCAAATTCCTGCAGGCTGAAAAGACCACCGTACTGTCATGGCGCCTAAGGATCATGCCAGTCCCCGCTTCCCCAGATTAGGCAATAAAGGCCCCGTCTACATTCAGCTTCAGTTCACTGTCCATGTCGCATGCACCCGGGGCTGTGCTACCTGTTTGTCCATAGCCACCACTTCAATAGCCTGCTTCCCTTTTATAATTTGCTCCGGCGCCGCTTGCATGATATTCTCCAATGAGTTCATATAGCTGCATATGAACCGCCGGGACCCTTCAATTGCCGGTAACTCCTTATCATGAGTCACTTCATTACGAGCATACCAAATTCTCCACGCTATCATTAGCATTCGATTACACATCACAATTGGCATCTCCATCAGCCACTCTTCTAGCCAGGCATCTCCTGAGTACAACCGTTTGATCGTGGGATGGACCACACTTCCCGCATTGCCGCCCATAATGCCGACATGTGAGGACACTGTATCAGTGCGTGGAACGTGTCCTCCTGTGCATGTCCACATATACGACACTCCCCGGAGACAGGAATGTGCCCCCTTCGTTTGTTCCACTCCGTAGCCAGAGCACTGGATAGCTCCTTCCATGCAAAAATTCAAACCTTCTATGGTATATTGCACTTCCAGATCTTTTTTTCCCAATTGGCTTGTTCCCTTGCGGTGTTAAGCTAATAGCTGCATTTTCATGGCCTTGCTGTGATAGACGAAGTCCCAAGCGATAAGCACTCCGAACGGAAAAGCATCCAGTCTTCTCATATTGCCAAGCTAAAAAGTATCTGGTCTCCTATGTGAGAGTTCGATCTTCAGTATGACTGCGACACCAATTGGTGGGAAAGATCTCCGCACCAACACTTCATCCCAATTGCCCTGGTCATCGATTAGACTAGACACCCGAATCAATCTTGATGTACCCTTGTTTCCAATCACCCTTAATTCCTCCTCCCTTGGTAACCAGTTATCTCGCCATATTCTCACTGATCATCCGTCTCCAGTGCGCCATATTATTCCTCTCTTCAGAAGGTCTAACCATATACAACTAGATTATTCTTACTATATATCTGAAATGGCACATGTCTAATATCAAAAGGAGGGGCTAAGAATTGTGAAAAACTCTTACGATTGTGCCTGTAGTCATATTTACAATTAGTCATCTCCTGCTAGTCTTGCCTTTTTCCTTCCCTGCCATATTTCAAAAAATGGTGGGTCAAATTTATGAAAATTGATATTTCTTTTTATAACATAAACCTGTAGCCCAAGTTATAAACATAACACATGCAAAGTTCAGTAAGAGCATCTCCAGCAGCATTCCTATATTTGCCCCCAATTGGTAAAAACAGCTTTTTTTTTAAGCAATTTGGGCAAAAAAACTAGCTCCAACAACATTGCTATCAGTGGCCCCCCCTCAAAAAAATTATAGGAAGCTGAGTAAAACTAGCCTCTCACTTCTCATATTTGCAAAGTCTGGGGCAAACCCCAAAACTCCCCAAAACCGACGCGGGAGAGGCAACCGCACGCCCGGTGAAAATTCAGCCGCGCGCCAGCCACCGCCCCTCCCTTGCACCGCCGCCCTTCGGCCCCTCCGCCGCCATCGCCACGCCCCTCCCTCCATCGCCGGTCACCGCCACGTTGCCCGGCGCCCCTCCCTTCGATTCTCGGCCGAATCAGGCGCCGCCCGGCCACCGCCGCAGCCGCCTTCCGTCGGCATCTCGGCCGATCGATTTCGACTGGGCTGAGGCCGGCGCCGGCGGGGCTTGGCTAGGAGTAGGCTGTGCCTACCCCTGGGCGCCTCCACCTTCTCGCGCCGCCGCCACGCGCTCCGGCCGACGGTTGATTTCCGCCCCCACGCGCTCGCGCCGCCGCGCCGCCTGCGAGCTTCTCCGTCATGCCGCCTGCTAGCTTCTCCGGCGCGCCGCCCACGAGCTCCTCCGCCCGCGAGCATCTCCGCCGCGCCCTCTGCGAGCATCACCGTCGTTGGACAACGACGGATTGGTGAGGAAGAATGGAGGGGGAAATAGAGAGAGAAAAAAGTAAAGGGAAATGAGCATCCCACTTACATGTGGGCCCCACGTGCAAATCCAGTTTTACCAATCCAGTTTTAGGAAGGCTGGAAAAGCAGTTTTTGTTTTGGATTGCTAAACCCTCTCTCTCCTCTTCCTATAACCATTATAGCAATCCAAATTATAGGAAGGCTCTTGGAGATGCTCTAACTACATAGGAAATCAACAATCTAGGGATGAGCATACATCATATAAGATAACCAAATTACCTCCAACATGAAACAATGGGGAAATGATGTTGAACAAACAACGTACATAATTGCCAATAATATTACGAATACCAGGTGCTTTATTCTACTGCTGTTATGTTTGCTTGTTTTCATCGCTTAAACTTTGCCGAAGAGCACTACGTCCACCTAAACAGTACAAAATTCCAATCACTCCTCCACATTGCAGATAGCACGAAAGCAACCAAGGAGGGGGAGAGGTGGAGATCAACTACATGCTGGATTTATAAATCTATGTGCAAGCAAATCATCAAGCATCCCATGGGTGCATATATAGATCAATTACTCTTGAAATTAACCAAATACTCTCGCAAAAAATTCAAATCAAATATTGGACTCGCGATCTTCCATTGAACGCATCCTCCTCGCTTTGGTCAGCGGCGTGCTTGTGGACACCGATTCTGGTGGAGACGTTGTCGGGCATGCTGGCACGTTACCGTCAATAGGGGCTGGTCTTGTGATGCGGGAAAGATGCAGAGAGCAGCAGGGCATGGCGGCGGCACCTAGGGTTCACCCTAGGTCACGCGAAGTAGGCCGATGTTGTGGCAGCGGCGTGCCTGTGGTATTCACTGCTCTCGCGTGCATCCGGGCTGCTCGGTGGATCGTCCTCTCCTTCCCTCGCGATGGTATGGTTCTCTGCGCGCGTCGGTGATTCCGTCGTATGGCTTCTCCTCTGCTCGCTTCGGTTAGTCAGGGACCAGATAGCTAGACCTTTGCGCGTAATCAGGCCCAGTAAACTACGGAAGTCGAATTGATGCCCAGAAAAGCATCCCTTAGGATGAAAATCCAACGGTCAGAAACATAAAAGAGGGAGATCGGACGGCCAGAATCATCTAGGACGTGAGAGTAGCGTGGGAGGCCTCCTCTTTGGCTCAGTTTTAATATCTCTAATAGCACTCCACGTAGGGGATGGATTATCAGTAAACACCGTACCGATCAGATTGCCTTGTGGATAATATTTAGCTTGAAGTACCCGTGCACGCAAACTATTTGGCAGCTGAATCAGCCTCCATGCTTGGCGCGACAATAGGACTTGATTGAACACATGCATGTCTCTCAAACCCATACCACCATGGGGTTTGGACCGGACTAGTAAGTCCCAAGATATCCAATGCATCTTCCTCTTTCCCCTCTCAGCATCCCACCAAAAATCACGTATCAGCTTTATGAGGTCATCACACACAGAAACGGCAGCTTGAAGACTCCCGTTATGTAAGTAGGTAGCGTCTACGCCACCGCTTTGATCATGATCTCCTTTCCTACCTGCGATAAATCTCCCCACTGCAATAGTCTCTATCACTAGCATACAAAATCCCCTCTTTGGTGGGCCTGGTGGGGCCCAACATGCTGAGGGGGCTATCTAGCTAGCTCCTCGTTTGGCTCCCGTACTCCGTCTTGATCTTAAATCTTTATTTCCCATAGAAGTTTTGTGTGGGAATTTTTTGATACGAAAAACAATAGTTTCTTATTCAGAGTTAGATGCCAAAATGATGGGATTTAGTGGGACATCCCGGAAATCAATAAATACGGTGGCATAAACTTATAATATGATGCAAATATTTGATATTAAAGCATAGTAAATACAATGTTCTCAGATACATTTGTGATGCATCAATAATCTAATGGTAGAATAAATTTTACACTAATAGGAAAAAGTCTAGCACTTGCGTGCCAATTTTAGGCATAGTGGTGCGTTTTTCACACGCCACTGGTTATGCCCCACTCGTAGTAGCTAACAGCGGCGCGCGCTGCACACCATTGTCGAAGCGCACTCCGGTGGCGTCCGTGACGTCCGTGAACAACACGCCACTGGTAAGTCTTAGCACCGGCGCCGCTGGACGCGCCGCCGGGGAAATCTAATTTAGTCAAATATACTATTTGAGCTCGAATTTAGTCGAATCAAATGATCTTGAAATTTCATTCAACTATGGAGACAAAAGGAAATCAAGTTGAAAACAAAAATACATAAATTGGCCTACATAAGAGGGCGCCCTATGACAAGTCTAGTCCTACCGTTGTTGGGGGCTCTCGCCATGGTGCGCAATCGGTCAAAGTGCTAGGGGATTTGGAAGAGGAGGGAGAAGATGTGGCATCGGAGAAAGAGATGACCCCCTCACCCGTGAAAGGGGATTTTATGGCAGTTTACCGCCAACGTGCGCGTGCTCTTTGACTTGCTGCAGCGTGGGAAGTGGCAGGGCGTCTTCCCTGGCCCGGGTCAATTTTATTAAAGACGGGCCAGTGGCGTGCTTTTATTTGACACGAGTAAAGAACGCCACTGATCTGTCAATACTAGTGGCGCGTGGGATCCGCACGTCACCTGTGCTAAACTACTAGTGGCTTGCAACATATTGGAAGCACCACTACTATGTTCTGACCGGGTGGACATCTGGGCCCCACTTACTGGTGGCGCATACTTACATAGCACGCGCCACTGGTAGGAATGTACCTGTGGCGCCCTAGAATTTTACACGCCACATACACTAATAATGGCGCGCGAAGAAAAAGTACGCCACTGATATGAGAACTACACTAATGGTTTTCCTACTAGTGTTACATGCTCTGAATCTATACATAAAATGAATGTACATCAGAACAACATATATGCGATTATCTAGGTAATATGTGAACACCAGACCAAACAAGTATACCTACACATATACTAAATAATGTGTGAACAAACTAAAAACGAACCAACATGAGCTGCATATAACCAAAGATATTTTTTGTGAAAGGTTATCACTGAGATGAGTCACGAGCATCTAGATATTACACATAAAACAAAACACTTAAAACAAGTTGATAACAGAAAATTTATTTCGCCAATACGGTGCGACCAACCTTACAACTCACATGAACAACTAAAATATCTCAATAAGTGCACAAAATCACTAGTAAAACATAATGAAAAGTAGAATCAAAATCACCAAAAGTAGGGAGTTTTGAACCTTCCCTACTCATATGACGAACTGAATCACAAATCCTATTTGCCACTGACAAAAATAAAAAAGGAACACATACCATGTTAGCAAGAAATAAAACTTAATCGTTAAGGTAAATCGATGGATCCACGACCCTAGATCCATACAAACACAAATCAAAACGAGTAGTAGCACAGGAAGGAACGGGAAAAGAGGGCTGGAAACCAAACAAACCAGCAGTTGAAACCAAATCACCAACATGATTTTGACAAATTTACTTGAAGCATCACAACAAGAAGCAAATGAAAATTTCCCACAAAACCCTAGAGACGAGACGAGGAAGATGGAGTTAATACTTTAGGAAATCACCGTACTTATGACGGCCGAAAGGAGAAGGAGGACAAAAGAAAGAGAAAACATGAGGAAATGTGTTGCTCCGAATGAATAGTGATCGTCCCAGAAAAGGGACGAGAACACACTCTCCCGAACGAGAGGGGTACATGTTGCGTTTACGCCTTGGGAGGGCAGCCCGGCCCGACGACCCAGCCCAAAAACCTGGGTCGGGCGTATGTACAGAGAGGGCTCGGGTATGAAATTTTGGCCCCTTCAATATTTTGGGCCGGGCTCAGGCCTAAGTAATCATCTGGTGGCCCGACCTAGCCCGGCCAGAAACTGCTCTTTTGTGTGTGTTTGGGCCGGGCTCAGGCTCAAAGTTTTGTGTTTTATTCGGGCCAGGCCGGGCTCGGGGCTAGGTTTTGCATGTCAGGCTTTTTCAATCCCAGCCCGATACTCGGCCCGACCCGACGAATGCTCAGACGTAGTTACACGGACGTCATATCGGAATTGCCTTGTCAAAGGGGAAGCAGATGCATCATGGGCTGCCGAACCCGCCAGAGACCGAGAAGGCCGAGAAGGTGCCCCGTCTTTGTGGAGCGTGAGCCTAGCCATGGCCTGTGATGGTCCAGAGGGGTGGCGGGAGAGATACTAGGTAAATACTTTCGTTCAGCTAAAAAAAGGTAAATACTTCCGTGAATCCAGATATAAAAGCAAACAAGAATTAAGTATGAAGATGGGTGAGGAATCACGCATATGCTCATTGCATTAGCATGTTACTGAACGTGCTTGCATCTTGCGGACCAGCACATCAACTGGTAGTTCGTTTACTCTCACTGCATACAAGTTGTTGAATATTGTATGCAAGAGTTGTTACGCAACACAACATTACACATCTTTATGACACAAGGTTGCACATATCTATATGCATGGCAAAAGGAAGGAGTCAATTGGTGCAAGAAAACTTTTTCACCTTAGCAAAACAAAGAAATGATTTTCCCCGTGTGAGGCAGGAATCAAGGAGAGGAGCTATGTGCTGTTGTATTAAAAAGGAGTGCTGGTAGTCTATAAAATGCATCGAGATCTTTATTACTCAATAAGGAGTACAAGATACAATTCAGATGGCTTCAAGAATATATACCTGTACAATTCAGAGCTATCATCTCCCTGCCTGACTAATGCCTTCTCCAGATAAGTTATTTTTCCCTTTTTTGATTAGGTTCTCCAGATAAAGTTGGTAGAAGTGTTCTGCCATAAGCCACAGGATGGTTGTCAACTCACCGCCACTGCTGAGTTTCTCCGCATGGGCCTTCCTGCTGCATTTGTTACTTGCGTAGACAAGAATATCCGTCCACACATCAAGGACAAGTTTAACAGAGTCTGCCGTGCCATCTTTCTCCATCGTTAGCAGTTGCTTGGCAAGTTTAGCTACATAGGGGAGACGAGGAGCATCATGGCTGAACCCTTTGCTCTCGTACTCATCATATAGGAGTTTTGCTAGCTCCTCTCTGTCGGCGACCCTGGAATTAGAACCGGGGTCATCGTGCAGGCAAAACAGATTCTTGAGCTTAGCACATAGGTCAATGTTTTGGCGCCTTGGAGTCGATCGCCTAGTCTTCACTAGATTTTCACAGGTTCGTTGATAAAGCCTGTTCTGAGAGAGGCCTGGTAGCATGTCGGGTTGTTCCACGAGGAGGAACATCATGTAGTTTGATATCACCTTGATCGCCTTCACATCAAGCGATGCCTCTTCATACTTGGCCTGCTCGCTCTGGGCTAGGAAAACATCGCTGCCAATGTGCCAGATGATGATGCACTCCTGAAACTCAACACCAAGTGAGTCTTTGAGTATGCCATGGAGCAATTCCTTTCGAGTCAATGGCTCCTCGCCCCACCTATTCCTGAGCATGCCCAAAGAGTTCACACCCCCTTCCTTGTACATTTTCGTCATATGTTCAGAGATACGATCCTTGACATGGCTGGGCATCTCAATGGCCCATGAGTAATACTTCCGGTTCCACCACTCATTGAGTCCCAGTCCGACCATCTTGGCCAACCTACCAAGCAGAGGCCTGGTGAGCTCACTGTCTGATCTACTAGTACACAAGTGCAGCATGTTGTACTGCCCCATGGTACATGACCACCTTCTTGATCTGTACCGGCTTCCTCCTCCAATCCTCACAAGATGGTGAAGATATGCAACCAACCGCCTAAACCGGTCCCATCTTTCATTGCATAGAGCTGCGTATCGAAGCCAGCGAAACCTCGTGGTACTCAGGAAGGCAAATGTCCAAGACGAGCCTAGCGCGTTCAGCAGCGATGTGGTCTCCATGAACAAGGCACCACCATACAAGACGTAGGTGATATCAACGTCAACTCCGCGGTGTGCACCCTTGCCAATAAACTTAAACAACAGCAGTGAGGCGACAACAGCGAGCGGCGAGATGAGACGTACCGAGTAGCCAAACCAGGTGTGGATAACTGGTGCCTTTGTGTATAGCATGTCATACATGAGGGAGAGCTCAGTCTCCATCAATCGCCATAGCTTGACCCCGACCACCATTCTGGTGGTGTCTTGGCCATCTGAATCATCTTCGATCACCGGAGAATCAACTATGGCACGCTTGCAGATGTGGAACAGCGAGTGAGCCCGTCGCACAAGGGATTCCTCATCCAACTCTTCATCCTTGAAAACTTTATCATGAGGGTGAAAATGTCTATGTATTGCAGGTGGTTGCTTCTTGACGGAGCCTCGGATGGCGTCTAGGTTGCCTCGCATGAGTGCCAACGTCTTCTCCCCGTACTTGACAGCACCCACGGCGAACATCAAGATGGAGGCAAGCCGGAGCAAGGCCTCTGTGCTCGCGACATGCTGGTAGAGCACATACACGGCTCCCAAGACCTGAAGTATGGCTTGCAGCAGGTGGCGCTTCCATAGCTTGCTGTCCTCCAGGGAGTAGGCGGTGATGTTGTCCGGGCCTCCGAGGTGAAGCAGGAGGAATGGCGCCCAGAATGCGACGATCGGGTGCTCGCGTGGCGCGCCTTTGAGGGAGAGGTGGCCGAGGGCGTATGTCGCGGTGTAGTCGGCCAGCTGGTACGCCAGCCAGAGCAGGAACCGCAGTACAGGGTGTGCTCCACGCCTGCGGATCCCGGCGAAGAGGAAGAGGGCGAGCTGAAGCCAGAGGCTGAGAAGAATGAGGATCTGGATGGACCAATTGTCCCAGAGCTCGCGGGGCCAAGCAGACATTGCTCCTGTCCACAGTCCACACCGGAGGACGAAAAAGTACCTTCAGACTGATTCACGGAATATACACCAATGCTTGGAAAAGTCATGTTCTCACAAAATATAGGAGTATATATGTAGCTTGCGGCTAAACAACATCAGCTGCATCAAATTAAGTTCACAAATCACAAGCGATGGTGTATACGTACCAGCTCCTAAATCAGTCTAGTCTCGGGCCGAGATGAGGAGGCGGAGATAGGAAATGTGGAAGAGATGACTCGTTACTTGACTCCAACCTAACTAGCAACTATCTTGACTGGAAGAAACATGAGAACTCTATACGCGCGCAATTCCTGCTTGATGCTTCCAACCCATCAGCCACGCTCCAAAATGTATGTGACGGCGAGCAGGGACGGCCGGAGGTGGATGCATCAGAGAAGCTACAACCAATGAGCATGACAAGTCGGAAGCTAGCTAGCTCTGTGGAATGCCTTCGATCTTAACAAAGGAATAAGGAAACATTGTGGCTAATTTGTAGTGGTAGATGGATGCAGGGGGAACTTAATTAATGATGGCAAGCTGTCAAGCTCCATATATTAAGCTACATCTGTTGATTGGATCACAGTTGCATTTCCAGCTTGATTAAATTAAGGAGTAGGTGCGAGCTACGCGCGGTGGGATCTCGGCAGCGCACCGGCGACGAGCAAGACCGGAAGAGACTTAGAGCATCTCCAACAGGCGGGGTAAAAGCCGCGCGTGGCAAAACCTGTCAGTTTTGGGCGGGTGATGTAGACCGTGCCGTTTCAGCACACGCGGAAAAATAGCGCACGGAAAAAATGAGCGCGCGGGAAAAAGCGGCTCAATAAGTCCACTGCTTTCACGGCGCTCAACCACCACTAAAACTTCCCCCTCTCTATTCCCCACCGCCCGCGCTCGCGCCGCTTCCGCCTCCACCCCGTCAGATTCCGTGGCACCCCGCTGCCGCCGAGTTCCACCACCGCGCCCGCCGAGTCGGGATGCCTCGGCGCCGCCGTGGCTCCTTGAGCACCTCCGGCTACCATGGCGTGCGCGCGCGGCCGTCAGGGATCTTCCACGCCGAGATCAGCGACACCGCAGCCCCTTGAGCACCTCCGGTCACCGCAGCGGGCGCGCGCGGCCGTCAGGGATCTTCCATGCTGAGATATATCCGCGCCGCCGTGGCACCTTGAGCACCTCCGGCTACCGCGGCCGTCAAGGACCTTCTACGCTACCACGCACGGGGCGGTGCGTGCGCATGACGCGGCGGCGTGGCGGCATGGGCGGCCGCGCCACGACATGAACTTCGACGACAACAAGCGGAGGCGGTCGCTCCTCTACCACGCCTCGTCTCACGCGAAGACCAGCTGCGCCACCGGCAATGGCAACAACAGCGTCGGCTCATCACCGCCCAGACGGACGAGCGTGCCATGGTGGCTTGGAGGGAGAACTTCCCACATGACGTGCATGACGAGGTGAACTTCTTCACGCAAAGGAGGGCCGAGAGGGTGGCCAAGCGGGAGCGGAAGGCGTTCATCAACGCTCAGCTCGACGGTCACCGTCGCCTCGGACGATGAAAGGTGGGGCGACCTCTGGACTTCGACCGATGACACTACTTCGGATGAGGACTAGTTTAGTTTTAGTTTATGTACCGTTTAGTTTATGCATTGTGTTCACTAGTGTAGTTTATCTACCGTACTATGTCCATTTTTATGTAATAAAATCGACTTTCAGTCTATTTGTTTGGTCTTGTTTTGATGCACATATGTAAAAAAACGTGTTTGCGGCACCCTATTTTAGGGCGTTTGGTAAAATGCTGCCTACAACGCGCTGCATTTTTGCGTGTCTGGAAATGCTGGCACACCTTGCACATGCTAAAAATGCTAAAGTGGCGTAAAAACGATTTCAGCGCGCGACATTTTAGACATCTATTGTTGTTGGAGATGCTCTTACTCGTGCCGATCCAACCTATGCACTCCTATCACGGGACACTGGCCCAACGATCCAAAATGCCCAATCTAAGAGCATCTCCAGCCGTTGGTGTCCCCAGGCGCTTCGCCGGCGCTAAAATGCCACGCCTGCGGGTGCACCGATTTCCAGCCGCACCCCATTTCGGCCCCCTAGGCGATTTCTCCCCCAAAATTCACACAAATATTCAAATAGTTCATCATACAAATGAATACAAATAGTTCAGCCTACAAATGAATACAAATAGTTCAACAAAGTAAGCTCATAATTGTTTTGAAACACAAATTACAACACATCAAACTAGTTGCCTTTGATCCTCCACAGGTGCTGCACCAGATCGTTCTGTAGTTGTTGATGAGTAGGTGGGTATCGGATCTCCTGATCTCCTGACGCGTAGAGAGAAAGGCAGCCCATGATGCCGGCATCTGGTGATCAACATCTGCAAAAGGACCCTGTCTTAAATATGATTCAGTGTCCATCACCGACTGCTCCCGCTCACTCTCAATGATCATGTTGTGCAAGATTACACATCAATTCATCACCTCCCAAATCTGAGGTTTCGACCAGATAAGAGAGAGGTACCGGACAACAACAAATCGATCTTGGATAGATGCTATCTGCTAGGTAGTAGCCCTTGGTGTACTGGTGCCCATTGAACTCCTAGTTCACCGGGGGAGCATGACCGTCAACAAGCTTGACGAAGACATTCGAGCATTGCAAGACGTTGATGTAATTGTGAGATCCTGACATGCCTAATAAGGAATGCCAAATCCAGAGATCCTGTGTAGCCACTGCCCCAAGTATGACAAGGCAAGCTCCTTTGTGGTCTCTGTACATCCTCTGCCAAGCAAATGGACAGTTCTTTCATGCCCAATGCATGCCGTCGATACTTCCAAGCATTCCACGAAATCCTCTTGCTTCATTCATGGCTAGGATCAGAGCAGTATCGTCCGCATTGGGTGATCGCAAATACTTTGGTCCAAACACTGCAAACACTCAATGACGGTGGACTTGGCCATGCGTAGATAATCATCCTGTGTATCACCGGGAGCACCATATGCAAGAATTCTCATAGCCACTATGCACTTCTGAAGTGAGGAGAATCCTACCGTGTCGGTGCAATCCTTCTTGCAAATGAAGTAGGTGTCGAACTCCCGGACGTATGGCACCCACAATTTAGAGGTGGAGCTTTCGGTTCATCGTGAAACGGCGCCGAAATACCGTATCGCCGTGCAAAGGATCATCGGCGAAGTAGTCGGCGTACAGTATGTAGTAGCCTTCCATCCGCTGCCTTTGCTTGCTCTTGCGGCGCCCTGGAGCCGAGCCACCGCGCCTCGGTTTTGCGTTCTACGCGTACATGCCGGACAGACAGGCGAGAATCATCATGTGATCTTCATCATCGACGGCGGCTTCAGCTTCCTCTTCCATCAGAGCGACGAACATTTCCTCGTCGTCGGAGTCCATCGTCGAGCAGGCAAAACGCTCGAACGCCTCGCGGTCGGGGTGGGCGCGAAGCTGCCCGAGGAGCTTGGTTGCGAGTTTGCGGCGGAGGGTAGAGAGGATGGTGCCGGCGACGGAGGGGAGAGAGGTGGTGGCAGTTCTAGCGGCTAGCTTGCAGCGGAGGGGTGGTGCCGGTGGCGGCAAGGCGACGAGGGGGAGAAAGCGCGGGAGGGCGAATGTGGGTAAGAGAAGTGACAGATCTGGCCCACGCGCCATTTTCTTCCGCTGGCGTCCCCAGTGATCTGGGTCCGGCCTCGGAACTCCGGATGAAATTTCGTGCAAATCCAGCGAAAAACGTGGTCCTGGGGAGCTGGGATCCCAGTGGGAGAAAAAACTCCGCCAGCGCCAAAAAAAAAGTGTTCCGGGGTGCTGGGGTCCGGCTGGAGATGCAGTGTCCCGAGCAACCCATTGGCGGGAACAAATACTCGATTCTCCAGGGACGAACTCGCAAAACCTCCCCAGTCCTCCCAGTTTCTTTCCCCTTCCGTTTCATCTCATTTCATACACCCGCTCGCGACAAACCCCAGCACCATAAATCCCCTCTCCCAATCCCAATTCCAATTCCCGCACCCGATCCAGCTCTCCCGCAGTCCCGCTCCACTCCCTCCCCTAGCCGCCGAGATCTCGCGAAACCCTACCCCTCCCTCCCCCCATGGGGAAGCCGGCGGAGTACGAGGACGACGAGGAGGAGGAGCTGTCCACCTCCGTCGAAGCGGCGGGCGAGGAGCAGCCGGAGGAGGAGGAGGAGCAGGCGGCGGGGGGTGGTGGGGACGAGGAGGAAGAGGTGGACGAGGAGGAGATCGTGGCTGCCACCACGGGCGCCGGCGCCGATGACGACGACGACGCAGGAGACGGCGCGGGCGGGGCGGAGACTACCGAGGACGATGAAGCCGTCGCCGCGGAGGAGGGTGGCGAGGAAGATGCGGATGAGGTGCGTGGTTTTTTTTTTGTAGTGTTCTCCATGTGTTTAGTTGCCTTGAAGGCTTGAAGCAAACTGACATGGTTTTTATACGCTTTTATGGGTGTTCTAGGGATTATCTATTCGTGTATGCTCTTACGGGCATTTTTGCGGCGATCTAGGTTTTTAGCGGTTGTTGATGCATGAATGGATCGTGGTTCTCTGGAAAACCGTGCGTCGGTTGGTAGTTAGGAGGTTATGCGTACTGCTTAGATTAGCTCGTCTTCATACCCTTTTCTTAATCTCGTATAGAATACATCTCGGCAAAATGTTCAAGGCTTTGAACTACAGCTTTTCTATCTACTAGTAGGTAGTTTCTTGAGGCTTTCAGTGTTACTTTGACTCAACACCGAGTTGCTTGTCATCTTCGATTGCAGTCTGAAGACGCTGCTGGAAATGCGGAGGTTGGGAAGCGGGAGCGAGCCAAGCTCAGGGAGATGCAGAAGCTCAAGAAACAGAAGATCCAGCAAATACTTGATAGCCAAAACGCTGCCATCGATGCTGACATGGTATGTGCCGTTCGCTTGTTCTCGTACCCTTTAGATAAACCTGTGAACATGAATGTCTCGTTTTGCAAATAATTCATGCTTGTTTACTTTTCATTGTTTGAACAGAACAAGAAGGGGAAGGGGCGGCTGCAATACCTCTTGCAGCAGACGGAAATATTTGCTCATTTTGCGAAAGGGAGCCAATCTGTGGAGAAAAAGACTCGCGGGAGGTATTCCTTTATTTTTCATCCGATGTTAGCCCCATATTTTCAAGATTTAGGGTTTGGTATTTCAGACGTCTCAAACTCAATAGGAAACTCAGAGCTGGAAAGTCTTAATCTCCAGTAGTGGATTAGCCCTTTCGCATTATTTCAACTTCAACATGAATTTCCAGCACATTAACATAAACATCCATTTAAAGAAGTGGATTTGTAATCATCTGTTACAATACTACGTAGAAAATCTTTTTATCACATGTGCAACTAAACGGTGTGATCCATTTATGAGACGTGACAGTGGTTCCTTCACATAGCGTTGACGGGCTACAGTATTT
Organism: Poa pratensis; assembly: GCA_947311845.1. Taxonomy (NCBI): domain Eukaryota; kingdom Viridiplantae; phylum Streptophyta; class Magnoliopsida; order Poales; family Poaceae; genus Poa; species Poa pratensis. The sequence continues at coordinate 69,941,571 of CAMZMU010000037.1, read as the reverse complement.
TACAAGAGGCATTCATATAACCATAAATTATTGAGGAATCGTTTTCAGTTCCTATTTTGGAAACAGTGTAGCTGCATATTTGATTTACTTCAAATGGATGGGTTGTTAAAACGAGGCAGGATATACTATCATGAACTTATGCAATGTACACAGAATTCATTATTGGCTCAATTATCATGCTAAACTTATCTGATTTTCGTTGATCACTTAGTAGCTATTAGCAAATTAGCATTCTTTGTGTACCAAGGATACCTGACTTCAAGTCACGTGCTGAGCTTTAACTGAGAGAAACTACCTTGCATAGTATTTGCGATCCGTTTTTCGCCATTTGCACTGTCGCTACTAACTATAGCATCCAGTTATTTGTTTACTTAATGTACCATGTATTTTGTTGTCTAGAGTGTGCCTTTGTTTTGCTAATGTGGTCAGAACCTATAGGGGTCGTCATGAATCAAAGGTGACAGAGGAGGAGGAGGATGAAGAATACCTCAAGGAGGAAGATGCCCTTGCTAGTGCAGGAGGGACACGCTTGCTTATACAACCATCATGTGAGATTTTGCTTCATGATTCTATTGAATCCTTTATTTCATTTACCTGTTTATATACCGCTGAAGTAAAAAATCAGTGTTGAAGGTTCTGTCGTTCTAGGGCAAAACGCCACAGTACGATTTTCCTGTTTTATTCTCACTGCACATGATGAATTAATCAGCATTTGCTATATATTCTTATTCAGTCCTGTTATGTGTTTGTGTCAATTGAGATCTGGTTCATTTGGATGATTTGTGGAGTTAGAACCAGCTAGTTTTGGGTTTCAGTATATACTTTTTTTTCCAAACGTAAGCTGCTGCAAGAGAGTAAAGTGAGTTACATTTGGGTATCCCATGGTCTCGATACATTCATGCCTACCACTCCTATTGTGAAGCCATGGTTCCAACTTCAGAAGGTATCCAACTGGCAGCAAAGAGATATAACATCTACAACCATTGTTTTTAGCCAATCTTGGTGGCAGTACTGAGAAGAGTCAGCGGCAGTGATGATGATATGTAGGGTTTGGCCGCCATCACTAAATTTGGATCTTCTTGTTGGACCATCATCGTGAATTCACTGCTCAAATAAATTAAGAAAAACGACCGACATTTTTGAAAGGACTCAAAGGAGACATCAAATTATTCCACTCTATAGTTAGGTCCACTGGCATTGTAGTGATATGTGCAGTATGGTCACATGTGCACCGTGCAGAGTGGATCCAATGACCGAAATGCGGTCATTTGACTCTTGTTTTGTTCATGCTTTGTGGAAATATCCTAAGCGGACCCGTGCTGAACATAGCTGGTTAAATGGCATAGTTGGTCCTTTGTAAAAGAAGGGAATATCTGGTCCATATGTTCAGCACAGACTCATATTTGCTCAACCGATTGGTGTTGCTATCCGACTTGGCTTAGGATTCAGATTCACAATTTCTGTTAGACTCAGAAAATATTACTTGGACATGGACACGGGTGTCGGGATTTACTCGGATTCAGGTGTCTGATCCCAAGTAAATCTGGAACTGGACCTGCACCGTCCATGGGCTTTGGACCTAACTCACCCTGGACCATGTTGGACTGGACTACATTGGACTTGGACATTTGTTGGATTTTAGTCTAATGGACAGTGGACATTGCTGGACTCACAGGATAGGATCCATCCAAATCCATTGGACCTTATCTGCTAGCGGGGAATGACGGTGGCGAGGAACGCGTTGGAGACGGCGGCGACGAACGCCGGCAGCTCGGCGAGGCACGGGGACGCGCAGGAATGACGGCAGCGTGGTGCATGCCCTCGTCGGCGACCCAGCCCCGCCCTCGTCGCTCGCCGGCGACCCAACCCGCCCTTGTATCTCGCCGGTGACCCAGCCCCGCCGCTCGCCGGCGACCACCGCGTCCTCGCAGCTCACCGGCGACGCAGCCTCGCCGCTCGCCGGCGACCACCCCCGTCCTCGCTGCTCACTGTCGACCCAACCCCGTCGCTCGCCGCTCGCCGGTGACCACCCTGTCCTCGCAGCTCACCGGCGACGCAGCCCCGCGCCGCTCGCCAATGCCGGCGACCACCTCGTCCTCGCAGCTCAACGGCGATCAAGCCCCGCCGCTCGCCGACGAGCCCAGGCCCAAGTCTCGCCGACGGCCAGCTCGTGCTAACCTGAATTATTTGGCTGCTTTTTCATGGCCACTTGGAGAACATGACCGATCGAGAAATTCAGGCGTTATGTGACTGTACGTGAATCTGGTCCATTCGTAATATACAGGAGCTGACACGTACTGTATGCGCGTACATGTGTGGCCCAGTTGGGCCTTGGATGTCCAACGTTACAGCAGTCTGGATTTGGACGGATCTGGATACTACGAGATAAACGTGGACCTGGAGTTGGATTGGAGCACTTCTGAGTGGACAATTCTTGGACTAGCACGTTTTGGACTTGGACCCGTATCCAGTTCCAGGTTTAATCCCAAGCCATTGTGAAAGTCCCTGAGTGGGCTCTATTGTAGACAGATGTGTTGCGCTAGCTCATGCCATGGTTCATTTGTTTGTTTGTATTGAACACTATTGGCCATGTGCAATTGCCATTGTCATTTTGCTACTGTTTCGTTAGAACCCAGTGGTGAAGTACTCCCCACTTGTGCCAAGAGGTCCTGGGTTCGACTCAGCCTCTCTGCATTGCACTTTGCAGGGGTAAGGCTTGACTCGTATAATCCTTCCCCAGACCCCACCTGGTGTGGGAGCTTCTAGCACTGGGTCTGTCCTTTTTTTCCTTTTTTTTCGTTAGAACCCAGTGCTCGTGTGCATGTTTCAGTATTGTTATTTTCTTTCTTTCCTGTGTAAACGTAAACCTCACAATAAATGCCCCATGTATGGTTTTGCCATAAAATGTTTCTTATTTATGTCTTAACCAGTAAGTGCTTGTAGCATTCTCATTTCCTCACTTGCAGGCATAAATGGTAAGATGAGAGATTACCAACTAGCTGGACTTAATTGGCTCATACGTTTGTATGAAAATGGCATCAACGGGATATTGGCTGACGAAATGGTATGTCATTTGCTCACTTTGCCTTTTATGCTTACTCTTCACTATTTTTTGAACATAAAGCTAATATGTTTATGCTTAATTCACCTTCACGTGCTCATCTGGCATGCAACACCATCTCATTTAGGGTCTTGGAAAAACTCTCCAAACTATCTCACTGCTTGGATATCTGCATGAGTTCAGAGGAATAACTGGTCCTCACATGGTTGTTGCACCAAAGTCCACTCTTGGCAACTGGATGAAGGAAATCCAACGTTTTTGCCCTATTCTGCGTGCTGTCAAGTTCTTAGGAAATCCAGAAGAAAGGGCAAGTCCCAAGTTATCTCAGTTGCTCTTATGAACTTTGTTTTTTGGAATCTTATTAATATATTTGTTCTTTTTGGTCAGAATCATATACGGGAAAATTTGTTAGCTCCAGGGAAGTTTGATGTCTGTGTTACTAGTTTTGAAATGGCAATAAAAGAAAAAACTGCATTGAGGCGTTTCAGCTGGCGCTATATTATTATTGATGAAGCTCATCGAATAAAAAATGAGAACTCCCTTCTTTCTAAGACAATGAGGCTTTTCAGCACCAATTACCGTCTGCTCATTACAGGCACTCCACTGCAGGTATGTCAGCACAAAGTCTTATCACAATCTTTGTGCTATCTTAATTATATACTTCAAATCAAACCAATGGTTTTACTTTACGTGTATTCTGGTTCAAGAAAACTTTGCTATCACTAATTTCTTGACTATGCTGCAGAATAATCTTCATGAGCTTTGGTCTCTTCTCAACTTCCTGTTGCCAGAAATATTTAGCTCTGCAGAGACTTTTGACGAATGGTTCCAAATCTCAGGAGAAAATGATCAACATGAGGTTGTTCAGCAGCTTCATAAGGTAACAAATAAAATATTTGCAAACTTTTATATTCTCATTTTTTTGCGAGAAATATTTATACTCAGTTGGTAGCGCATATCATTTTTTCCCTTTACATAATCCATTTACTGCGTCATTTCTCAAGGTTTTGCGTCCGTTTCTCCTCCGGAGGCTTAAATCGGATGTTGAGAAAGGCTTGCCTCCAAAGAAGGAGACTATACTTAAAGTTGGAATGTCTGAGATGCAAAAACAGTATTATCGTGCCTTACTTCAAAAGGATCTGGAGGTTATTAATGCTGGTGGTGAGCGCAAGCGCCTTCTTAACATAGCCATGCAACTGCGCAAGTGCTGCAATCATCCATATTTATTCCAAGGTGCTGAGCCTGGCCCACCTTATACAACTGGGGACCATCTAATTGAGAATGCAGGTATTGTTTGTATGTTCTAGTATTCATCATAAATTTCCCAACCTTACTAGAATTGCACAAATAGCTCACGCTCTTGATACTTTCTACAGGAAAAATGGTTCTGTTAGATAAATTGCTTCCCAAGCTAAAGGCCCGTGACTCCAGAGTACTAATATTCTCCCAGGTACTATTTCTCTTTCTGTTACTCCCGCACCTAGCTTGGCTGCTTCAGCAAGCATCAGGTTATGATAAAGACATAATACCAAGGACATTCTGCTTGTGAGGTGGTTTGGTGTCTATGCTCACATTCTACAAAGAGTTTTGTAGCATATACCTTATACCATGTTTTCTTTCCATTTGAATATTTGAACATAATTGTATATCCCACAGATGACCCGGCTTCTGGACATCTTGGAAGATTATCTGATGTACAGAGGGTATCAGTATTGCCGGATTGATGGTAATACCGGTGGCGATGATCGTGATGCTTCCATTGAAGCTTTCAACAAGCCAGGGAGTGAAAAGTTCATCTTCTTGCTTTCAACTAGGGCAGGTGGTCTTGGGATCAATCTCGCCACTGCTGACATTGTGGTTCTTTATGATAGTGACTGGTATAGTCTTCTCAAATAATATCTTTGTATTGTAACCATGGAGTTTGGGGTTAAATTCTTCGGTTTCTCAGGAACCCTCAAGTGGATTTGCAAGCTCAAGACCGTGCACATAGAATTGGTCAAAAGAAAGAAGTTCAAGTCTTCCGTTTCTGCACTGAGGTTTTTGGTTTATTTTTGGAAATGGAAGGGTAGTAGCATTTTTTATTTATATCTGACGGTAAATGCATTGCAGTATACCATTGAAGAAAAAGTAATTGAGAGAGCATATAAGAAGCTTGCCTTGGATGCTTTGGTCATACAGCAAGGCCGATTGGCCGAACAGAAAGGTTGCTTTTTTCTTCTCACTGCATGTAATGTAAATAAATTTTAATGTTAAAGTGGAACAAGTACTAATATTTTGTTGTTGTTGTTGTTGTTGTGTTCTTTATCAGCTGTCAATAAGGATGAGCTGTTGCAAATGGTGAGATTTGGTGCTGAAATGGTATTCAGTTCCAAGGATAGCACAATAACAGATGAAGATATTGACCGCATTATCGCTAGAGGAGAAGAAGCGACAGCACAACTTGATGCAAAAATGAAGAAATTCACAGAAGATGCCATTAAATTTAAAATGGACGACAGTATGTCCCTCCCTCCTTCCATCTGCGCAATTCCTAGGTTTAGTGTAAACTGGTATGAAGTTTTGGCCTTTTTAGTTGTAGTAACAAGATCGTTATTCTATGTGGAGTGGGATGATATTCAGCCAGATGAAAAATTAAACCCAAAATTGAAACTCGACTACTTAAAATACTCCATACTTTAGTTTCGGTATAAATCTGGCCATGTTGCCGGTTGCCAGATGCTTTTAAGAGTTTCGTGTATCTGTTAAGGTTATGGTTAAATGTGTTGCATAAAATAGTGTTTCTCCAAGTCACCCTCATGACTTTGGCGTTATATGCAGTGCATTGTATTTAACTCAGCTCATGCATGTTATGTTTTTATGCAGCTGCTGAACTTTATGATTTTGATGATGACAAGGTAATGAACCAGTGTCGTATCTGAAGTTCAGTTCAATTAGTCATCCACTTGCTATTATTGCAATATTTCATCTTATTTACCCCAAAATCCATGATAATTGAACTGACTTTTTCTGAAGGAGGAAGACAACCCTGATTTTAAAAAGCTAGTCAGCGATAACTGGATAGAACCTCCTAGACGAGAAAGAAAGAGAAAGTACGTTTGATATCTTGAGGTTATAGTTACTGTAGTTGTTTAATTTTAATGTCGCTAATTTTGGTTAATTTGTTTCTGTAGCTACTCTGAGTCTGAATATTTCAAGCAAGCACTTCGCCAAGGCGCACCAGCAAAACCTAGGGAACCAAGAATTCCCCGAATGCCAAACTTGTATGCCTTTGCAATACTCATTTGTCACTTAATAAAGCCTGATTTTTAGATTCTTGGTCTTGGTGCTTAATGGGGTGTTCTCATCTGTATTGATTTTTTCTATGCCAGGCATGATTTTCAGTTCTTCAACACTCAGAGGCTCAATGAATTATATGAAAAGGAAGTCAAATACCTTGTGGTAACTTCTCAACTAGAGCTGTATTTTTTGTTTCACCTACACAGGAATGCCTGCTCAGACTCCAGACTTCTGTTTCTTAAGTCTTAATTTACTTTCTCTTACTTATTTGAGAAGCATGGCCAATCTATACCGCATAATTATGTTTTTGTGTTGCTTTAATTATGACTTCTCACGGTCAAGTAGATCCTGTAGTGCTAAGGAATTCGATTATGCTTGTATAATACCAAAGCCTGATACTCTGTGGAACTTCTGTATGTGTACCCAGTATGCCAACTCTCAGGGATACACATACCCGAGAGTATCGTGACTTCTATTTAAAACATAAATAAAATAAGTCCCACCTTGGCCTAATGTTTACCTTCAAAAAATATATTGTCAGCAAGCGAATCAGAAAAAGGATACAATTGGTGATGGTGATGCTGATGAGGAAGGTATTACCAAATTTTACATTTCTAGTTGCACTTCAACAAGTATCTGATTATGCTGATGATTGTATTTTTTGCCATTTAGATCAACTGGAACCTCTGACTGAGGAAGAGCAAGAAGAGAAGGAGCAGCTATTGGAAGAGGTTTGGGTATAATAATGTCTTAATTTGGACCTGATTTCCCTTTCTTATTTCTTTTCTCGTGCTGTGCAAATTTAGGGCTTTTCAACATGGACGAGGAGGGACTTCAACACATTCATTCGAGCTTGTGAGAAATATGGCCGTGACGACATAAAGAGTATATTCTCTGAAATGGAGGGGAAAACAGAGGAGGAAGTTCAGCGGTATGCGGAAGTTTTTAAGGAAAGATACACAGAATTGAATGGTATATGCTCAAACTATATTCCTTCCCATTTTTTTCTTTCTGCCTATTTTTTTCTCCTTGTTCTTTCTGTATATTAGATAAATGCTCTAATATTCTTCCTAATTTGTCCTCTAACGGTTTCCTTTATGAGCTCACAAAATATGGCATGTGCGGTCCATTTTGTCTAATCCATATGGTGTCTTATTACCTGTACCAGATTATGACCGAATTATTAAGAACATTGAGAAAGGAGAATCAAAGATCTCTCGGAAGGATGAGATTATGAAAGCCATTGCGAAAAAGCTGGACCGCTATAAGAACCCATGGTTGGAGTTGAAAATTCAGTATGGCCAGAACAAAGGGAAGTTGTACAACGAAGAATGTGACCGTTTTCTGGTAATGCCTGTGCCACAACTCTTACCCATTAACTGAAATGGTTGACACGATTAATGAGCCTGTTCCTGCTGTACAGTTATGCATGGTCCACAAACTCGGCTATGGAAACTGGGAAGAACTGAAGTCGGCCTTCCGCATGTCTCCCTTGTTCCGTTTTGATTGGTTTGTGAAGTCCAGAACTACCCAAGAGTTGTCTAGAAGGTGCGACACTCTCATCCGGCTAGTGGAGAAGGAGAACCAAGAGTGTGATGAGCGCGATAGACAGGCCAGGAAAGATAAGAAGGTTGGTTACTGTTCTCCTACCCACTTCCTGCCCTCCAAAACGGATTTTGCTTAAGTTTTAAGCATCCCCTCGCTCATGGTTATCCTTAACTCCCTTTTTCTGCGACTTGCAGAATATGACATCATCAAAGCGTCCTGTGTCAAGTAGTCCAGCATTTGAGTCTCCCATCCAGAGCTCTTCCAAGAGGGGGCGCCGGGACGGCAGTGCAGCCTCCGTAAGTGATTAGATGCTACCTTTCCTTCGTAATCGGATGCTGTGATTATTCCAGTAAATCAAGGACTAACCAGCTGTTGATGTTCGTTCCTTTCTCGCAGGGAAGGAGAAGGCGGCGGTGATCTAGTGTTCGCGGGGAGCATACTTGTTTGGTGGTCGACAACAAAGGAAAACCCCAAACGTGGGCATGTGGCCCGTAATCTCATCCAGTTTGTTTAGCGGCTTAAATTCAAATAGAGGAGGTTACTCTCAAGTCCGAACTAAGTTAAAAGAAAACTGCGAGTTCTGGATTCCTATCTTAAACACTAGATAGATTCCAGTGACATGGTTAACTTGTGTACCGGTTAAACTGTTTGTATCGTGTCTGTGTTCATGGATCAGTTAGACTATTGAACTGGTTCATGCTTTTGTTGATCAATCATAAGAAAGATACATTCCATTGACCGTGCATGCTTTCTCGTCGACCTGTTTAGTATGTGGTATCACAATCTGCTTCCGTGTTCTACATGTATCTAAACATTTCCTGCAGTTTTAGTACAGACATTCGACCCTTGAGAGAGTCTAGACAACAATTTGTTGGTGAAAACGAAAACGATCAGAGATGAAAATCATGAAATACCAATTGTCTGCGATTTGAACAAAGAGATAGGCGTCCAGTTTGTTATCACAAACTCACAAGGGGTGCAAATGACTCGAGTATGAGCCATCTAGGTTTATGTTGGCTCAACTCGTCTTACAAAATAAGTGAGCTCAATTTGATTCGATCTTGGGATTTAGCTACAAAGTCGGCTCATATTCGGCTTGCAACGATCTTGAGTCTACCTGCAGCAACCTTCAAGTCAAATAAAAATACTGGAAAATCTCGTCCGCTATGATGGGGTGATTGCCTAGCGGTGGCAATTATGTGCGTTCTCATGTAAAGAACACTAAAAAATCTCCCGCCTATTTAAGGGTAACGAGTTTCATAACTTTCGTTCTATGCAAACATTCCTTCTATAGTAGATCTGAGCTCCAGCTGGTCTCATTTTTCAACCGAATTACAAAATAAGGCTCATATCCAGTTTATTTATTTTCAAATCGATCTATAGCCGAGCTAAAAATCAAGTCCATTTTGAGCGAATCATCAGCCTCAAGCTTTTTTTGCAGCTTTCCTCTCAAGGAAACTTGAGTTGTGTATATACTCAGTTTATTTATCATCCTCATTCATTTTTCATTGCAAGAAAGCAGTATATATGAAATCCCACATGTCTGGTGATCCCGAGCATGAATCCTCTCCAACTTTTTGTAAAGCTCACTCTATCTAACTAAACACCATTTTGAAAAGAAAAAAAGTAAACAAAACTGATGTACTGCGAAGTCTGAGCCCTAACTAAAGCTCACCATTGTTCTAGTCTGCGCTGCGAAAATCGTTCACAGCTTAGATATGGAGCTTATCGAGTTTTGAACTTGCTGCTGAAGCATCGCTCATGTCTCCCATGTTCCTGTGGACCTCGGAGTCCTTCCTAGAGAGGATCTGGACAGCAGGTCGCGCTTGAGTTGCTGCTCCCGGGCTAGAGTTCACCACTGCGTTTGGTCTAGCTGAGCACACGGGGATAGCAGTTCGGACTGTAACAGGGGCCGCCAACCATGGAGGCCGCTGCTGGTATAAGAAACTGGCTGAACTCGTAGGGGTCGCAGTACCAAACCTTGCTGGACCTTGCACGTCCGAAGACCACAACTCAGGTGATGTCGGCGTCCTGAAGGGAAGATTATTTCTGTGAACAGGCTCGTCATGCTGCATGGGACTAGGATAACTCTGTCCCTGGACAGATCTTTGTACAACTGATGGACCAGCTCGAGACAATGATGATTTTGGTGGATGTTCTGCTGGCTTCTTCGACTCTTTGTCTTGATTTTGTTCCAATTTTGCGACAGTGGATGTGTTGTGGAGGTTGACAAAGTCTGATGAGCTTCATTCTCTTCCTCGGAGGCAGCACTACTCTTGGTATATGCCTCTTTCCCATTCTTAGGCCATTGTCGAACCTGATCCAAACCAGCATTTTCCGGAGTACTAGAGGAATCTGGAGCACTGTATCTAGAGAAAACTGCGGGATCAGGAAGCTCAACCATTTCAGCACACCCTTGCCTTTTCCCATGCATCATGTTAACCGCGGCTGGTAGTGGACTTGTTGGTACATATGAGGCAGGGAAAGGCGAGAAATACCGTGGAACGACAGGAGCAGCTTCAGGAAAACATGGAAGTAGAGCTAAAGCAGCTTGGTTGGTTGGCACGGCGAACTGCCCTCTAGGTTGAGGGTACAGGGAGAGCATAGCTGGTGGGGGTGGAAACCTTGTGTTGCGCATAGTTGGAACCATTGGAAAATGGGGTTTCTGCTGTGTTGCTTGCACCTGGTGCCACATATGGTACATTGCTTGCTCTGGTGTGACATTTGGGTACGTCTGATTTTGTAAGTGTGACCCGTAAAATGACACATCTGGTCTAGGATAAGATCTCCGAGATTGCGGGCGGTTATTGTGTTGCGGCTTTTCCCTTTGATGTGGGGTCTTGCCTTCATTTTTTTGGTTCAAGCTTTCAAGAGTGCGGGCAACTGTGACCTGTTCCTGCTCCTCGTCGTCATGATGGGATGGAGAAGATGAAGATGCTGCCTCACCTACTCGAGGCACTGTTAGGTACAACAAATATGAATGGTCAGGGAACAAGCTGAGTGAAACTAATATGATGGTATGATAAATCAATACAAAGTGTTACAAACACTCTGGAGGTAATAAGACCGGATGCATCAGCTAACAGATATGATGAAATTATATAGTAAGAAACTGAGGGTGGTAAGAAGTCGAGAAAATACTCACATTCCTTCAATTCAGACCAGGCAGCCATAGCAGCATTTTTTTGAGCCTGTTTCTTAGTCTTGCCAGGATTGCCAGTGAAAATCCTTCCTGCTAACTCCACTGTACACGTGAACATTGGTGTATGCCCTGGTCCAGACCTAATAGTAGTGTACATTGGTAGTTTTAAACCGGCCCGATGAGCAGTTTCTTGCAGCAGGTTCTTGTAGATCCCAGTTTCATCCTGTGGAGCAGAACATCATTAGCCCCTCAACTTTGAGCACAACCCTAGAGCTGGTGCTGACAAACATGTGCTCACCACCATTGCAGTATAAATCAGAACACATAACATATCAAGTACTTCTAAGGAAAGTGATGATATACAACCAGTCCAAATATGCTGAAATTACTCCCTCCGTCCAAAAATAAGTGCCTCAAGTTTAACAAAAAGTGGATGTATCTATACATGAAACATGTCTAGATACCTCCACTTTTGAGCAAACTTGAGACACTTATTGTTGGACGGAGGGAGTAGATGACATCAATTACAATGGTTGGGACATGTGGGAGAAAACCGCAAACATCTCATGTGCTTGGATTTGTTTTTACCGCCATAGCAGGCAAGAAAATGGGACAACTGGCAAGTCAACATCAGACATCATAAAATAATTGAACCCTCCCAACCAATTCATCATTAATAATACAACTTTGCTTTGACTTATTGCAGTGGGAATTGTCAAGAACAGTGAACTTTTAATATACTCTGACACAGAAGATAGATCCACAATGCAGATGAAATTTATTGTTCTTTGACTCCAGGAAAGGCTGGCTTGCTATACAAATCTAAGTGCATTTCATACTATCCATCGGCATACCAACTACTACGAGTTTTTTTTTGCGGGTATACTATGAGTTGTACACATTGTAAATGGAAATTGTAGAGTTGTGATAGCAGATTAAGCAAGTTATGAAATGAAGCATAAGGATTACACAAGCACCTTTTGTAGACAGATAAAGATAAGGGGCGATGCATAATGATGCCAGCCAGTTGCATATTAAATATTTGAAAACGTAGCTACAATTTTATTTATCTTCGTCCACGTTAATATAATCTGCAACTTGGCACCCCACAATCAACAACAGGTGATGCTGTTATTTCACCTTTCAGTACCCTAAAGAGGGGAATGAGATTCCAAACTTATACTGTCTGATAATACTAAAAATCATTTTCTTACTCATGAATTCTGACTTCTGACATGAAGCCTGGTTTAAGTAAACCAGTTTGTCAGCAAAAGATTAAAATATCCTAGATTCCTAATACGAAATAGAAGCTATAGAGATCTAAGGTGAACATTCTTACGAGTTGTAGTCAAACTTATCTCTTGATTTCACCATGTGGACACAAAAAATTCCCCATGCAAAAGACATAATTGATTTGCATACTTACAATGCATACGAATAGCAATTTCTAGGGGCATCAACAAAACTGACCAGAACTTTTGCAGCAAGTGATGATGAAGGTCCCCTCTTCGACAACTCACTGAGCGCCACCTCAGCTGCCGCATGCTCCGCCAGCCGCAAGGTGGAATAGAAGGCCGGGCTCTCAAATGATTCCCCGTTGAAATTAACTGTTGCCTTAAACCGAGGCGCGTGATCTGGCCCTTCGCGGATGCATGCATAGGATGGCAAGTTGAAGCAGCTCCTCTGTGCAAGCTCCTGGAGCTGGTTCTTATACATGCCTGCATCCATCTCAAGAAGCAAAGATGCAACTGGTAAACAACATCACCATTAAAGCCAGGTTCTTAAGGGTAACAAGATCATCATGCCTTGCCCCCTTAAAGATATGGAATTATGAAGAGAACATTTGACGACGACGTGAATAAACGTATACCTCTTATATGGAAGTATGTGAGACGAGCTGCTGATTCAGCTCACTGTGACCATTGATATCCTCTTGCTGCAGCAGATAGGTGGTCTCCAATTAATAACCAGTGCCGTACTCCCTGTCCTGCAGAGGAACAAATAAGTCTCGAATCAAATTATAGCAACAAACCAAATGTTGGCGCCCACGGCGGCAACCATACGAACGAGTCCACTGCGGTCCTCAAGAGGATTCACTGGTACTAGAGCAGTGGAGGAATGAAGCACCCAAGGACAGCAGCAAGACTGCAAGAGCAAGCTGATTCAGCTCGCCTAATCAATGCCATGCCAGTAGGAAATCGAAGAAAAATATCGCATCCAGTGTGAAGAACAAATCAAGAAACCTGATTAACATATACACACACACGCAAAATACAAGAGCGCATGAAATAGTATGAACCAAACATTTCGTAGCTGGCTAACAACCAAATCGCATCCGATTGTCGACCAAATCCGCAGAGGAGAGACAGGAAAACCCACCCCCGCCTCACCGGCAAGATCGACCAAACCCCATCGCCGGCGACCCGACCCCAGATCGAACCAAGCCCCAACAAACCAAACCAAGAGATTGAGCAAAACCAACCCGAGAGAAGCAAGCCTCCCGATTCTTCCCCTGGATCCCTCTACCTCCAACCGCACCCAAGAACGAACGGAAGGGGGAATAAGACGCAGGGAAGAGACGAACCACCGCCAGCACCGACGACGACGACGGCGACAAAAATCCTCCCTTTCTCCTGCAAAGAAAGACAAATCTTTCTGTTTGCCGCTGGAGGGCTCCGCGTGCTTGCTCGCGAGGGGTAGCTTTAGCTACGCCATTAGGCTAGGGCGGCGGGGCGACAGTAGCAGGCGGCAGCCATTAAACTACGAGATTGGGAACGGAGGCGTGTTGCTTTCCGGCGCTGCATCCATCCTCCCTTTCTTCTCGGTTTTTTTCTTTGGAGAAACAAAACCACTTCAGTTCCGTGTGTCATGTGCCCGATCATTATTATTGTTGGTCACGAGAGAAAACTTCGGTTAACATCACTTCACTTGCTTGCTGATTAAACTAAAGCAGATAGAGTACCATTCAACGTGGAGCAGCTGATTAAGGCATGTTTAGTTGGTCATTAATGTTGCTCAGCTTGTGGTGCGAATTTCTGGGACTTCCTACGTGTTAACCAGTTTACAGTTTTCCGGAATTATATTACCCAAATGAGTTTTTATGACTGCTTTTTACTAATATAAACTTAGTAGATAAATATAGCGAAATATATTTTTCTTTATAAACTTAGTAGATAAATATGACTGCTTTTCGGATGGGAAAAACTACCAAATGAGTGTTTGTTTTCGATACAAAATCGCTCCATCCATTCCCCTACACACGCCGTGTTAGGTTTTCATACCGATTTTTTTTAAACGAGGGAAAAGATTTACATTTTCATTGATATAGCAGAAAAGATTTGGCCAGTTTATAAGAGAAACTTGCCGAAAATTAAGTCAGCATAGAACGCACCACGTCGGATTCGGATTAATATCGCGTGATTTTATGATGTAAAATTGGGACCATCACATTCCTTTCCAAAAGTATTTAATTGATTATTGTGATTGTGCGTCGTATAAACAACATACTAATAGAGTAAGGTCAATGTTTGTCTTAACTTAACCTAATGCAATGTACCTACATGAGGGGTGTAAAAGTCTTCGAATAGGTGACAAATGAGGTGTTTCAAGCTGCACAAGGTTGAAGAGTTGAGGTTCCCAAGATTATGGATAGAAGATACGTACATCATATGTGGTCTTCTACCGACGGATAGATATTAGCAACCCAAATGTCAGATCTTTTTTTTTTTTTTTTGCAAAAGAAAAGGATGGTAATCAGGCTAGCTCTTATTTTGAGCAATGTTTAAAAATCGGCCAATTTATCGTGAATCGTATCGTGACCGATAAGATTACAATATATCGGTCGAATTTATCACATGTACCGATTTATTGATCTCACAGCTGATTTAGCTTGAATTTCCCAACTTATCGGGTATATTGATTCGATTTATCTGTCGACTTATCGGCCGATAGTGTTCTAGAATTGTCCGTTAGCTCGAATTTTGTCATTTTTGTTGATTAAAAGACAAGGAATCAAGTTAACATTTCTGTCCAATACTCCATGTTGTGTTTCATAACATATTTTAGAATTTGTAGTGTCGGAACTGGGGATTTACAAAAAAGAACTGGCCAATAAATAAACGACTGATAAAATGGATTAATCGGCCAATAAGCGATTAATCTCTAATCTGAGCGAGACCGAGCAGTAAACGATAAATGATATCTTGAACATTGATTTTGAGTGTTGTTCTGGTGGTGTTGTAAGTTATGTTTGTTTTACGGTGGAAATGACTCCCTAAGAACATCTTCACCGGCACCACCAAAACATTCCCCAAGGGCTAATAGTTGTCTAGACGTAAAAAATGGCCACATCGGCACCCCCATATGTCTGGGCCAACCCAAAAATTGTCTGGATTCCCTCAGGCCATCCCAAGTTTGCAGACCCGCTCGGGGGTGTCGGACAACACCCGGACAAGTCCTTCAATAGGATGGTCCCGCATGCCATAGGCTTGCATTGGGTCAGCCGTGATTAATGGCACTATGCAGGATGTCATTTCGTTCGTAATGGCGGCCACTTCGTCAGGCGGTTCCCCAGGCAACGCGGCGCGTCAAAGTGGCCTCGTTCCCACGCGTCGCACTAACGCCGACATCAGGCGACCCGACATCATTGCGCCTTCCCCTCGCGTAGTATTAACGTTGGCACACTGCCTCTTGGCCTACCCCGACTGTGTATAAGAAGGCCTCTCACAATCTCCTCCATTCCCTTTCGTCGCTGGCCACACACGCGCACCACCACCGGCATGGATGTGAATAGGAAGTGTCTCTTCTGGTATGATGCCAAAGAGTTCGCCGAACGCATCTTCCTCGCGTCGCCGAAGGCATGCTGAAAGGCTTTGCCATCAGCTTGGGCAGGCTACCTGTGGCGCTAGTCCCCACAGGCTTCAACGCTGAGTCACCGCCGCAAGAAGAAGCTCCGGTTTTGGCCGGACTCATTGAGTCGTTGTACTATCTCGACATCCCCTACTGGCCCATGTTCTTTCCGCGAGGAGCGAGAGATGACGCTCAACCGCTTCAACGGTGAGCATCCACCGAAGGACAATAGTGTCGCCGAGTGGACGATCGAGGTTCTGGTAAGTGCCCGACCGCACCGTCCATGCCATCCTCGAGGACGCCCGGGAAGAAGCGGATGGTCGTGACGCTGCGGATGATGCCCTCGAGGCTGGCATCATCGACATTCCGTCTGACCCCGTATCTGACGAGGTGTTGCGTAGAGTTAGGAGGCGGAGGGTAGTGTAGGTTTAATTTCATTTCGATCTATAGTATTTCAAGAAATTTGAATGAAATGTACCTTTTGCTTATAGGCAATCTCAAAAAAAATCGGGGGCGCCGTTGGAGTCTGCACCCCCATTGTGCGGAACATGTTTCTTCACCCCCAAACCGGACATTTTTTGGGGTGTGACAGACAAATGTCAGGGGGTGTCGATGGAGATTGATACCCACAAGTATAGGGGATCGTTGAAATCTTCAATGTGTAAGTATAGTATCCATCCCACGAGGAGTAGAAGGTATAAGTGTTTATCCTTTCAAATAAGAGTGTCACTATTCTTATTATCTATGCACTAGACAAAGTAAAATGATGCAAGTGTTTTTGGGTTTTTGGTGTAGAGTTTGCAATAAAGTAAAAGCTGAAAATAAATATGATGAGTGAAAGCTCTCAAAGAGAGAAAGCCCAATCCTCTATGCAGCAAGAGGACAAGCTTAAGTGTGTGTTTCTTATGCATGGAAAACGTTCACAAGGGCTACATGGATTTCATGGCATAGATATTTCTAGAACAACAAGGTAAACATTTTGTCAAGTTTTAATCTTCTTTGGACGGAGCCATAATTAGGTGTAGCTAAATAAATAAACTAAACCCCTTATGATGGTTCTTATGGCCAAGTAAATGACTGCACAAGAGTTATTAAGACATAGTCCCACCACAGCTTTAAACTCTAAGGTCCCCGATATAAATCCCCTCCTAATGGTACTTCATGTATTAGACCATAGGTTTACGTGTCCTCCCGGTCCTACCCATTCCATCACATTAGTGTGACCACCTTCATGCATTACTCAACATATGTGTGCACCCATACGTTGTACAATAAGATAACCATAAAAGATAAAAACTTGACCAAATACTCAATACATGTTAAGTGGAAATCATTGCCAATCCATCCTATGCCCCTAGGAACATGAGAGAACTACTCACAACGCGAAGACATGATATGATTCAATGGTATAAGTGATACAACACAATCTGAAAATATAATCTCCCCACAAAACAATGACAAGTAGCAATTCACAAACATGTAGAATAGTACTTAGACAATAGCTAGGGTTCGAACAATCTCAAACTATGAGGGGGGTGAAGTGGATCACGAAGATGGTGATGGAGATGGTGCTGGTCTTGACGGTGGTGTTGATGGAGATCCGGAGGGGGGATGGAGGAGCCTTCCGGAGGTGATCCGGCGGCGTTTCCCCCTCCAATCTTCTCCGGCGACAGCCTTCTGACTCTCTGTTTCGTGGTTTTGTGTTTCTCCGCCGCCTCCTCGCGAAACTCCTCGGGGGACTATTTTTATAGTCGGTTTTAGGTCAAGACGAAGCCACGGAGACGAAAACGGACGGCATCGGAGCCACGAGGGGGAAAAGAAGGTGCCTCACGCGGCCAGGGAATCTGGCCGCGTGGGACCACCTAATTCCTTGCTGGTTGGGCTTCTGGTCTTCATTTTCAGCCCATTGCGTTTGTCTCGAAAATTCTGAACCGTGCTCTTTGGCCTTGCCCTTTTTGGAGTCCCGAAGCTCCCGGAAAGTCCGAAACACTAAAAAAGATGTTTTCTGAAAAACAGAGTTAGAACCAAAAGAGGGGGATTGTTTAGAAAATCCCCGAAATCATTATAAAACATGAATATAACATCATATAAGTTGCAAATATGTAGGAATATCTAGTAATAACATGCAAAGTTCATGTATGCATTTTACATGCATCAACATCCCCAAGCTTAACCTATACTCGTCCTCGAGTATGAAGGTGATAAAACTAACATGGACTTTGCATTTTAATACTATCAATGGATATCAAAGATGATTACTATTGCTACACAAAGTCAAATGATTCATTCTCAAAGGAGTAGCAATATACAAGATAGATTATGAAGTGATATCAAATATTCAATGAAAGGATGTTCAATGATAATTCACAAAGTGTAACATAGAAGAAAGTACTATGGACCAAATGTATGCATAATGAAAAGTAAAAACATCCTATAATGGTCATAGAGTACTCTTGTAAATCTGAATATAAAAGGTGGACACTTTGGAAAGATATATAATGAGTAGAGGTAAAACATGCATAAGTTTCATCTAACTTCCAAATGCTTCTACTTAAGTTAATGTTTGCAATGTGGTATTCATTGGTGTCAAGCTCTCATTACCCCTATCATAGCATCTTGAATGGTTAAAGTTTAAAGTGAAAGCAAATATGAGTAGTATGCTTGACAAAGTATGGGTTGAATGTCTCATGCCCCGTGAATACGAGTACCTACACCACGGTGTTACTCAACTTGGGACACAAAAGCAAGTTCAAGTTAAGGTCATTGTAAGTAATATAATAGCGTCATCAAGAGCGTCAACTGGGGTACCTCTTGTCCCAGGACATGGAACAAGCCCATGTCAAAATGACAAGACAAACAAACAAAATGAACAATCTCCACACCCTTTTTATTTACTATTGGTATAGCTTTTTATTGTGGGGTGCATCACTGAAGGTTCACCATAGCATGTAAGTAAATTTCCACCATGAATGATGCATGGCTTAGATTAGCGGCCCAGGCGTCTCTCTAGCCATTTATACAAACTCATTAAACTTACTAAGTTTCCACATTTATTTGGCACCATGATAAGCATCCATAAACAAAAGTACATGATATCAACAAAATATAAAAGCACGTTGAAAGCTTGCCATGTGACAGCACATATGAGCTAACTCCCAACCAAGACTCTTGTCAAGCTCACAACTTCATAATTTTAATCACAATGGGTCATGTTTATTAAGTGCAATAAAAGTAAGGTGTGCATCAAGTTCGTGAGAGCTCTTTAACCAACTTTTCCCATAACAATCAATAACATAAGCATTTTAATTCAGAAGTATAGATAATACAAAATAACATGATAAACATACTCGGAATAGCATAAAGCTAATAGGTAGATATGGTGGACTCACTGGAAAAACTTTGGTTGAAGGTGTTGGAAAACAAGTTTTTACTTGTTGGAATTTTTGGGCTAGCAAAGGGAGAAAGTTGACCGTCTAAATGCATGCATAAGTGTCCATAGAACTAACAATCCATGTTAAACAAAGTAAAGTAACATTCAGCATCAAAACATGAATAAAGATAGCTCTTGATAAAACACTTGCAAATTAATACTCATTAAAAGCACATGAATCATGCAACTATATGTATCTTTTTGAATCAACTCAAACATCCCTTTCCCAATCTTTTTAATAGCATCCAACTTAATTCAACCCAAATTTCCAGTAGCTCTCATATATAAATGATAGTGGTGGTCTCAAGACAAACAAAAATCAAAATAAAAAGCAAATAAAAGACGCTCCAAGTTTATGCGATAGTGCATTGATCAAAAACAGAAGTTAGACGTGTGCAAACCGAGAGTGTGTTGGTCCAGTGGGGTTGTCTTCACATCCCCAAGCTTATGGTCTTCACCATCCTTGGATAGCTCTTGGTGCATCTCCTCTAATCCCTGTGAAAAAACTTCAAAACACCGTTTCTCCCATTTCTTTTCTGTGGGGTGACATTAGTAGTGATAGACAAAGAATTGCTTGCTGCATAAAATCCTTAAACAAAAATTCATATGAATGTCCAGAAAGTGTATAATGTTGTATGCCTACTTATAAACTCAATTGGATCAAAAGATTCAAGTTAAAAGTTCAAAGAATGCATCAAACAAAATGGGACAGAATCTGTCCAAAAAACAGCAGCAGCAAAACGTATTTTTCTACCCTACTTAAATATGTCGAAAAATTCTGAAAAAATTCATTCACAGAGGATGAAAAGTTGCAACTATAGTTCAAATATCATTCGGAGTTACAGAATAGGAATTAAAAATCATACCGTGCACAGATTCGTGCTGGAATAAAATCTCCGAATGCAAATAGCAACTTTTTCAAACCAAAATAGGTAAAACTTGGCACTTTATTAAAAATTCCAGAAACAAAACTAAAAACTAAGTCTCTTGTTACAGCAAGAGGACACAAAGAAAATCAAAATAAAAACAACCGGGTTGCCTCCCGTAAAGCGCTTTCTTTATAGCCATATAGCTAGGCTTCTTACTTGATGATCATGAAGGTTGAAGCTCATGAGGGAGCTTGTACTTTGATGTGTCCCTCTTCCTTGAAAGTGTTCATGCATAATACCAGGGTCCCATGGTGTTATCAATCCAATCAAAATAATATTCAAGTTGAACCTAGTAGAGAGAAAAACAAAACACAAAAGTAATAACAACGAAGTCTAACTTTCTTTCTATGCATTGGCATTTTGTATATGAATGAAGCACAATAAATAGAAATTTTCCAATGCATATTAACAGTAGATACTTGCAACTTATAGTTATTAGCAACATAAAGAGGGCTCTTATCACCTCCTCTTTCATAATAGTTGCAAGAAGTAAAAGTAAATTCACCCATATAACCATTGACTCATCCAACTTAGATAATTTAGGTACATAAAGAGGATCATTAAATTTATTATGGAATTCATTAGCATGCTTCCCTCTTTCAAAATAGTTATTAAGATCAATATCAAGTTTAATATCATGGTTGCAACAAAGATTTGGAACTAAAATAATTGCAAACCACATAAGTATTTCTCAACATAAGCAAATTTCTCCTCTATGGTGTAATTAGGAGAATCCAGAAACAAAGTAGGACTCTCATGAGTAAGAGTAATATCACAAACAGCAAGTATATCATTTTTATCCTCACATAATTTAGTAACAACTAAACATGGAGGTTTATCAATAAGCATAGGACCATCATCTAAAGCATTATCATATAGCATATTTAAGCAATACTCCTCATTATCATCAATAAGTTCACTAGTAGCATTAATAGAAAGTAAAGGAGCATTATTAGTTTCATCATAATAGCATGGGTTATCATATAGGACCATAGAATTTTCAGTTTGACACTCATCATAACATGGATTCTCATAAATAACAAAAGTCTTTTGAGTTTGAGTGCTACTATCAAATGTTGATGGTGAAGTTGGGAGATCCAACTCTTCCCCAAGCTTAGGTTGGAACACATCCATTTCAATCTCCTCTTCACTCTCTAGTTGTTCATCATTTTCAACATCTCTTGGGTTGCACGGGCATCCCCAAGCTTAGGCTTTTGTCATCTTCTTCCTGCAAAATATTAGAGCTTTCTTGGGTAGCTCTCTTCCTTGTGTCAACAACATAGATATTTTCATTAAATTCAACTATGCAGAGATCAAGGATAGTGGCAATCAAAACTTTAAATTGAGAAGCAATAGGGCAGGTTTCATGTTCATCAATGAAGGTGTATAATTCATAGTCTGCCATAAAAATAACAAATTGCTCTACTTCTTCCATCCCTAAGTGAGCATAATTCCATGTATGATAAGTTGCAATAACATGTTCTTTATTGGAAGGGCATTGGAATTCAAAGTGTCTAAAGTATTCAGAGCAACAAATTTCTTCCTCATGATAATTAAGCAGCCCACTAGCAATTTTATTTAGAAGCTCTAAGTAGCCTCCTAATCTTTTCCCTTCATTTGATTTTCTAAATTCAGCAGCTATCATGGCGTTTTCATAATAGTTTTCCATTTTCTAATTTTTTTTGGGTTTTTGATATATGAAACTGAAAGCAAAACTAAACTAAATGCAAAACTAAAAGTAAACTAGAGTATATGCAAAACTAAAAATAAATATCTAGTGCAAACAAGAATAAAAACTTAAGCGCTACACTCTCCGGCAACGGCGCCAGAAAATGTCTTGATACCCACAAGTATAGGGGATCGTTGAAATCTTCAATGTGTAAGTATAGTATCGATCCCACGAGGAGTAGAAGGTATAAGTGTTTATCCTTTCAAATAAGAGTGTCACTATTCTTATTATCTATGCACTAGACAAAGTAAAATGATGCAAGTGTTTTTAGGTTTTTGGTGTAGAGTTTGCA
Organism: Poa pratensis; assembly: GCA_947311845.1. Classification (NCBI taxonomy): domain Eukaryota; kingdom Viridiplantae; phylum Streptophyta; class Magnoliopsida; order Poales; family Poaceae; genus Poa; species Poa pratensis. The sequence goes on along the minus strand of CAMZMU010000037.1, from coordinate 69,919,316 downwards.
ATAAAGTAAAAAGCTGAAAATAAGATATGATGAGTGAAAGCTCTCAAAGAGAGAAAGCCCAATCCTCTATGCAGCAAGAGGACAAGCTTAAGTGTGTGTTTCTTATGCATGGAAAACGTTCCCAAGGGCTACATGGATTTCATGGCATAGATATTTCTAGAACAACAAGGTAAACATTTTGTCAAGTTTTAATCTTCTTTGGACGGAGCCATAATTAGGTGTTGCTAAATAAATAAACTAAACCCCTTATGATGGTTCTTATGGCCAAGTAAATGACTGCACAAGAGTTATTAAGACATAAAGTCCCACCACAGCTTTAAACTCTAAGGTCCCCGATATAAATCCCCTCCTAATGGTATTTCATGTATTAGACCGCAGGTTTACGTGTCCTCCCGGGTCCTACCCATTCCATCACATTAGTGTGACCACCTTCATGCATTACTCAACATATGTGTGCACCCATACGTTGTACAATAAGATAACCATAAAAGATAAAAACTTGACCAAATACTCAATACATGTTAAGTGGAAATCATTGCCAATCCATCCTATGCCCCTAGGAACATGAGAGAACTACTCACAACGCGAAGACATGATATGATTCAATGGTATAAGTGATACAACACAATCTGAAAATATAATCTCCCCACAAAACAATGACAAGTAGCAATTCACAAGCATGTAGAATAGTACTAAGACAATAGCTAGGGTTCGAACAATCTCAAACTATGAGGGGGCTGAAGTGGATCACGAAGATGGTGATGGAGATGGTGCTGGTCTTGACGGTGGTGTTGATGGAGAATCCGGAGGGGGGATGGAGGAGCCTTCCGGAGGTGATCCGGCGGGGTTTCCCCCCTCCAATCTTCTCCGGCGACAGCCTTCTGACTCTCTGTTTCGTGGTTTTGTGTTTCTCCGCCGCCTCCTCGCGAAACTCCTCGGGGGGCTATTTTTATAGTCTGTTTTAGGTCAATACGAAGCCACGGAGACGAAAACGGACGGCATCGGAGCCACGAGGGGGAAAAGAAGGTGCCTCACGCGGCTAGGGAATTTGGCCACGTGGGACCATCTAATTCCTTGCTGGTTGGGCTTCTGGTCTTCATTTTCAGCCCTTTTTGGAGTCCCGAAGCTCCCGGAAAGTCCGAAACACTAAAAAAGATGTTTTCTGGAAAACAGAGTTAGAACCAAAAGAGGGGGGATTGTTTAGAAAATCCCCGAAATCATTATAAAACATGAATATAACATCATATAAGTTGCAAATATGTAGGAATATCTAGTAATAACATGCAAAGTTCATGCATGCATTTTACATGCATCAGAGATTCTCTAAGTGTGTAAGGGTGTTGTTTCTTTTGAGGTACTGTACGATAGATCCCTTAAAGCATCTCCATTTGTGGCCCCAATATTCCTCCCAATAGGGCTATTAGGAGCGTCGGACAAAAAGACGCGCTCAGCCATGCTCCCAATAGCCCGCCTACATCTAGCACGGTTTCATACGGAGCTTTCAGGCCGACCCTGTCTAATGGGGAGCCGCATGGTAGTGCCGGGCACAGGCACGGTCGCCGCCGCGTCAAATACCGGCAGGCGAGCTAGCACTATCATAGAGACACAGCGAAACCCTATTTTACTCTCTCTTTTCTCCCCTCCCAATTCATTCTTCCTGCCCGCGACTCTCGTTCCCGCCCACCCCATGCCCTCATTTCCGATGCACCCTGGACCCTCGTTGCCATGGTGCCGCCTTGTGCACCCAAGGAGAAGCCGGAGTGGATGTCTGATGAGGCGTGGGAGAGGGACTATATCCCACGGGCGACGCTCCCAGTGGATCGCAACAGGCGGAGTAGTTGCTGAGCTGATTAAGTCGGCGGCCATGGCGACAATGAACCTTGTCGCCTTAATCCAAGGGTTTAGCACGGGTACCGTCTCCCCCGCCGGCATCGCAAGCCAATAGTGCACCCTCCGTTCGAGGAGCGTCTTGTTGTTCTACCCGAGTTACTTCCAAGAAAGCGCTGGTGCGACGCTGCTGTCAAGGTCCTCCTCGAGTTTGGGGACTGTGAGCATGGTGGTTTAGACCCAAAGACCCTCTTTTCGCCGAGTACCTAAAAGGATGGCTATGGTGCGGACGGCGACATTGCGGTCGACCTCAACCACTCCTACTAGAACAACAACGACCATTCTAGATCTTACGATAAAAAAGAAAAAGACACGCTACTCCACCAGCTCAGAGGGACGTCACCAATGGACTCCCCTCCATCAGACAAGACCTTCTAAGGTCCCGAGGTAAAAATGCTTCAAGAAGTCCTTCTCTTCCATCACAACCTACCCAACGCTACGCATCCTTGCAATCTTCATAGCCTAAACCCTAGATACAAAAACCTCTGGTCGAGCACATCTATAAGCTCTCGGAGAATTCCTTGCGCTGATCTTGTAGCCACAGCATGAATAAATTCCGAAAAATCTTCATCTACATCGTCTATGACTCAAACATGTTGACTCGTGCCACCTATAGAACAAATAAACTCTCTTGCGTTCCCTCGAAAGTGAGATTGTCGTGCGGTCGTGAAAGCTATCCTTCGACACACCCCTCGACGTGCCTCCCTAGGCCAACGTGTTGAGGTGGGTCCCGACTGCCCCGTGGCTTGCCTCGCAACCTCCTTTTTTACACAATGGTTTGTCTAAACAAACCTTATGCCATATTTTCCACGGAGTTTTCTAAAGCGGTGGAGCCGAAAGTCTCATTTTCCTGGAGTGGGATATCATGCTATCCCGCTACTGGGAAATCATCACTGCCATTAACACCAACACCTCATCCGCGTAGGGAGGACCGTCTTCATCACCATCTTCACCGTCACCATGCATAACACTACCATCGTCTCCGTGATCGACATCACCCCCCGCCCCCTCACAATTTGTGTAGATCGGAACCCCGAATAATTTGTGTGTTGTTTGAATGGTAGTATTCAACATTATGTTATTCTTTGTTGGTGAAAATATATTCTTATTTTATGTTGTATTCTATCATTATCATGTTTTTCATCGTCGTGAGTAGTTCTCCATGTTCCTGAGGCCATAGGATGAATTCATGATTTCCATGTAGCATGTTATAAGTATTTCGTCAAGTTCTATGACGGTAATGTATGAACGTCGACTGTATGTTACTTCACCTATATAAGCTCATGGGGATATGCATGCTACACTAATAAAGGGAGGAGGGATGGCCGGAGATGACAGAAACCGTGTCCCAATCCTCGGATTGCGATAGTGAGTTCTTGGTCGGGGACCCTAGACCTTAGGCGATGGTTAGACATTTATATCTTGATAAATCCTGTGTTTGCGCATGTATGTTGGGCTTGGGCAATCATTACGGCTATAATTTTGCATTTATGTGGCTGCACCTAGCTTAGACTCCATCCAATAAGAATAAAACTTGACAAGATGTGTATGGTACGTCTTGTTACCTAAAATAAAAACCTTTAGCTTGTCCTCTTAATGCATGCATTGAGATTGGATTTTACCTAAAATGAGCTATTTACATTTACATCCAATTACATTTCAGCATCATGCACACACAAAAATCAAATTTTTGCATCTTTTATAGTTAATCCTTTGCCAATATTGTTGACTAATACCTTTAACTCCTCATGGGTTCGACACTCAATACATATATATGTGTTATAATCGATCCCCTACACTTGTGTGTATCAAGAAACTTTTCCAGCGCCGCTGCCGGAGAGTGCGCCATTATTGGTAACCAAGTTTCGTAATATAAAAGTTGTTTTACTGTTTTTTTTTTTCAGTTTTTAGCAACCATGGGTACTTAATTTGTCAACAAACTTAGGCCCAATTATTTGCATAAATAAAGGGAGGCCGCTCACAATCCTCCTAAGCCTGAAAAAATAAATTGTCACTCCCTATGGTTGTATTGAATACAAAAGCTAATTAGTTTACATGCGATGGAACTAAACACCCATTGGGCCATTTACAAATGATTGAAGACAAGTGTTCTCTGTTTAAGCTTTCTGGTATATATCATGAATATGTTAAAAGTAAAATATATCATGAATCTTACGTGTCCCTTAAAGGAGATGCACATAAGTGGTTTTATTTTCTAAATCATTTGGATAATTATGATTGGGAGTTTCTGAAGAAGCTTTTACATGTTAAACTTTATTCTCCATATCAAGTTTATGTGGCTCGGTCTTGTATATAAATTTTCAGCCATATCCTAGAGAAAGTATTGCACAGTCTTGGGAAGACATAAAGGACTTCTCTTAAGGAACGCCTCACATGATTTTTCTAATGGTATTTTATTGACAAACCTATATGCAAGAGTCCCTGAAATTGATAAACAAGTTCCGGAAAATTCTTCTAGAGGGAGTTATAATGATAAAATGTTAAGGACGCTTGGAAATTATTGAAAACCATCACTGACAATAATGAGCCTTCACTCAAGCCTCCCTTGAATTCTTCCTAACATAGGGCTAAGGCAATCTGCAAAGTGGAGGCTGGCTAATCCTATTCAGAAAACATAGCTTGCGTCAATCTTGTTATTATATAAAGATCATCTCCATAAGGTTGTCGTATACGCCCCTGCTTATATTGGGCCATGACCATCAAAGAAGAGATACCCAACTCAATTGTTGTTCCATTAAAACAACAAAGCATATATCTGGTACTTTGGTTATGCAGGATAACAAATAGTTGGACAATCTTTGACTTGATTCTAAGGAATATTTTAACAATAAATACAAAATAATTAATGTACTATATAAAATATAAAAAAATGAGAGGGAATAATGAAGATCCATTTATAGATTAATTATTAGCGGCTCAGAGTGCATATGTGAAATATAACACCATTAATCAATACAACCAGGCCCCCCATAGAAGAACTCGGCTGAATGAATATCCGAAGGATTATAGCAACCTTTCATGTCAGGTGTATATGGCAGATCTTTGTCGATGATATAATCATTACCGTCTTGATCGATAAGCTTGAGACTACTGAAGGATGCGGCATTTTCATTGTATGCAACATAGCCACTTCCCATTGGAGGACTTAGTCGTGGTTTCTTGTGAGCCACATATCCACCAAAACTTATCTCCACCGGATTATCAATGAGTCCAGGAATCAAGGTCTTAGGAAAGTAACCCACTAGCTCTGGATGACCACTAGGTCCAAAATGGATGTGCCAATCACCAGAAGAATTTTCCAATAAGTATTGTTTGACATATCATAAATACACAATATCTCATGGCTCATAAGTAGATGTTACTATTGTTGTTCCAGACCCTATGGCGTATTAATCTAGTATAAAAAATATTGTAAACTTTCTCTATTTGGCCAATAATCAACAAAAACAAATATTTTTGGGTTGACATATACCATTAGATTTTGCACAAAAAACAGTTTCCAAACATTTATTCTCCAAATGTGTATTAGTGGTAAAAGTTATTGAAAACTATGCAAAACCAAGACAATCATATATTTTCTAATATAAGAGTAATGTAAAAGCTCAGGTAAGTCTAAATTAAATGGATTTGTTTTTTTACATGAAGAATATAAATATGCCACTTATTGCAGGATATTACACATGAACTAATTTGAAACCTCAATATGTGACGGACTAACCCAAAGTCAACGTCCTTTCCTCCACATTGTTAAAATGAAATTATCTAGGACGTGTTAGAAGCAATTTTGTACCTTGAATATTCTTAGCGTGATATATGATTTTGTGCCATTGACAAGCGAAATTCGATTAATGACATGGCCTGGAGCTATGCTTGACGATGTCTTGTGAAAACCAGTGCACTTCATGTTCATACAACCCGTGCCCGAAGTTCCACCACTCTGTTGTTGCAATATAATTAAGAAAATATGTGAGAAAAGTTTGGAGTATCACACATAAGTATTTATGATTTAGAAAAATAAGCATTTTGAAGGAGTCCACGGTCATGTTCTAGGTACACAAGCCTAGAGATCGAGGCCTATTCTATAAAGTTCCTATTTCATGAAATGTGATAACTTAGATAGGTGTTGTTAAATAGTACTAATTATAACAGTAACATTTTGTATGCTGAGAAATGTGGCAGTACCTTAAATATGATTTTATGAAGAAAAAAATGGCATAGACCATAATTTTAATTTTAAAAATCATGTCATGACGGCTGGTACGTATGCTATGTGCATGCTTGCTTGTGCATCCAATATTGTTAGTTACCGCAAAGAGATGTGGCAGACTACATAAGCACTTCCGCAAAGAGATTATTTCTAATTCATATTATTAACCTGTGTTGTGGGTTTAGAAAGGCACAACTTACCATCCATGCCGTGTAGAAATGAATGTGAGTATCCTTGTACAGACATGGGAAAATCTACACAAAATTGTTGTAGTATTAACATATAAACACAAAAAGATCCATCAATTCTTACTCTTATTTATATTTGTGATTTGGTTCCATAGAAACTCCATCATTAATAGGAAAAGATAATGTCTCTGTAGTCTAATATGCCATGAGTTTCTTACATTATATTGGTTGTACCCATATTGAGAAGGCATCTTGAGCAAGCTATGACATACAATTAGTTTTAATTCGAGCATTATATGCGCACAAGATTATACAGAATTGGGAAACTAAGAAAACTAAGAAATTAGCCACAAAGAACAAGCAAAGAGTCTCCGAGAAATACGTGGTTGATCAAGAGGACGCATGTTATTGCTAAGATGCTCGAGTACTAGCATTTTTACCTAGATTTTGTTTTTGTATGGTGATTAACATATGTGAGATCCAAGCTCACCATTTCAAACATAGATATTTTGAAAGAAAAAATAAATCAAATCCATCTACATGTTGTTGTGCCTTGATTGCAATAAATTACCCAATGCTCATTGGTTCCGGCTTCCGACAATTAATTGCTACTTGTAAACACAAAATTTCCACCATAATTCAGTTCGAAACATGTGCAATACTACGCAAATATAAATCGTCCTATCAAGAATTAATGGAAGGAGTACGCATATTCCAATGAATAAGTTAAAAAGCTATGCGTTCATGTGATAATGAATAATGATGTTTGAATAGTGCAACCTGTAATTTTCATTGCTACATAGTATAGACACAGTAAATGTTATTCAGAACATGCGATCTCATATATGCAGTTTTCAAGTTGCTAGCTCACAAGTGTCGATGACTAGTAAGAGCTGATTAACATGACTTAATAGCTTTTCTCCCGCAAAAAAAAAAACATGACTTAATAGCTTGTACGTTTATGCTACTTAGCCATGCTAGCCGTAACATACTTCTATTCGGCACACTTCTTTAACTACACATGCTTGATGAATTTTCACAATCCTGTACGTTTTGCTTGATCGACAAACGTGTACATGTAAGTTCATTAGTTATGACGCAGTAGTCTAAGAAATAGAAATAATATCTTATAACAAATTGTCCAGCCATCAAGACATGTCGAGTCCAAATAGGAAACTAAAACAATTATTTTGGGAGTTATACACAACATATGCAATGGAAGATCTAGTATTTTATTCTTACCGAGTAATTTGTGCATTTAATGTAAGGAAATAAATATATGTTTGGCTCTCCAAATCATATAACTTACATTCCATCCAAACTGAATCGCACTGAGCGAAGATGGTAGTCCATCTCCTCTGTTTACAATCCAAATCGCAGCTGCACTTGCTTGACCATGTTGTAAATCAAAGGCATAAACATCTAGCGTAGCTTCTAGACCATAATAGTAAACATTGTCACCTCCTGGGAGCCATGTATGAGTTGAGTACTGTCAAAATATAAGTATCATTGACTCAGTGTGGGTAGATTTTATCTTTAAGGATCTAGGTGGCATATAATAAATTTCACAAACACCAAGTGCAGTTAAGATGCTCTTAATACTCACATAAGAGATTACTGAATTTTGATCTGCGGTAAGATTTCCATTTGGCACGAAGAACTCTGGATGAATTTCAGAGGGCCATGTTACTCTCGAGTTTCGTGGCTACAAAATATGACAGGGAAAGACAAATCAAGAAGAATGTAAAGCATGATGTGAGTGTTTATTGCAATATCAACAGAACTAAACTACGACCTTTACCTCTTGAAGCGAAGGAAAACATCCTCCAAGGAGTGGGCTAGCGAGAAGTACCACAACAAGAAGCACAATTGGTTTAGGAGAATTCTCCATGTAGAAGCCAAAGGCAAAACAAATATCTTTTTACGGTGCATCAAATCATTTTAGACCGTTTATTCTGGGTGATCCAACGGTCTAGATGAAAAATACTACTCCAAATTTTGTGTAGTATATTTGCTCGGTAGGGGCATTTTGGACAGTTCACTTAACGTTTAGAAAATCCCTGCATCCAGATTTGTATTATACTCCGCAGCCAGATTCGAGTAATTCAGAAACCACCGCTTCCGACGTGCTCGACAATTGGATCCAGCGCTTGAGCCTGCGGGGACGCCAATATGCTCAACGAGGACCCCCTCGACAGCGGCCTTCTCAATGTCATCTTGGCGTATATATGCTCATCCCGTCGCCGAGATTCTCATGTACTCAGCCGTGTTCCGGCTTCCGCGCTCGCACTACACGCCCAATAACCGGACTCACCTCTAGGCGATCATCAACCAGTTCAGCTTCCGCCCGGCGGCGTTTCCGGCGGCGAGCGCATGCGCGTGATCGACATCACCCACGTCCGTTTTGCGGCCAATTCAAGTGAAATAAAATGGTGCAAACAAAAAAAATCTAGAAATCCTCCTCACTTTATCCAATTATATGCACAAACTCTTGTTAATGGTTCGTCTCGTCGATTAGTCAGACAAAACGAGCGCTGAGCAGAAAAGACTAAAGAGAATCATGAAGCAGAAAAAAAATGTAATCACTCCGGCTTGCGACGAGTGCGTACACGAAGCAAAGAAAACGAAGCCTCCATTGATCAATTTTAGCTCTCACTAAGCTGCATCGATTTCCCGATAGCCATTGGAATAGACGACAAGCCTAGTTCACTGTCTCCTCGCCATGGCACACACAGTGAGCAGCACTGTTTGCTCCCCAAGTCCCGGCCTTCCTCGTCTCCGTTCATTCGGACAGCCCAGTTGAAAGTGCAAAGTATGTCGCCTAGAGGGGTGAATAGGCGTTTTGAAATAATTACGGTTTAGGATTGAATAAATGTGGAATAAAACTAACGTTTAATTTATCAAGCACAAAACCTAACCAAGCTAGATTCACCTATGTGCACCAACGACTTATGCTAGACAAGAACAACCACTAAGTGATATCAAGATAGATAACTTCAACCTCGATGGCTATCACAAAGGTAAATGCATAAGTAAGAGTTCGGGTATAGAGATAACTGCAAAGTGGACACGAGGAGATGTTTCCCGTAGTTCCTTCCCAAGGGAAGTACGTCTACGTTGGAGGAGTGTGGAGCCACCTAGGCGCTCCAATAGCACGGATGTGCTCACTCTATTCTCCGTGAGCTTTGCCGGTGAAGGCGTAGCTCTTCCACTATGAGGTCACCTTCGAGGCGTTGACCAAGCCGTACACAAAGGTCGGGGAACTCCACAATGAGTTGGAGCCTCCCAACAATGTTCCGGAGCACCTCGCAACAAGTTGAGGCTTCCGAAACCCACAAAGACCTCCTAGGGTTACAAGCAACCCAAGAGGCAAACCACAAAGAGTAATAAGCTTTTCAAATTTTACTTCCACGTATAACCGTGGAGAACTCAAACCGATGCACCTAATGCAATGGCAAGAACACAAGAAGTGCTCAAAGCCCTTCACTCTCAAATCTCACCAAAGCAACTAATGCTATGGAGGAAGATGGGAGGAAGAGTAAGGAAACAACCAAATGAATCCCAAGATCTAGATCCAAAGACTACCCCTCACTAAGAGGAGAGATTGATTGGTGGAATAGTAGATCTAGATCTCCTCTCTCTTTTCCCTCAAGAAGGAGCAAGAATCATTGGAGGGATAGAGAGATAGCAAGCTCAAGGAAGGTCAGCAATGGGGGCAAAACACGAGCTCTAGAGTTGAGTAACCGTTGGGGAAGAAGACCCGTTAAATAGGTCCCCCGAAAAAACTGACCGTTATGTGCAGTTCTAGTGCCCAGCGGTACTACCGCTGCGGGTATCCTGGCGGTACCCAGTGCAGCACCGCTTCCCAGCGGATGCGGTACCGCAAGGGCTACCGCTGCCTCCAGGTAGCGGTACTACCACCGGAGTTGCCGGTACTACCGCTGGACTTAAATGAATAAATCTAGCGGTACTACGAGGCCACTACCGCCGGGGTACCGTAAGGATACCCGAGGCTAAATCCCTCCTAGCGGTACCTCTGGTGGTAGCTCCAGCGGTAGTAGCGCTGCCTGATGGGCAGCGGTACCGACCGCGGTACTACCACCATAGGAAGTCCTACTGTGCACTGCAGCAGTTCCGCTCCAGGAGGAGCGGTACTACCGCTGCGCCTAGCGGTACTACCGTCAGGTAAAAGTTAGCCTGGTACCAGAACTACAATAACTTTCGCAAGGAAACTCCAAACGAGAAGAGACCAACGAGGTTGGAATGATAAGGACAAGAGCTATATCAATAACCATAAATAGAGTAAAGTCACCACACATAGGAAGGTGTGAAACTTTCCTCAAGGATAAACCGATGATATTTCCAACACCGAAAACGCAACAAGTTTTCCATGCGAAATCCGTTTTCGAAGAACATGAGCTTGTCATGAAGATCACGACAAGCACCAAAACCCAACAAAGACAAAGCCCAAATAAGAACCAAGAAATATGATGCTAGAGATGCAAAGGTTTGAGCTCTCTACGATGATACGATCAAGTTACTCATTTGAGAGCCCCTGTTGATGGGACGGAAACTATCCTATAACCAATTGAAAGGACAAGGATGTCGCCTAGAGGGAGGGTGAATAGGCGATTAAAACTTTTCCGGTTTAGGCTTGATAATTGCGGAATAAAACTAGGTGTTTAAATTAACAAGCCAACAACCTAAATAAACTAGGCTCACCTATGTGCACCAACAACTTATGCTAAGCAAGACAAGCAACAAGGTGATAGCAAGATAGAATACTTCAAGCACGAAGGCTATCACAATGTAAAGTGCATAAGTAAAGAGCTTGGTATAGAAATAGCCGAGGCACGCGGAGACGAGGATGTACTCTCGAGTTCCTCCTTTTTAGGGGAGTACGTCTCGTTGGAGAGGTGTGAGGCACCACAAAGGTCGATCTCAACGCCACAAAGGCTCACCCTATACTCCGATGAACCGCACCATAAAGGATTGGTTCACCTTCCACTATCGGAATCCTTCAAGGCGGAAACCGGAGCCTTTACAACAACAATCCGGGGCACAACCCACAACGGGATCGGAGGCTCCCGAACGGCTACAAGTGACCACACAAGGTCTCAACCACCACAAAGGCGTCTAGGGTCCAAAGACCCAAGAGTAACAAGTTCACAAGCTTTCAACTTCCACGAATCCTCGTGGAGAGCACAAACCGATGCACAAAGCAATGGCAAGAGCACAAGTGCTCAAATCCTTCACTCTCAAATCCCACCAAAAGCAACTAATGCTTATGAGGGGAGAAGAGATGAAGAATAAAGTAGGAGAAACACCAAGAACTCCAAGATCAAGATCTACTAGGTTCCCCTCACTTAAAGGAGAGATGGATTGGTGGAAATGTAGATCTAGATATCCTCTCTCTTTTCCCTCAAAGATATGGAAGAATCATGGGAGGAAATGAGGGAGAGGCAAGCTTTCCAAGGTCAACAATGGAGGAGAGAGAGGGGGAAAAACGTGCTTGGAAGAGCTGGCTGGCTGGAGGTAGGTGGAGGGGTATTTATACCCCTTCCATAAAAAGAGCCGTTGCAGCCAACTTACACCGGAGACTCCGGACCACGAAGGCCGGAGACTCCGGCCTGGGCGGAGACTCCGGACCCAGAAGGGCAGAAAAAAGCCGATGCAGGAAAATTAAACCGGAGACTCCGGACCACGAGGGCCGGAGACTCCGGCCTAGGCGGAGACTCCGGGGATACTCCGGACCAACTTCGGACCCCTATACCGCAAGCGCCGTCCGCAGGGCTCTTCGCTCCAGAACCAGGGAGGCCGGAGACTCCGGTCAGGAAAAACAACAGCAAAACAGCAAAACCTGAAATGCAATAACTTTCTTGTTCGAACTCCAAAACATGTGAGACCAAGTTTGTTGGAAAGGTAACGACAAGAGCTTTCCAACGCCGAGAACGCAACAAGTTTTCCAACCAAAATCCATTCTCGAAGAACTTGGGCTTGTCATGAAGATCACGACAAGCACCAAAACCCAACTAGGAGAAAAACCAAATAAGAACCAAGAAAGATGTTGATGCCAATTATGCAAAGGTTTGAGCTCTCCACAAAGATGCGATCACGTTACTCACTTGAGAGCCCCTCTTGATAGTACGCCGTCTATCCTATAACCCGGTCTCCCACTAACACCATGAGACCGGTAAAATAGAAACCCTATCAAGATCATACCTTTGCCTTGCGCATTCCACTTGAGCTAGATGATGACGATCTTGACCTCTTCAAGTGGACCACCTTTCTTGATTGCGCTTTGCTTGGTGAAGACTCATATATCGCTCCCCCATATACCAAGATGGGAGTGCCTCTCTTAGGAACATCTTCACTTGACCATTATCTCCAAATGGGTTGCAAGCTTCAAGCATATGATATCTTCTAGATGTCCATCTTGAACTTGCACATCTCAACCTTGATGACGATCACCACTTGACATCATCCTCCATGAGCTATAAGAAATCTTCTTTTTGATGCAAGTCCATGGAGAGATACCTAATCCCAACAAAGGAATGCCACACACACATAATGGGTTAGTTCACAAAACTATATGGACAAATTCTTACCATACCATTGGATCACAGGATCCCACATGGTATATCATTTAGCTTTGTGTGTTGATCAACTTGAAACCACTCTTTGCACTTAGTCTTGATCAACCTTGTATCTTTTCATCTTCTTGATCATATCAAATATGTCCATCATAATCAATAATCTTGATGGCATACAACCTTGAATCCAACACATTGAGTTCAAGTGATGCCAATGGACAAACCTATAAGAATAACTCAATACAAACATTAGTCCATAAGAATTGTCATTAATTACCAAAACCACACATGGGGCAACACATGCACTTTCACCCGGTCTCCCAACTAATACCATGAGACCGGTAAAATAGAAACCCTATCAAGATCATACCTTTGTCTTGTGCATTCCACTTGAGCTAGTTGATGACAATCTTGATCTCTTCAAGTGGAACACCTTTTTTGATTGCGCTTTCCTTGATGAAGACTCACATGTCGCTCCTCCATACACCATTATGGGAGAGTCTCTCTAAGGCACGTCTTCACTTCGACCATTATCTTGATGACGCCCACCACTTGACGTCATTCTCCATAGGTTATATAAAATCTTCCTTTTGATGCGAACCCATGGGAAGATACCTAAACCCACATGGATACTCCACACATACACATCATGGGTTAGTTCACAAAGCTATATAGACAATTGCTTACCATACCATTGGATCACATGATCCCACATGGTGCAACATTTAGCTTTGTGTGTTGATCACTTGAATCCACATTCTTTTCAACTTCGCCTTGATCAACATTATATCTTTTCTTCTTTTTTGATCATCTCAAATATGTTCATTATATCCAATGACCTTCAAAGCATTCAACCTTGAATCCAACACATGGAGTTCAAGTGTTGCCTACGCACAAACCTATAAGGATATCTCAATATACACATTAGTCCATAAGGATTGTCATTAATTACCAAAACCACACATGGGGCAACCATGTTCTTTCACCAGTCTCGAGCTCGTCCGCCCTATCCGGCTGTGTGCCGCATCATCGTCCGGCGCCCGAAGCCCCAGCCGGCGCAATGCCGATTGTGCCCTCGTCGAGGTCAATCATAGAGCGGTTGAAGATAGAGGGTGCACCTATGTGGGCGCTGATTTTGCTGCGGTCAGCCGCGTGGCAGTTTTCTCCCACACCGTCGTTGTCATGGCTCATGGCCACGGACGAGCTCGGCCACGGCGGCGCCCAAGGACTTAGATTAACAACACGTGAAAGGGTAATTATACTACACGCTATATTGTGTAGTAAGATGTACCGTAAAATATCCTCAAAACAAATACGTTGATGTGGCAATGTGTTTTTCACTGAGGCCACCTGCCTTCAAATAGAAGCGTTGTGGATACTGGGGTTGCATTATCCGGCGAGTGCAGTTAATGACAGGCATTTTAAATCCTGCTTACGAACAAATAAGAAATAAATATAGGAAAATCTTGCTACTAAATGAGTACTACCTAGAATATATAATATTTAATGACCAGTTAAATGAGGTGCATTTTTATCCTCGTCATATAGAATGATTACAAAAGATATATAGAAATATATTCAATAAAAAGGGAAATCAAGAATTTCAGCAAAAGAACAAATGCTCGGTCATAAAATTAAAGAATAGATATAGGAATTAAATCGGGTGAAATGAATAATGACAATTTAAGAAACTAATTGTTGCTGAGCATTTAGCACTTAGTGACATACACAGAATATGTGCGGTTCTCCTTGGCTTCGGACGGACGCAGAGCCATCTAAGAGCAATGTTAATAGTATAGCCAGCTGTGAGTACGGTGATTTGGCTACCGGGCTCCAAGTAGCCCTTGTTTTTATTGTATTTAAGAATTTCAATTTTGAAACGACAATTTTTAAAAAAATATATATTATGGTGTAGTCAATACTATGCACTATAAGTGTGTAGAATTTTTTGATGCAAAATACCTTGTATTCTAGACTCAGCAAAAAAATATTTTTTTGTAGATCTTAGGCGTAAACAGTGATTTTTTTCCCTCATAAATTGTTGGATTTGTCTTTTTTGCTGAGCCTAAAAAATAAGAGGTATTTGACATTGAAATTTTGCATGCTTAAAGTGCATAAAGTTGGCTACATGCAAATATTTTTTTTAGAATCTTTTGAAACGTTTTCAAAAAAGTCAAAAGGGCTCCGTGGAGCCCGTGCTCCATATCAACTATTTGAGCCAGCCGCTGGCTATAAGATACTCCCATGTCATTTCAAGGACACACAACCGAAGTGGTTGCTGTCATTTCATTAAGACTTGAAAAGGAGATTTTACAGAGGTTTTACAACACTTGCCGGCACAAGCGGCCCACACCAACACCACGGACTACTCCTCACGATATCCTACTACTCTCGTAGCTACTCTCCACATCTGTAGCTCATCTGCTGCAGAGTTTACAACGATATGCACCAGGTTACATCTACCCTCGAACACTCTAGCATTTCTTTCTAGCCATAGCCGTCTCAACCCTGCGATCATCAACGTAGCCAGCTCCTTTCTCTGCTTCTTTGGTTTTCTCCTTATTGTTTTGCACCACCAACTTCTAACACTGATCCCCGCTGCGGGTGTGAGGTCTGTCGATTGTGTCACAGTGCCAAGTCTGAACCAGAACTCCCTAGAGAAGGAGCAGGAGGTCATAATATGATCCAAGGTCTCATCTGCCTGGTCACAGAACATGCACTTCGCTGGCCCAGGCAACCCTCTTCGTTGTAACCTGTCATAATATGATACTCCCATGTCATATAGAGCTAATCTAATAGTCAACGTGTATAATAGTTAGCTATACATATATAATACTTTATTAATAGTTGGCCAACATTGCATTCTCACATAGTGTTTTGGAGCAATCCTTCTTAGTGCCCCTGGCTCATTTCCTTCTTAGTCTTAGACCAAGTGTGAAAGCTTGTTTAGTTCGAAAAGATAGAGAGAAGAAGAAGCGCACTGACACACCCTTTGGATTGCCACGTCACAAAATGAGAATACACGTTTTTCTAAAGCAAATCTAGTAATCTACATAACGGGAACATTTTGCAATCACATAATGGACAAAACTGGACCCCACAAACACTGACCAAAACGTAATCAAAGAAGAAAAACAATCATGATCATAAGCCTCAAAATTCTCGCCAATGTTGTAGCCAAACTAAACGTTGTTTCGCCACCATAGCTCTCGCTTGTGATGGACGACACCAAGAAAATCATCCAATGAAGTACCTGCAAAGACGTATAAAAGGTAATTTGAATCGCCCTGCACGACGGAGATTGGCAACCACGCCAAGCATATCGACGGGGCATCGTCCATCTAGGCAGGCAACCACACAAGCTTCGCCAAACCGGACCGACGATCTTGCTCACAAGGACTCGAAAGATAGGGTTGTTGAAGACAATGTCGCCGACTTTGCCCAAGGAGCGACACAAGCGGACAACAATAAGAACCCCGTTATGAAGAAGATCATAGGGACGAAAACATCGAAACTCACTGACAACGCCAAACCAGGCGTCACTGAGACAGGATTGGGACCTGGGGACTTTTATTCGAGGCAACACCGCCATCACCGTCTGAGAGATGTAGCCGTGACACCAAAACCGAGCGGACGAAAACTTGTTGCACCAGATGAGAGACAATGATCCTCTCCCCTCCACCCGACCACACCAGAGCAATGGCCGGAAGCGGAGAGGAGCGGAGATTGGATCTTGAAGGCGGCGGGTAGGGTTTTTAGAGAAGGTGCGGAGATAGAAAAAATGGATACATGTTAAAACCACCTAGGCGCCACGGTTATAAAAAACAGGTTCAGTTATTATAATGAAGTATTCATTTATTTGATTTTGATAAGTCAGGGCATGATGCGTAACATTTTGTCGTTAAGAGGGGTGTTAGACTTCGGGCATGGTTAACGAATGTGCATTGCAACTTTCCTTCTGTTCATGGAAAAAAAAATGTACAGAGGATTGGCATGGGAAGAATCCACGTACTGCTAGTCTGGTACGCACACATTGTCGCTGCTTCCGCACGGAAGATGCCTTCTGATTCCTCTGGACACATTTTGATTGCAGAAATAAATTGAGATCAAGCTGCATAGATGACAGCTGTGATACTCTTTGTGTCAGTGATCAAGGCCTGTTTAAACCCAACTAGGTAAATATGCTGATAGCTAAATCTTGCTGATCAAATGAATAAATGGCTGGTCCTTAATTTAACTACTAAGGAGGAAGTTGGGTTTTGATGGTCATTAGCCGTAGCCGGCAGGCCACGTTGGCTTGTACTCCTAGCAAGAAGTACAACCCGATGGTAGTGTTCATTACTTAATGTGGGATTAATTGACAATTCTTGCTGGAATAGCTCAATTGCAATTCATCCCTTTGCTTCAAGTAACTGTGAGCTGCAGATGTTTCTCTTAGAAAACTAGATGGATGAACACTCCCATGCAATCTCTAAAGATCAGATCAAATGAGTCATAAAGTTGTATGTAGATAAACCCAGTTTATATAGCATCTACTGAGTAGCTCAGAAATCAAAAGTAAAATCATCATTTGCTAAGTTTCACCTTCCTGACATGATGAGTCCATCCATATGTTGCCAACATTCCACATGGCAGTAAAGAAAACCCAGATGTAACAATCAAGGGACAAATATTGGCTTCCATGATAACTGCTTTAGTTTGAAAACATGGCTCTCTCAGGTTTCATAGGATACATAGATCGAATGCCAGTGAATGAATGAAACAAAGAGAACACCAGATTATTCAGCATAGTGAATACATGCCAAATTATTTAGCATCCAGAACAACACATGATCAGAGAGGAAAGACCAAAAATAAAGTAGGGGTGACAAACTCAGCTCCAAGTACAGTTTATCCAGCAGTACAGTAAAGTACATTACAAGATTAAAATGGTGCCATAATTTTTACACATAAAAGAACTAAACACGCTAAAGAAAACAAACCGAGGTTTTCTCATGACGCTATCTAGTAGTTTTTCTGTAATCCACCGAGCCTCCTACAGTTATTAACACCTGAAAAGGCCTCAGTCTCATCCCACGCTTGGCGAGTCTCCATAGCTTTATCCACCCAGCGGCCTTTCTAGTTGATGGAAAAAAATTCTATGTTATGCTAGAAAGGCGCTGAAGGTACTAATCCAGATTGGAAATGAATATCCAATGTACCCCCATAACACTTGTCACCCCTCAATAATCTGGACGCAGTCTGGTGTGTCAGATCTTGGACCGCAAGTGTCCGGTAGACATACAATTTCTCGACAGGGCTATCAAACAGAAGTGACTCCACCGGACATGTCTCTCCAGGATCGTTTATTATCTCCACAGTAAGGCCAGGCATCTTGAGTGCAAGCAGTCGGCATGCGCCCACGGTCAACGAGCACGAGTTCATCCAAAGGGATCGCATTGTCTCCAGCTTGGCAGCATTTGCCAGCAACGCCTTATCCCCAAACGGGCAGTCCCTGATCTCCAGCTTCTTCAGGCTCTTGCAGCCTGAGAGGATGTAATTCAGGCCCATATCGCTGTCGCCAGCAAAGGCGAGTGAAAGCATCTCAAGACGGTCAGCATGTTCACCAATTGATTTGAATACAAGATCTGTGAGAAGACCAGACATGGAGAGGCGCCTAAGGCCCTTGCATGATTCCACAATGGCACTGAAACCAGCATCAAGAGACTGTCGTGTGACGTAATCCGGAGAACGGGGCTCAAGGAGGGCTAAGCGGAAGCAAGTGAAGTTTGGACGATTCTTTGCAATCGTAATAAGGGCCTCGTTCGTCATCCGGCTGCAGAAGTAGAGAACTGACTCCAACATGGGACAACTGGCAGAAACATCAACAAGACCTCTTTCTGTCAAGAAAACCTGCCCGCCATTATGACCAAAAGGATCAGAAGGAAAGACCCGCAACTCTTGCAATTTACTGCAAGTAGATGCCACAACAGATAGACCATGGTCCTCAATGAGGTCCATCACCTGAAAATCACAGCGTAAACTTTTAAAAGAAGAAGACGCACAAAGAACATGACATAACCAAACATTTAACAGTTGGGATTAAGATCATAATTCAAGTTGATATCTACAAAAAGGGAGAGATGCATACCCATAATTGCAGCAGATTCTTGCATCTGCTAATAAATTTTATGAGCTCAGGGCCTTGCACAGTAGCATAACTAAGATTAAGAGATGTGAGGCCTTCACACACACAATAAAATGCTGGCAGGTAATCTGGAACAGCATCCCAAGTCCCAGAAAGCCTTCTCAGGCTTTTACAACCTGCAAATGCAGCTTCAACCTTCGCAAAAAGATCTGGATGATAGTCAGCAGAGAACTTGCCAGTTCCGAGTTCTATTATTTGCGGAGCCTTATGAAGTAGGCTGGCAACCTTGTCAAGAGGGATAGCATTGTTGAGCTTTAGAGTCTTGAGGTTGCTGCATCTGCTTACTAGCCTCTCAAGTACAGTGAAATTGACCTCCCCGTGCAAGCATGAAAAATTCAGAGTTTCCAGAGAAGTAAAGGATTCTGGAAAGTTGCTGAGCCAATGACTTGAACAATCATCAATGTAGTTCTCTTGCAGGTCAAGTTCTCTTAAATTTCTGCAGCATGGAGAGTACACACAAATTAGAAAGCAGAACAAGAGAGCCCATTAGTCCACTACCGGCACTAGACTTGAGAAACAAAGTCCATATGAGTATTTGACAGAAGGAGCGGAGATTTATGAGAAAATAAGCAACTGCAGGTACACTTGGCATTATTACCAAAATCATGATCATGCAAATGAGACAGCAAATAAAAATATCATTAACTTATCTATTTCTTTATTCAGGTTTTAACTCATCTTATTCATGTTTTCACTCCAGTTACATCAGTATCTTGTGCCAAGTAATTTATGTTTAGGTAACTTAAAAGTTGACATCTGCAAGTATTTAGTGTACCTTCTGGAACCACTTGTATTATTTACAAATTGAGGTGCTTCGCAGGAACGACCAGTGTAAAGCAACATGCCAAAAATAAGTCCTCAGCATAAGAGGTTTGCTCTGCAATTACAGCACCTATGTCCTTGTCCACTATTGTAACGTTCTTTCAGATATTCTCAAGCACGCTAGATCAAAAGATTCATGCCAAACAGCAGCAAGATGAACAATGCATAAGATAACGACAGAAACAAACTCGATACTTCGCACTGGTAAAAAAATGCGATCCTCAGCAAGACACATCAATTTCAGTAGCATATAACACCTAGGGGCTCCATGATTATGAGGCGGCACTCCAAGAACATACTTTAGATGCACAACAATGATAGCCATCGGTCTTTTCTGGGCCGACAAGGACACTTGCTAAGATCTCAATTATTTGCAGCCTCGGGATATGATCAGTTTAGAGCTAGCAAGACTGATATAAATTGGATCTAGAGCTAGGTCCCACTCATCACACTCAACTACCTTGAAACCATAACATAAGTTTTTCAAGCAAAATAATATAAACTACCCAACTCGGATTCAATAATGTTAATATCCAGAGCTCGATAAGTAGGTTCATCGTTGAAAATAAAGTAAATGTTGAATCTACACATTCAAAATTCATCCAATACAGAACCAGAACAACATTTCATTACCATGTCATATCAATCCAAATGATTAAAAATTGCACGCACCCATCTATGTAGTTAACATCTTTAAGGGCAATAACATGAGATAAGAAACTCAAGGACTACTCAAAACTAGGTCCAAGAATCAACATAATGACTCACAAGTGAATGTACCGCTTGTTTCTAGCATAGTAAGGGTTTATATGTACTCTCTTTCACAACCATAAAGAGTACGAGCAACAGCTACAACAATATGCATAACAGAGTTCAATCTAATGATCTATTGTTGCATCTTCATAAATGGCATTATACAATAAAACCAATGCAATTAAGTCATGTCACACTCTCTTCTAAGTTTGCACAGAATATAGCAGTGCCTAAGATTGATCAAACCTCACTAGCCTTTCTTTGCAGCTTAACTATTTCCTATCACTCAAAACGAAAGGAATGATACTGGTTAGACACGTTAAAATACTAAACAAATGGATCACTATCGAAATACCTAAGTACCAAATCCTTCAAGCTCCTTTTTTCAAAAGGTAGGGATCGGATTAATGCCTGATTCTTTTCTCAGAGATTCCAGCAAGCTCAACTAATCACATTACTAGACTATAGCAAATTTCGTTGTTTCAGTGGTCCATTATATGCAAACATTACCAGCATTGGAGAAATGTCACATATTCCCATTAGAAGAAAGATAACAGCTAAAGAAACCTTGAGAACCCAACAAATGGGTGAAAAGAACGGGAATCTACTTGTCAAAAAACATACTGCTAAAGATCTGCTTCTTTAGAACATAGAAGCTCAAAACAGGAGGGAAGTCCAAAAACACACTTGACTGTAAGTGAAAATGGAAAGGAGAATAATTCAAGTGAGATCTGGTGCCTCATGATGTGGAAAAATACATTTTTAAAGTAAAGGTGCATCTAATTGGTTCTAATTAAGACTGAAATAATTCCACCCTTTTGGCAAAAAGAGAAAAGGGCATGCATCCATCATTGCTAAGCAAATAGATATATCTCTTCTGTCAATCCCACAGATCCATCCATGAGAGATTATGCTCTCACAATCCAATCACCACAGAGAAAATATGAGGCAAATCTTCCTAAGTTAGCACGAGAACACACACTTCAGCTCAGGAAAAATACAACTCCAGATCGCAGCATACCAGCTAAAAGTTTCAATCTTCAAACTCGGAATAGATCAAATCTTAACTGAAACTGGCATCCATTTCAAAAAGCGAACAAATGAAGCACACGAAAGAGCTACTGCTAAGTTAGTTAGCTCAAAGTCGTTGAAAAATAGCACATTTCGGGGAAAACTCTAATAACCATTTGGTTAGCCGAACCAATAACTACACTTCAGATCACAAAACCCAGAGTAAGTAAAGACAGGGAAACCACTCATGAAATCTCCCATCTTAGCTAAAGAGAAGACCAGCCAAAGCTCAAATCTTGAACGCAAAAGGCGGCGGCTCACCTGCATCCTTCGGTAATGGCGGCGAGGCCGGCGGTGGTGAAGCCCTCGCAGGAGTGGAGGCGCAGGACCTGAAGTTCCTGAAGCAGGAGGCGATCATCTCGAGGCACTCGTCGGTGACGACCATGCGCTTGAAGCTAAGCTCCTCGAGCAGCGGCCAGCCGTCGGCGGCGGCGGCGACCCAGGGCGCGGCATAGGCGCCCCAGGTGGGCGGCAGGAGGCCGAAGTCGGCGAAGTGCGGCTTGCCCTTGACCTCGGCGGCGCGGACGGAGGGGAAGCGCTCGACGGCGTCGCGCGGGGCCGTGGCGTAGCAGTTGGGGACGGTGAGGCGGCGCGGGAGCGGCGCTCGGCGCGGAGCCAGCCGTGGCAGACGCAGGCGGCGGCGCCGCGGTCGGCGTCGGCGTCGGCGGGGAGGAAGGAGAAGGCGTGCTCCCAGACCTCGTCCGGGAGCGAGTGCCACGGGGGCGCGCCGCGGCCCATCGGGGCGGCGCGGGCTAGCTGCCGGGCGGCTGGTACGGGAGGCGGCGGTGGGGAGAGGAGGAGAGCATCTGGATGACTCTACTCTTGTTCTTGTTCTGGCTCTGCTCTGCCCACCGGGTCTTCTTCTCTCTCTCTACTACTTCTCGACTCCCCTCTCTCTCTAACTTTTATTTATTTTATTCGAGATAATTAGAGTAAGAGAGAGATGGATTTTTATCTTGCTTTTCTTTTATTTTCTTTGGAGAAGTAGGGAGGGTGAGTACTGTTGTTGTCCTTTGGTTTCACTGGAGAGAAAGTGAGGAGCTTACATTTTGTTTATTTTCGTTTATCACTTTTAAGTATATATTTTAATTAGGGAGAGAAAATACATGGTTTTCCCTGTTATCCTCTTGTTTTTCTATGCTGAGCAAATACCGGGTCTTCTTCTCTCTCTCTACTACTTCTCGCCTCCCCTCTCTCTCTACCTTTTATTTATTTTATTCGAAATAATTAGAGTGAGAGAGAGATGGATTTTTATCTTTGATTTTCTTTTACTATTTTCTTTGGAGAAGTAGGGAGGGTGAGTACTGTTGTTGTCCTTTGGTTTCACTGGAGAGAGAGTGAGGAACTTAGATTTTGTTTATTTTCGTTTATCACTTTTAAGTATATATTTTAATTAGGGAGAGAAAATACTTGGTTTTCGCTGTTATCCTCTTGTTTTTCTATGCTGAGCTAGGAGTGAGCAGGGTGAGGGAATGAACAGTGATGCGACCGGTGGTAGGAGGGTGGCTCTTCTTTGAGCTAGGGCATTGGGGATTTGGGACATTAGATTGTTTGCGGAGACATTTCTTGGTGGATGCGATGTGTAGTGGATAGAGCAAGATAACAAGCTAGCTCGAACTCGTCATACTCTGTTAGAAAAAAATATCAGCTCGGCTTGAGCGCTAAATTTATATCTTGACTTGTTTAGGTGACTTGTCCCATAATATTTTAAACCATGTATACATTGTACATGGTACCGTTTCACTATTAAAAAGTTAGCAAAAGGCAAAGAAATAAACCACAAACAATGGTGAGGTGAAAAGCTATGTACTATCTTATACTCCCATCCTTTATATGGCTTCGGATCTTGCATGAATTTCGTTATCATAACACGGTGGAACTGTATTCAGAAATTCATAGCGATACTTGTAGAGAATGTATGCCACTACAACGGTTAAAACATGCCAGGCATGTGATAATCATGAAGACATGGATATTATCATATATAAGCAACGTTCTTGGTGTGCCTAAGGCCATTCCCCTCGTATTTATAACGATGACAATATCTACAACGTAATACGTTCTTGTCACGACCTAGATCATAGAGGTAAAGATGAAGTTTGAAGTTGTCGCAACAATATAGAGGGTAACCAAGTTAGTGCAGAAGGGGAACAATAGCGTGCGAACGTCAAATAAAGTTATATGATATGTATCTTACCCAGATTGTTGCACAGTGACTTTTAAAATTTCTAGTTTAGTTTGCCATTTTCACAATGTGTACTTAGGTTCTACCTCCGTTCCAAATTATAAGCTGTTTTAGTAGGCTAAAGTTGCCTACTAAAATGGTTTACATTGTGGAACAGAGATAATACTTAATAGTAGTATATACTCATTCAAACACGACCACTTAGTATTGGTGTATATCTCCTTTTTCTATACTTATTGTGCATCATTATCTTGTCATACATTTTCTTTTTTCAACTGATCTTTTATACAATAGTTCTCTTTCTTTCAAGTGAACAATTGTTGCTTCTTATTAACATTGTTCTTAAATCTAGAAGTTTCGTGGACAATTGCTCGCCTTATATCATATATCTCTCCCTATTATGTTCATTGTCATCCTTTGTTTCCATAATTGTCAATAATTCAAATAATTGTGCAAGCCACATATCAACATCACCGCAATCATTGCCTGCACTTTTGCTCAATCCACAGCTCCTCCAAGTGCAGCTTCATTCGGAGCCATCGCGCGCAGAAGATCCCTTGCATCGCGCTGCGTTAGAATGTGGTCCCCACGCAGAGTGGGCGCATGTGACAGCCGCATGGGCTCACGACTTTCTACTGCCCGTTTTACAGAAGAGCCCAAAGAGAAGAGGAAAATAACCATGCAGAAAAATGTCACGAGCAAATTTTTTTTTTTTTTTTTTTTTTTTTTTAGAGAGCACGCGACAGCGTGCCTTATTTTTATAGAAGAGAAGAAAGCATATTACAGGACTAGCTTGCCATTGCGAACAATTGGCCAAGGTAGTTTAGACTCCACTCCTAAAATCCCTCATGTTGATCTCTCACGGTACATTGCGGTCTCCTACTCCACTTCTACGTGCAACTAGAGAAAGTGCAAACTCATCGCAGATAGTAGTGGCCAGCTGAGCCACGGTGGACTGCTTGCTGACGTTACTAAACACCCACGCATTCCTATTCTTCCACAGGTACCAGCTGTCACGAGCAAAATTTTACTTTCTCCTTTTTTGACCTGACCCTGGCCCCCCTTCCCGCGTCAAAACCCCAATCTCGAGAAGTTTATTCCCAGAGCCCTTTTTACTGTTGGTGAAACTTGAACACCGCAAGCATCTTTCGTCAAATCGTCAGTAAAAATAGAAGAGGCTTTGGTTAATAATCTCCATCAACATGGGTGTAATGTAATCACATGCTAAACTGGATTTGTGCACATTAGATTACTCCAAGTTAGGCCCTAGCACCTGTCATCCACCGATAAGCATGCCCCGTTCTTATCACTTAGCCAGCCCTAGCCCCAATGACAGCGGTAATATTATCTTACTGCTAAAACAAAGCACTTGTTTACTGGAAGCACTTCGAGAGGCGTGAAAAATATGTACTCCTACCGCGGCACGCACGCAGCACGAGTCCCCAGCTGCTGTTACCGCTTAATTAACAGCTTCGAGCCGCCTGAGTGATGGAGGCATTAAACCCGGTCCAAATCAAATCGAATCAAACCAGGCCGCGGGCAGAGAGGGACAGCTCTGATTAGCTGAGCTAGTTAACTGTGATTAGGACTCACTGAGCTAGGTAGTAATCGACGTTTTGGGATTTTTACAGTTCTGTTTGCTTCAACTTTTTTTAGCAACGGGTCCAGCGATGCTGTAGGCACATCTTGTTTCTTGAACTAGTAGAAAAAACACACACATCTATTCCCTAATGTATGCACTTTTCTACCAAAATTCACATGGGCATGTCTCTATCTGTTCCTTCCGTAAATGAATCTACCACGTTTTCCACAACTTGGCCGAACTTGGAAGATGTGGATTTTGCCAAGTTCTAGACTAAAAAGTGTACATGAACACTATGTCCTACTACTACTCACAGTTTCGGGTAACAAACACTAGTACTTGTTTGATCTCACGGTCGTACAGAGCCGGTGTAGCACATAGCAAGCAACTGTGCATGTTGTATGCCGACACCAATACATTATATTAAGTTCATACCTACGAGGAAGTTGCGATGTTTTTGACAAGACACTAGCCTCACATTACCAAAATAAAATAAAGATACTATATATGAAGCTCATCTTTTTTTTTCGCGAGAAGACTTCCAATATATTCATCAACTGTCAAGCAGTACAAAGAACACAAGAAATAACAAAAAGTTACATCCAAGTCCGTAGACCACCTAACGAAGACTACAAGCACTGAAGCGAGCCAAAGGCGCTCCGCTGTCATCGCCTCTCCCTTACTGGAGCCGGGCAAATCTTGTTGTAGTAGACAGTCGGGAAGTCGTCGTACTAAGCCCCCACGAGACCAGCACACCAGAGCAGCAACCATCGCCGATAAAGAGAAGTAGAAATCGGAAGGATCCAACCTGTAGACACACGTACACAGACGAACGAAGACCGGATCCAAACGGACCCACCGAAGACAACACCGATCGAATCTCGCGAGATCCGCCAAAGACACACCTCCACACGCCCTCCAATAATGCTAGACGCATCACCGGATCAAGGGCTAGACGGGGAGGACCTTATTCCATCTCCAGGACACCGCCGCCTTGTTATCCAGAGTAGGACACAAACCCTAACCAAGGTTGAGAAAACAGCTAAAAACGGAGCCCTCCCGCCGGCAACGACCGGGATCCACTGCGCCTCCATGGCCTTAAGGCCACAGGAGACGGGAGATCAGCAGCCGCCGCCGACAAGATGCGGAAAACCTATCGCCTCCTAATCGCTTCATGTTCGTGAGAACTGAAGGGGTACGTATATGAAGCTCATCTTGACAGAATCATGCAAGAATTAGACAAACAAGTTCAAATTCTAGGTTCGGGTAAGAGCCATATGACTGTCACTCTGTCAATGGTGGAGCTAAATTAGAGTTGTGTAGTCAACTGACTACACATTTTTTTTGATAATATAAGCAAAAATCATGTTAAAATAATAAAATGATACAAATACGTGTATTTGACTACATAATTTCACGTAGACTACGCAGAGTTTAAGCCTTGACTCCGCCATTGTCCCTACGAATCAGCTTTTGCAAAACTTAAAGTGATCACCATAGTGTTCATTATCATCTTGTTGACCCCATTAGAGTCTGTCTAAACCCGCCATAAAACTCCATTATGTTCCAAAGAAAGTTCGAATGATTTGCACACATTCTCCAACCCTAATCCCTAAACCATACCATCGGTTGTCATTTAGATCCTCAACAGAGACGATGATGAAACTATTGAACCAGTGGTAGATGTCATCCGGCCTGCTGCTGCAGTGCTGCAATCTGCTCTTTCCATGGGAGGTCCCTCCTCTTCTCCCAATTTTTCTTTGGCCGGCAAAAGGCCCCACAGGGAGCCAGCACACCAGCACAGCTCGGGTACGCTGCACATATCATCTCCTGCTCCTGCCGTGGGCTGTGCAATGCATGCATCATCTCATCACGTCCCATGATGCCTATCACTTATTCCATTTTTCTTTTTTATCTCACCTTTTCTTCTCGCATGAATCTCAGCTAAAGATTTTGAAATGTTCACACTACAAATTTCATTTTTTTTCTTCCTATCTTTTGAGTTCATCCATTCAGGCATTCACAATGTGAGACTTGGAAAAAAAAAACAGGAAAGCAAAGAGGGAGAGCGTGCGTAGTATGATGTGAGGATAGGAGTGCGGGCCCGGCTGTCCAGATCCGATTGACCAAATCATTTGCCCTATCGGATTACCGAAGTACCCCCGGTGACGTCAGCGGCACTGCTCTCCCCTCCGGCCTGCTCCTTGTTTTTCTCGGCTTTGGTGGCACTGACGCGGTGGGCCAGAAGCCTTTTTCAGGCCTGCCTTCACGAAAACATCATCGGCGCCTCCAGCTTTTTCCTCATTGCTTATCTTGGCTGAGTTGGCTCCTCTCTTTATTATCTTTAGCGATTATAGATAGATGCTGACGGTGCGTTGGCGTGGCCGTTGGAGAGGCGGAAGCGGTGCCGCGCGCACGTGAGGTTCGGTGCTTGTGCCGTGTGTGTCCGTTGCGTCGTGTTCCAACGGACTAGTGCTACCCAAGTGTTGTCGCCGAATCGAATGTTCCAAACTCAAAGGGGGCATAGAGATCCTGAGTTCTCTCGTAGTAGGTGCTTATTTCTTGCTTTGCCTCTGGAATAGAGAAATTTGGGCATATATATTTTGAGCATTTGCTTCTCTACTATTTCTCTTCATACAGATTGCACATATCATCCAAATTAGCTAAAATAATATGTATGATAATTAAAACACTTCATCATCATGTCACACATAAATAGGAACATCATAAATCCATGATATTTCAAATTCAAGTTCAATTTCAAGCATATAACCGCCAGCAAAAGGAATCATCAACACAAATCAAAAATTCATCATTGTGCATAGAATGAAGCCCCCAGTGCAGAGAGCCCTCTCATAGGGGCGGAGCCAGCTATATACATGGGTGTACATATGTACGCACATTATATTCTAAAAGAAAAGTTTTACCTCTATATAATGCGTATATACTTGGCAATATATCCATGATAAATATGATTGTTTGACTATGTTTGGAACCATGTACACCCATTTTCTGAAATCTGACTCCGGTAATGCTCTCTCAATTGGCATCACCACCATTGCCTCTCATGCCACCACTGCCACCATTTGCCTCTCAAGCACGGAATTAAGTTTCTCGTCACGAAATTCATGATTCAAATCATGTCATGGGAGGTTTGTACCATATCTAGTGGTACCAAAAAAACTTGTCAAAATTCTATGTCCAATGTTTACTCGCGGTTACAAGGAACAAGCAATTGCAAGCACACCCATCACGTGTTAAACTCACACAAGTTAGCAAATCCACGAGGGCTACTTTCATTCATAGGATTTGTAAAGGATTTGTGTAGGATTGAAATCCTATGGGAATTTTTCTTTCGGGTGCCGTTCAATTCATAGGATCAAATCCTATAGGAAAAAATCTCATATGAATATTGTAGTGTAATTTTTGTAGGAAAATAATATGAGGTCCAACCTCATGGAAAAATCCATTCACCATAATCATATGAACTTGCTCTTCCCATAGAATTCAACTAGCCATGCCATTCCAATCCTATAGAATTCCAATTCCTACACTTTTCTTATCATATGAATCAAAAGAGGTCTGAATCTCACTATTTCCTAGTGAACTTATGCATCCACATTCATGCAAATGTGAATACCATTATTTGAACCACATCATACGTAGAGTCGTGCCCTCCAAGAGAGGTTCTCTGCCTAAAGTTCGGCCAATGATTGATAAGAAGATGCATAGGATATCCACACCAGATTAGGCAACGACCCTAGCCATGGACGAATCCTTGGGGATCTTATCACAAAACGGGCAGGTTTGGGAAGACACAAACCAAAATACCATCCTACTATATATGAAAGTAGGAAGGATTCAGCCTCAGTTTCGCCCTCCACGTCACCCGAAAAACGCAGACCGTCCGATCGACCCATCCGACGGCCCAGATCACTTTAAAAAGCGTGCGACACTGTAGCGACACTGTAGCTGGGGACTTTCTACCAATCAGAGCTCGCGCACGATTTCTGGCGCAGTCAATTTTACAAAATAGATCCTGCAACTTCCAGAAACAAACCCGCAGTCCAAATTTAACGCTGCGAGAGACCTTTACGCGAATCAACAAAAACGCAAGGACTTTCCTGTAAAACCATCCTCAGAGCTCCCCTCTTCCTTCCTCTCTCACGCGCGGTGCGGAGCTCGCCGGCGCCGCCGACGCGGCGCACGGCCGCCACACTCCTCCCCGTCCAAATCGCCGAGTACGGAGATCTCCGGCGTCGCTCCCTCTCCCTCCTCGACCACTCTCGCATGCCAGAACGCCGTGACCTCACCGGAATCAACTCCACCGTGCTCGCAGGTCGCCATCGCATACGCACGCCTCCGGCGAAGCTCCGTCGACCAAAAAGCAGCGGCGCCGCCACCTGCAGCCACCTCGCCTCGAGGCGCATCCGATGCGCCCACCCGCGCATCTTGGGTCGCCCTACTGCGGCTCCGGCGAGGTCAACGCCGCCGCGGCGGTGGCAGATCTAGCCAGCCGGAGAATGACGTCATCGCTGACGTCAAGCACGGCCCCACCTGCCAGATTTTTAAATTATTTAAAACATTTCCAAAAAAATTACCTGACCTGTGGGACCCACGTGCCAGAAATTTCATAATTACAAAAAAAAATACTAAAATCCTAAAAAATTCATCTCATCCAAATTACAATACAACATAACAATTACAAAAAATGGTAAAATTAAAAAAATCATATCTTTCAAACTACACTTCGAAATAATACAAACAATATATCAACAACTACAAAAAAATGTTAAAATTTATATATTCCAATCTACAATTCAAAATAACAATTATAAAAAAATACTAAAATTCAAAAAATTCATACCTTCAAAACTACAATTCAAAATAATATAAACAACATGTCAAACTTTTCTAAATTTTGCAAATTATCAAACTTTCCGCACAAAAAAACATTCTAAAATTCAAAAAAAAAAAAAAACTTCCAATCTACAATTCAAAATAATAATTACAAAAAAATGTAAAAACTCAAAACCAAATTACATTTCAACATAACAATTATAAAAAATGTTTAAAAAATTTGTTTTAAAAAAACATATCTTTCAAAATACACCTCGAAATAATACAAACAATATATCAACAACTACAAAAAAAAATGTCAAAAATTATATATTCCAATCTACAATTCAAAAATAACAATTATAAAAAATACTAAAATTCAAAAAAATCATATCTTCAAAACTATAATTCAAAATAATATGAACAACATGTCAAAATTTTCTATTTTTTGCAAATTACGAAACTTTCCGCACAAAAAAACATTCTAAAATAAAAAAAAAACAAAACAAAAAAAAAAACCTTCCAATCTACAATTCAAAATAACAATTATAAAAAAATGCTAAAAATCAAAAAATTTATAGCCTCCAAACTACAATTCAAAATAATACAGACAATATACCAACAATTACATAAACATGCTGAAATTCAAAAAAAAACATATCTTCCAAACTACAATTCAAAATAATAATTATTAAAAAATGCTAGAACTAAAAAAAAAATCATATTTTCCAAGCTATAATTCAAAATAATACAGACAATATAACACAATTTCCTAAATTTAACAAGTTGTCAACCTTTCCACACAAAAATGCACCAAAAAAATAAATTGTTCACACCATTATGCAAACAACATATCAAAATTTCTAAATTTTCCGAATTCTATTTCAACGTATGCAATTTACATGACTAATCAGCTTGAATTTAATTTGAATTGAGCTTTCACAATTCATATCATATCAAATTGTTCAAAAAAAAGATCCCAGCTATTTGTCTTCAATTCATGCACGACTGAACAATTTAACTTAAGGGCTGTCTACAATTAAGCTCAATCATTTCAAACCAAAAAAGGTTCAACATCTTCAAAATAGATTCCAACTATTTATCTCAAATTCGTATGACACAAACAATTTAGATTAAGACATATCTACAATTACCAAAATACCGCTTTCTTCCATTATAACTTTTATTACAAAGATTATGCTTAATTGTATTTCAACTATATTTATCTCCTTCTCCCTTTATTTTCAGTCATACTGACCCGGTTGTCTTCCTTCATAGTAAATTCAGAGTAAATTTCCTAATTTCCTCAACTATAATTTCCATCTGAGCATTTTCAACGTCAACAGAGTGATTTCCTGATAGTAATTGTTCAAGAATAATTATTCCGCTAATTTTTAGATTATATTTTCCATTGTCAATTTCTAACTATATTTTACGCAAACTTTGTCCACTACCTATTCACATATTTTGCAAAAAAAAGAGAAAACATAACTTTATTGGTATGAAATCCATGCAATAATGCAGTTAAAACTACACGGGTGCAAGGCTTAGCCGCGCCAAATTCATTTCCTCTAATTACGGATTGATTTTAAATTGAATTACATAAATACTCATAAAATGTATTCCCTCCGATTATACAGTTAAATTAAGTATTCATATAAAACCAAATAGATTACCATTTATATATAATATAACTGAACTCTCACCACGACAGGTAGGCTTAGTTTATCTTCAAAATTCCCACAGAATGATTACTACTACAAAATCAACACTTTTAAATCTACCCATTAGAAAAATATGAAACAAATATCAGAATGAAAACAAAAATAAATGCTACCTATTTACGACATAATTAAAACATGTTTTATATTTCAATTCCATGAATATTTGTAGGAAATACAAATTCAATTTCCCCTAATTGTAAAATAAATTTAAAAAATGCTCACATAATATATTCACTCTGATTATGGTGTTAAATAAAAAAATTATGACAACATGGAACCATATTTCATCAATTCAATTTATTTAACATATTTAAAGATAACAAAACTTAACTTTCTCTAGCTATGTAGCTAAATTTTAAAATATTTATTACATGAATTTTTGGAGAAAATACAAATTAATTTCCTCTGATTATGAATTGAACTTAAATTGAATCTAACAAATGCTTATAAAATGTATTTCCTCCGATTATAGAATTAAATTAATTCCATACGAATACAGTAAATTCCAACGGATTTCATCATTACACAAACTTCTTTGAATTTCACTACTTTTCAAACCTACACAATTTTTAAATATACACGTTACCAAATTTAAATTTTGTTTACTCCACAAGCGCGGCATTGCCGCGCTCATTTCCCTATTAGTGGGCAATGCTTGATGTCACATGTAGACGTTGACATCTCTGTAGATAGGGGCATTATTCAGGTAACGGGAACAATGACAGTGTTGTGTTGTAGTACGAGCAGTCACCTCCAGTCACGTTCTTTCTGACAGTTGGGAGTTATCCTGGCCATCCATGCCGGAGAAGAAGTTCCGGTTTGCCGCTACGTGTCGATCAAACCAGAAACAGAGCTGGGAAACGAACGAATCGTAGTTTGACGAAACCCCATGGGATTTGACGTGAGAACAGACGACGAGACGTCTTCACTGTTCGATGAATCAGCCGTAGCATGCATGTAGGCAATAATTTTTGGACCTGTACTTGTTTAGACTCACGTCACAGGATTATACTATACAGTTGAAGAAATTCTTGTCAAGAAACGTTCAGTCTCAATCTGAGCGTGGGCTGCAAAATTAGTGATCTGTAACCGCATTAATCTTGTAAATCATTGTATTAGTGACAAATCTTACAGAATTAATAACACTCAAGAATCAAGACTAATAAGCGGTAATTTTTTTGCAACTTAAACAGACAAGTAGGTCATCTCTCCTCCAAGAAAATAACTAATGCAACTGAACTCCAAACAAGCATTACAGAAAATAATAAACAGGGCAACTCTATTCTTCTATATGAAAATGCAGGAACCCCCAGCAGTAATGATTTTGCCTAATTTAGAAGCCTCAGCCAGTCAGCCTGCCTTTCTGTCTGCTACCGGAGAAACTGCAATCAGAATGGAACTATACTATAGGTGTCCTATTTCATTTCAACCTCACAAGAATACTTCTGTCATCTCATTCTCATGGTCACTCCTAATATTACCTTCTGCGCTTCTTCGACTTGGAGAGTATCGCTGATAGCCTCTCTTTTGCAGTGGTGAAACCCATGGGCTGCTTCTGAGAACCCCTCTTCCTCTTCCTTCTTCCCGTCTTGCCCGCGAGGCGCTGGCGGCGTATCTCAGGATCTGCCCAACCCCTGCCCCACTCCGCAGAAGAAGACACGGACTTTGGATTACTCATCGCCAGTAACGTAGCAGCATCAGGGTATGCGTACAAGCCTTCCTCCTCCGGTTGTGAACTCAGAAAATTTAATCCAGCTCTTGTTGGTTCTGGATGCTGGGTTATAACACGAGGCTGCAAGAGGGTCGGTTGGTCAGTTGTGCTAAAAGAAGACTAATGTCTACTCCTAGCAAATAAGCTGTAACACGACAGAACAGGATGATATCCTCTTTCAGTAAGTAATGCGGGTGTTAACCATAATGAATTCTGCATATATTACTGTGCTATCATTTATATTCCTTGCATCTCAAGAATAACAGCATTCATGCAGCATAATCCGATCCTGAATTTCATAGTGAAGGGCTGAAGGGAAATTATAGAACAAAGTATGCAGACAAAGCTTGTGCAACGACTGCAAAAGAGCACAGAAATACTTCTCAGCCCTTAGTCCACCTTCAGTAGTGTTTTTTGGACCAGGTAGAATCACTGATATGATGTTACCTGGCATCCATCATTACATGGTATGATATATGACAGTTAATCCCGAAGTTATGTACTGACGCTAAGTACTAGTGTGAACCCATTGTCAGTATAAGTTCCGTATCACTGCATCAGTATAGAGCCTTGATCTCACATACCAACAGATGCTTTTTCTTATAGTCGTCCAATGAATAATTGAAATGTTAATAGAATTACTACAACTGTGAGCAAAACTATCTGAAGTACACAAACAGGAAACCAATTAGAGGCTTCGAGCTGTAGCCTTTCAGAGAAAAATGGTGAACCAGAATGGTGGCACTTCACCGCATTATGGTGAACAAGGACATACAAAATGAATATTACTCCCTCCGTTCCGAATTATAAGATGTTTTAGCTTTTTTCAGATTCACATGTATCTAGACGCGTTTAGTGTGTAGATTCTCTCATTTCAGTCCATATGTAGTCCATATTAAAATTTGTAAAACATCTTATAATTTGAAACGGAGGGAGTAGTAATCTCTGAGCATCCGCATATTGTGCCCGTAAGAGAAAGATATAGGATTTTCCTGTTAACAGAGGGAGAAGCAGAGATGCTAAGGGTAAAGGCATATCAGACACCCACCCCAACTTAAACATCCAAATTACAAAGAATGAAATATTATTTGTGGTGCTGCTTTCAGGTGGTGGACCAGGATCCCCGAGTGAACTGAAATTACTGGCCATATCATAAGGTGATGTTTCAGCTCAAGATTACTGTGGTCGCTTGGCAATGGAATCCACCAACAATCCAGCATCAGTCTTCTTTGGTGATTAAATAATAAATCTAGGTACGCTCTTTTCCCGAAACTTAATATATTTTGGGTTTGAATTTGGTAGCCGACCATTTTAGGTGATAATCAATGATAAATGACAGTTTACTTTTATGATTTTAATATCTGAATTCAAATAGATCTAAAGGGATGGGATGCAATGTGCAGATGGTAGTCCCTTAGAGATGCAGGATACTTCTTCTGTCAGTAATTTGACTAGTTCAGTTATCATTTAAATATGTCAATGTTGCGTAGCATCCTTGAAATACATTCGACTTTCACTTCTACAATCAAGTAATCACTTGCTGCTAGCAACCATATGTGTCCACAATCATGTCAAAATGAACTACTCCCTCCGTTCCACAATATAAGATGTTTTAGATGTTTCACATGTTGTCTAGATTCGAACTAAAAGGAGTGGACATATACACTACAACATGTCTAGATACATTTGTATACATGTGAATGTGGAAAATGCCTACAACATCTTATATTGTGGAACGGAGGGAATATTCACTATTCCTACTTCAATCTGAAAAACTGAGGCAAATACGCCAAATGAAAAACTGAGGCGCAATGCCGCAACATCAATTTGTTTTTTAGGAATGAGTAGGGGAGACAACGTCATCATGTAAGCATTGCAACATTCACAACTGCAATAAATTATTACTGCATCAGATTACTGACGAAAATTGCTTACAATTTCAGCTGCTTCCTGTATGTATCCCATGTCCTCTAAAATACGAGCAAGACCTTGCCACCATATCTTGTCCGTCATGACAAACCTAGGAAACTAAAACTAAATATTAATCGTAAGAACAGATTCTAGGACTGAAACTTATAGCTCATAGGAACAAACATGATAAGTAAAAAGATAACTGAAGTACGTATGTTGCGGAATTGCAGCAATGCTTAAGACTAGAAGTCTCAGTTTACTTCTCCCACTTCTAAAAATCTAGAAATGATAGATGAAGAAATGCATGAGAACACAAACCTTCTCTCTTATATAACTGACTACCTCCCCAAAATTCCGCAGTCCAGGTCTGTAACAGTCTATACTGTTATAATTCATACCTTCAGATGCCTGTCCATGGATGTATGTTACAGATTTACTACAAAATATCAAATGCTCAAAGGTACTACAAAATATAAACAAAAAATACATTGCAGAGCCAAAACTGTCTCAATTCCTTATCCTATAACATTTGCCTATTCACAGACATCACATGGGAAGGGAACTGTAAGTAAGCCATGCAAAGTAAAAAAAAAAAAAGGAGAAATGTGGACATTCTTGCATCTTGAAATTATAACATGCGTAACAAGGCTACCTACAAACTATATGTAAATAAATCATTGCATATAAGTTTTCTATCAAACAGAATTGAAATATGGCACCACCAAACTGATTTACAAATGAGTTCTAATAACAAAAATAACTCTAGCATCTCGTTGAAAGTGAGTTTATGAAGGAAAAACACTTTTGCTCTATTCAAGACCCAGAGTTTGGGGGAAAAAGCCCCAACACTACCATAGTACAACAGGATTTCATGATCTGTGGTAAATTCTGCATAATTTGTTCACATCTGTGCTTTCGTTTATTGCAAATGTAGAAATAACATAGTTACAAAATGTATCACTAGAGCAATCAACTTAGAACACTTCCCAACTATTGAATTTTCTGCCATATCAAAGATGCGAATGGAGGTGATACCACACCTTTCTTTTGAAACAGAATCTCTCATTTTACCTATCAAGGAAAAATGACCAGAAACTCCTAAACATGGTAAAGCAGAGCAAAAATAATCATTATATGCTACTCAAATACTAGAGGGCGGATACAATTGTAACAGACATCACATTATCAGCAGTTCAGCACTAGAATAGGATATGGACATATGGTCAACTGAACTTAAAGAACTCACAGTTTGAGCTTGGAGCACATTCATGAAAACAATGCTTCTTCCTTGAAATCATGCATTTGAGGAGGGCCATTAATACAGATGTCACACCTGAGGTGAAAAGCAAGTCAGAGAGACACTCGCAGAAATACTGGGCTGGGCGCAATAAAGTTAAAACAGGAAATTTGGTTCATGCCACAGGTAAAAATGCAAGCTTTAATTTGTTTAATCACTGATGTCTAAGCCTGAGCCCCACATGTCACAGTCAAGGAAAGTAGTAGTTTGTCGAACTTGTTTTCATTAGGAGAATAGTTGCCTGATACAAGTAATCTGGACTGCAGACGGTTTCAATATCTTATTGTGTTTTCTTTTGAAATTATACACAGTGCCACTAAATACCCATGAAAGTGGAAGAAGCACATGCTTATTTCATATAAGGAGAAGATACATAGAGAAAGTAGAGATGTACATTTGGCATCCGTCAGGACCAAAATCCTCGCCGAAGTACTTTACTAGTATTTTGGCTCTACATGTTGAAGTGTTCAAAGCATAGCTGCAATATAAAAAATATACATAGCCATTAACCAATCTTAATTGCACGAGAATGAATTGATGTACGTGTTAAGTCATCACCAGCGTTTGAATTTAGGGTACTGAGACATACTGAAAGCAATCCCGTAGCATTCTGTATGCTGCCCTTGTCTGTTCATCACTTCGTTTGTTAGGAAGCAGTGTTGGTGTTCTCATAAAATTACAATATAGAGCTGCCGGTAAACAATGTATAAGAAACAAGTGAAATTGTGCTGAGA
The DNA here is from genome assembly GCA_947311845.1 of Poa pratensis. Taxonomy (NCBI): domain Eukaryota; kingdom Viridiplantae; phylum Streptophyta; class Magnoliopsida; order Poales; family Poaceae; genus Poa; species Poa pratensis. The sequence goes on along the minus strand of CAMZMU010000037.1, from coordinate 69,881,604 downwards.
GGAAGCTTCATAACTAAGGATAAAAGTAGTGCCTAGTACCAAAAGCTTTGGGGTCCAATATGTACTTCATATTCGACAAAGACAGAACAATAAACATTTGGCATGAGGGTCCACAAAAATCTGCCGACAATTATTATGTTCTGCTATTCAACCACAGGAAAACATATTCCAGAATATATAGCCCTGTAGTACTTATTTCGTAAACCCGAAATCCAAAATTGTCTGTACAGATGCGTTATCAGTCATGTTCACTAGGGCCTAGGTACTATTCAAGCGCGTAACTGTAACAGAACAGACAGTACCAAGGTGTTGACCTGTACTAATGTCATGAAGAAAGTATTATGAAAGATTTTGTCTAACCAAGCTATCTGTTTCATGGAATATTGGTCAATTTTCCTGGGATAATAAATAGTTACATGGAAAATAAGTCATTTTCTAATTAAACATAGGTTCAGTTTCCTTATAGGCATCATAGTCCATCCAAGGATATGAGTACCAAATGTGTCATGACTAAGCTCGAAATAAACTAACCTTCCTATAGTATCTCTTTATCTACGTCCCTGTGCTGTGGCTAGTGGCTAGCACTACGATGCCTGACGGGATTCAAGGAGACCTCTACGAGGCCTACATGTCATTTATCCAAGCAAGGTGCAACCCCATAACATGAAAATTGAATGAGAATGCTGAACAAAAATTAGTCTAGCTAGCTAATTATCCTAGTACCTTCAGACTTGAGTATCAGTTCGAAATTAACTTTAAGACATTCAAAATTCAGAATCATTATTTTGACCAGTTTTAAGTGGCTTATGGAGTTACGGTGCAAACCACTGAACCAGCAACAAAGTATTGAGGCAGAAGTTCTTTGCTTAAGAGGTCCATGGCAATCATAATATGACGCCTGAAGACTTCATCTTGAGTTGTTCCAACTTGCATTCACAGTTTTTAAACACTAGACCAGGCCAGTGCTTCAATTAAAACAACTGAACCAGAGCCTGTTCCAGTCTAATTAGCTAACAAGACCGGACAAGGGGAAAAAATGGAGAAATAATGTTTTGGGCGCAATGCCATACTGAAAATCAAAGCCCGACTTGCTGGGCCTCCCCCCGCGCACAATGTAGGCCCAAAGCAACTGGGTTAAAATGGCTTTCATGCTATGACAGCCAGAAAATAGATATTAAGCACTTGTTTTGCATATCATCTCAAAATGTTAATTCCATAATTTTAATAAGAATCTGCAACATCCTTACATTTTTTTGGGCCTGATTGTGTTTTCAAAGCAAAGGATTTTACAGTGCTACAAAGTATCGGAAATAAAATCGCTTCTCTTTTAAGCTGGAAACATTTGGATTAATTTAGACAAACTCTAAATAAACATATTATTACGTTATAATATTGTAACATCCTTTGCTTTGTAAAATAGATTCAGGCCCATAAAAAGTCAGGATTTGACACTCGGACCAGCTGAACCACCAATCGAACAACCAAGCTGTGAATCGACTGCATGTCCGGTTCACTCACCAACCCGGTTTTCTGAACTAGTTGCAGGTAAGCATATACGATACATATTACTCTCTAATTAACATATGATTCATCATTTTCTTCAGTAAGTCTAGAAATGAGTCAAACGACATGAAAATAAATCTGAGGTATAAGAACTCACTGCAATCTGACAACTTTCCATCTCTACCAGCACGACCAGCTTCTTGGTAATACGCTTCCAAACTCTGGATCAGTAAGGGCCAAGACAGCTCAGACACAAGGAATAAACACGAGCAATGGTAATCCCAACTTGGATGTATTTGAACTATAGTGAAAGACACTAATTAAACCATAGTGATTCTGTGTGATAATAGATTACTAAGTCAGTTATCCAACCTGGCACTACGTTTTTTCACAACAGTGTGCTTCACTAACCAATCAACAACACCAAGCCAAAAAGTTAACCACAGTCAACCCCCACAATTTTCATACTGCAGTGTTCTGATTCGATGAGTCCCTTAATTGCTATGGCTGCAAATTTCCAGCTTGGCAGGCAGACATATATTTATAAGCTCTAAATGTGTTGCTCTGCCTGACATTAACTCCTAGGTATTTATATAAACAACTAAAATAAGTATTCGAAAACATTTTTCTGTGTATACCGGAACAAAAAATCATCCCTTTTTCACAGAGGCATACACATGTGGCAAAATAGTGTTCAGAAGGGAATACACGAGTACTGGAGGCCAAACTAACCTGCGGTAAACCGTAGTGAATAATTCTCCTGACATTTGATTTGTCAATTCCCATGCCAAATGCTATAGTAGCCACAACAACCTGTATAGAGAGGATTGGTTCATTAAAAAGTAGGGAGAAAGGATTGCAAAGTTTAAAAAGTTTGGCAGAGACTAATGCAAATCGTTTGGTCTCCAGGGAACCAGCATCCCTTTTTGGTATTATTAAGTGCATGATAGTATTTCAAATATTACATAGAAAATTGGATGATGTAACACACACCAAGTTATTTTATGACTGGAACACACACCAAGTTATGAAAACTTGAAAATTTTGGGGACCAGATTCATCCCTGATATGAATAGTGCACGACATAATAATAAATTGATAATATGGTGAAGTAATAACTAAGTATACTGAAGCATGAGCCATGTAATATCAGGATTCAGGAGTTCTGTCAATTTAGTTAAAACGATTTTCTCAAGGGATAGGTGTAACAGTACAAAATGTTGATAACATGGCATGTGTTTAATATATAGTATTGCTGGAATTTATAAAGTGCCCACTTGTGCTGAACAAGAATTCTAGAGAAAGTAAGTACCATCAAGTATCAATGCATTCAAAAGATTGCATCTTATCAATCATAAGCCCGATATCTGAACAATGGGAACTAAATAAGACTTATGCATTTATCACTTTGAGATGTACAAAATCGTAAAAATACTGAGCCCCTTATCCACTATGCTATCTCAAAACAAATATGCACATCAGCAGTTGAGCATAGGGAAATTGCATCTAGAAATGGAAAAAGGGCAAGCTTCCATGGCATATTCCAGTCTGATGTAAAATGCAACAAAATAATATCAAACAAACATATTTATGGTTACCTCTAAGGCATTGCAATGGAACTGCTCGTGCACCTGCCTCAAATGTGATCTAGGCATCTGGAAATAAAATGTCAGATAGCTTCACACAAACCGCAGGACTGTGTATATTAAGAGAACAGATAATATGTTTGCAGTCTGCAAACATTTAAGCTATTCTCTTGTACAAAAGATGCAAGTTCCAGTAAGTGGTGCTAACCTTTGCATTATACGCTGCAGCTTTAAGGCCTGATTTGCACAGATAGTTAGCTAGGTCCACAGTTCCTTTCCTCGTGGGTACATAAACAATTGTAGGACCTTGATCCAAACTTTCTGATGAACTAGTTTCATGGGATTCCACGGGAAATGCAAAGTTCTCAGGTCGCGAGCTTTCAAGAAATTCTCCACATGAAACTACAAGAGAAACTCAACTGTCAGTCAGAAGCATACATGAGGCTACACAGAACAGAACAGAGAACTTCAAAAACACTATCATGAACCCTCTGAAGTATCAATATTTTAGTTTAAAACAGGCTTTCATAAAAGATCCCACGTTCTGAAAAACACTGTATAAGAACGCTTCAAAACTGTAAACTCCAAGTTTCAGGGTTTGTTTCTTTAAATAACTGAAGCCATACTCTCAAAAGCAAGTAGTCGTGCAACTGAACAAATGATTCGTCCATTACCATCAAAATCATCTACTCCTGGATACTGATCTAGCTCATGTTCAGTGTTTTCTTTTACCAAGGACTTGGCAACTTTAGTTTTTTTAATATCAGCAATTGCATCTTCGTCGTCTGATGCACTATCGTCCAGAGACTCATATGAACTGCTTTCAGACTCAGGCTCAACTTCATGAACAATTTTCTGGCCTTTCCCCCTGAAATTCCTTGAAGCGTTGTAAGTACCTATTAGTTCTTGAAAGTCCTTGTCATATGATGACGCAGAGGTTTTACTGTGCTTTACCTGCAACCAGAAACAGAGGGGGGAAGGGTATTGTGAAGTGGTATAAGACAATTTTGGTACGAAGTTTTAAATCACAACAATTCATTTGCATAGCTCCATAACATGTAGTTTCATATGCACATACTATACCACTCCAAAAGAACAATACTTCAATTAAAGGAAAGGAAAGTATTTGGATCCTGGTAAACCAGGAAAGTTTATTCGATATACCAACACAATTTAAATCACAACCATTCTACTTACTTGCATGTACTTTAGTAAGGTTGAGAGATTCCAAGTTTACAATTTGACACAGCATACCATAGAACACGAAAACATAAAACTCTTACTCACAGTAAATCGAAGGTTTGGCCGGAAAAAGGACGTCAAGACAACGACTGTATTTTCTGACATTTTCAAAGACTTCAGAATGTCTTCTCGTACATGGAAAGTCGCAGTAGCAGTCAATGCCATCAAAGGAATATCATGTTTCAAGAACTTCAATTTGCTGGAACAGAAGTTTTCTCGAAGCACAGACAGTCTCCTGTAGGGGGAATAATGTTTACTTAAGTACAAGAGCAGTAAAACACTGCAGGAAAGAAGAGTCTAGTGGGTTCGTGAGTACCAAACTTAATATTATCTCACTGGGGTGCAAGTCACAAACTAAAGTAGTAATGATGAAAAACAGTGCTAAATACTGACTTGCACCTTTAATTTAGGACATTGAATACAAGAGCAGACCTATAGTCAGGCCGGAAATCGTGACCCCATTTAGAAACACAATGAACTTCATCAATGGCAAAAAGTGCAATCCCTGGCTTTTCTGCAAGTTTCTTCAACGGTTCCATGAGTCTGCATGTACAGAAGTTCCTGAATAAGCACGGCAACCATAAAATCGTGTTTAGCGTTCAAAAAGCGAAATGATTACCTTAAAACTGTCTCAGGGCAAACATAAACAATCTTATACATGCCAGCCATCGCTTTGCCCTCAACACGATTATCTGGTTGCCCTGATCCAAGGAAGCATGCTGATATCCCATGTTTTGCAAGTTTAAGGCACTGATCGTGCATCAGACTAATCAAGGGTGAGATCACCACCACAATCTTCGTAGTCAAAAGAGCTGGGATCTGGAAGCAAAGGGACTTCCCTGCCAACATGATAATTTTCACAGCATTCAGTTAATTAAAGGATGGCTCAAATCTGTGCATAATAATATAGAGAGTACCCAAAAATTTAAGAAGACAAAGAATAAAAAGACTATATAATCAAGAGTAATAAACTACCTGATCCAGTTGCCGCTAGAACAAGACAATCCTTGTGAGCAAACCAAGCATCCAAGGCTTCCTTCTGGAAACCCTTCACGTGGGAGAACCCGAAATGCTTTTGCAAAACAGCACTAATTTTGTTGGACCGGTCAAACTCACCTCCTGAATTCTCCAGCAAAGTGTGAGGTTCAGGCTTTGATTTAGAACAGATAGAAGCAGTCAACACAGGGTCAATGGAGGCCGCTAAACAAGAATATGAGGTACTTGCTTCCTCGCCACGAGACTCCGTTTTACTGCCAGTGGTTGAGGCGATATGGTCAGTAATGCTAGACTGCTTAAAACTTCCCCTGGGATTAGCCAGTCGAGTTCCCCTGACAGAACCGCGTCTCTGCGATCCCCCATTTGGCTTCCTCTGTTCACTGCCAGACCCATTCAGCATAAACTCCACCACGTCGGCACGGCATGGACCCACGATCCCAATCGCCTCGCTGATCTTGTCGAAGTCGAACCCCATCTCGAGCAACTCAGCGATGACATGGTCGGCAGATACATCCGTGCCGACAGCATTGGCGTCCATGACCATGGCCAAGGAACCGCGCTTCCGAACCAAGCTCACTGCTCACCAGCTGAAGGCAGATCCTCAATGCTTCAATGCTTTATGCAGAGTCTGGTAATGTGGGACGATTAGAAACAAATCCAATGCTATGAAACAAGCGAATGGGTGGTTGTGCACCAGTTTACCTGGCCCAAAATCTGCACAGGTTCGCCTGGGTTATCTGATTTTCTCGACCAACGATACTGTGAGCAACTTGAGCGCCCAGTCAACAGTACCCGTCAGCAACCGGACCACCAATCAACTCGCGGGCAGCACGACACCCAGGCCAGACCTGTCAATAAATCAGAACGCGGCGATGGTTAATTCGTACGCAACTGCTTCGCACCGCCCAAACTCCGTTTCACTTAGGGCAGGGGACAATCGCGCGGTGCGGTGTTCATCGGCTTGAATCCAAACGACTTTGGGGGTAAGGACAAGGTCGGATCGAACAGGGGCGGCGAAGAGAAATTACGAGGGTTTACCGGTGGAATCGGGCAGAATCCCGGCCTCGTTCCGCGTCTCGCCGCTCGGCTTGCGCTCTTCGCCGCCGCCGGCCGCCGGTCGCAGCTCCAGGGAGAGGGAGAGGAGGGGGGAATGGGGTGGGCGAGGGTTTGTTTTGGTTTCGAATCGCGGGAGGGAATGAGGTGGAGTTTCGTTTGGGGCCGTGGCTGGCTGGCATGTGGACCAACAGAGACGGCGGCGCCGGCGCGCGCCAGCGAGGGAGATTATTTTTCCGATCCGATTCCGGGGGAGTATAGGTGGCCGAACGGGCCAGCCGGGCAGTTCTCGTGGTCCAGCCCGTCAGCACGCGTGCTCGCTCGGCCCGCCAGGGGCTAAGCTCTCATACTCATTCCACTAGTGCCAGCACTTCCCTCTCAAAAAAAAAAGTGCCAGCACTTCATCCACCACCACCGGTGTAAAAAGGGCTCGTTCTTGAACCTCCAAGGTGTGCGAGCACTTTGATGAAGAAGTAGTCGAAGTGGATGGTGTTCCGGTGTTGAGACCTAAATGCAAATGGACATTATGCACAGAGTGTGGTGTCCATGAAAAGCGGAGGAGGAACCTACCTCAAGTTCAAAACCCGAGTCCCCAACGGTTCGGTAATTTTGCCAATGATCCTACTCTTTAGAGAGAAGGTTGATGTTTAATTGCTGCTAATGATTTATCATCAGGTTTTGGTTATTTACCAAATATATTCAAACTGCTCATACTTGTACTTTCAAACCAATTTCTAGACAAACTACAAGCAGGGATATGAAAATGTTATGCAAAAACGGTCCTAAGAAAATAAAAGACTTTACTACATGCACTTTTTTTTAGTCTTTTTAACATCTGGTACCTAGAGTGGCCGGCAAAAGTATAATTTAGACATGTATGTTAGATGGAACAGTACATATATGATGATTAAGTCACTTATCCTAGACAAAGACTAGTTCACAGAATTTAAATGCAAATTATGGACCACGACTAACCACTACTGAAAATTGGCATGTTGTTGAACATTTGACTGCGTTTTTGGAGATGTTTTATGAGGCAATTGTTTCTTTGTGTGGAGTTTGTTATGGTGCATCATATTTTAGACATTGCTACTCACTTGAAAACATATGAAAATGATTATATTTTACTAGAGGCCATTGCTGCCATGAAATTAAATATTTTAATATTGGAGATAAATTCATCAGTTATATGCATTTTCATTTTTTTTGGATCCTTGGGCTAACTTGACGGGCTTGATCTTGCTCTCGGTCTATTAGCAGAGTCCGTAAATGTATGATATTCTGTTTATTTCACTAATGTTCGTGATAAGCTTTGTGATGTTTATGTTAAGTACGAACAAAAGTATGCCGGAGTTCCACTGCAAGGACCTCCACCATCACCAATTGCAGGGAAAAAGAAAGGAGCGTGGACCAAAATATTTGGTTCTTCCTCGTCTGCCTCGAGCTCTTCCATAGGAGCAACAACAGCGCATGTGCTTTCACGTTGCGGGGAGTTAGCGAAATAACTTAACAGTGACAAAATCCCCTATACTGATGAAAATTTCAACACACTGCAGCATTCCAGAACAACTTCAGTTGCTTGCCTTATTATTACATATGCAAAAGTTTACACCAGTCTGTCACAGATTACCAATGCAACAATGACTGGCGCGGCAAAGCACGCCTACTCATCTAGTACAAAAGAATTGTCTTATCGGTCAATGCTCCCGCCTACCGCGTGGTTACTCACATATTATTCTTTCAACGCTGGTTACTCATATAGTTAGTTGGTCTGTGCACCCGCATTTGGTTTTTGGCGTCATCGGTACCACAATATTGCAAGATACTAACATTTAAAAAGTCATTCGACAATATATAGTGTTGGAAAATATGCAAGGCCTCTACTTTATTATATTATTTTGTGATGTACGCAATGAGTTACATATTAACTTTTTGTTGATGCTAGTTTCACAAAATAATCAAAGATTAAGATAGTTGGTCTAAAAATAAAATGTCCTTACTTATGAATAGTTACCTTCAAAGGTAACACCACATGTTTCCTAAAAACTTATTCCGAGTAACAGAATTACAATTTTCCTACTCCCTCCGATCCCTTTTAACAGTCGCGGACGGATAGCTAGTATAGTACAAACATGGTGTACAACTTGCGACCATTAATTCGGATCAGAGGTAGTACTACATCAATACTATTTTATTTCTGTTTTGCTCTTTTCTTGGAGCCTTGAGTTTTTCTCTGATTTCCTAGATGGGAGCAATATGGGTGGATGGGGTTGGAGCCAGACATGTGCCTTGTCGGAACCCCATCCGGGGCGCGCCTGCCCCACGCAATCTGCCACGCCGTTGATGAGGTTGTATCTCATCACACAGCTCTTCAAGACAAAATAGGCGCACCCGCCACCGACCCCCATATCTGCGGCGTCTTCGGTGAAGCTCGCCGGTGACCCAAGGAACAGGACGCGGTCCTTGAAGCTCTGACCATCCCTCGCCACCCAACGCATTTTGCCTCCAGTGTTGGCCCGACAAGAGCGTGCAATGTTACAGACAGTGTGTTCTTAGGGCCGTAACCGGACATGACGGTCGCCCACATTAGCTCATTGCCTGACTCGAAGACGTAGCTGCAAATGTGCTCAGGTTTCATTGCGCCGCCGCTTATGTCAGTCCTCATCTCGAGCCTGCCTCCGCCTGCGCGACCATTGCCCTCGAAGTCCGGCGTAAGTACAAACCAGAATTGCAACCTCATGCACACTAGGATCTTGCCGTCATGATATGCGGCGCTCAAATGGCAGCCTGCCTCAAAAGAGTGACTCTTTTCGGCAATAGTCCACGCCACATCACCGGGGCGCAGGACGGCTGCCGTGAAATCGTAACCATCCTTGCTGTACACAAAGATGGTGCCATCCCTGTAGACAATGCCGCAAGAATTCTCCATCCGCCGGTCACCGTAACCATGCTCCCGGAATCGAGGCAGCACGCGGATGGCTCCGGTGAGAAGGTCGGCCATTGTTGGATCGGGACGCAGGGTTAGGGCTGCGTTTGGTTGAGCTTTCAGGGCCAACTTCTGCGTTCAAAAAGCAGAATCTCAACCAAATGGGTTTTTTCACCACCGCGCTTTCAACAATCTGCAGATTCTAGTAGTGCAAATTTTGCATCCGCTCACAGCAGCTCCAGGCCAGCTTTCACCGCGCTGAGTCCAGTAAAGTTGGCGATAATAACCGCAATGCCACCGCTAAGTGACATACCGATTCAATTCTTTTTTATCCAGCTAGAGACTGCCTCAGCTCCTCGTCTTCTTTCTCCCGTTGACCCGTACCAATCTGCATAATCTGCATCGGGATGACTAGGTTCCGGCGCCGCCTGGCTCCGGCAAGCTCTCTGGCAGCGATGTAACTATCTCCGACCTCCTCTCATCCAGCGGCGTTCGATCCCGACGCCCTTTGTCCATCTTCCTCCGACTACCGGTGCACCACATCCAAGCAATGCGGGCGGACACGGAGCGGCGTGCCAGGGCACACCCATCAGGGCATCACCATGAAGCTGTTCGTCCGGTCTTCATCTACCCCCAATTCAGGCGAGGGTCCGGCAATATTAAAGTGGCCAGATGCGTTCCAGCGCGACTCCGGCAAGGTTCGATATGTCTTCCCCTATCTCTGACGAGATTTTGGCGAGCTCTGACCAATTCCGACGAGAGTCCGTCTATATCAAGGTGGCTGGAGGCGGTCCGGCGAAACTCCGGCAATGTCCAGCTTGTCTCTCCTATCTCCGGCAAGATTTCAACGAAGTCCGACAAACTCCGGCGAGGGTCCGGCGATATCAAGGTGGCCGGAGGTGGACCGACGTGATGGACCGGCGAGGCGTTAGAAATTCCGGTCGACAGATCTCCCACAGTCTTTGGTATTACAGATGATTCGCGTAAAATTTACAGTTTCACTTTCACAGTTGTTTCAGCCAAACGACTTTCAGCTTTGCCACAGTTCTCATCTCACAGCGGATTTTTCACAGTTCACAGTTCACAGCAGCTTTTTTGGAATCCACAGCTGAACCAAACACACCCTAAGAACCAGGCGGCGGTGCCATCTGCACTAGCCACCCAGTTATTGATGTCGCCGCTAGCTGATGGCAGGAGGACACCATCGCAGCCATGGCCGTACCTCGATGTCATCCACGGCGAGATGCATCCGAAGTTGAGTGGCAGGTGCAAGAGGGTGTCGTTGCACGACGCCAGCGGCCATGGCAGAAACCTAGGGCGGGTCGCTGCCTGTGACGGCGCCGCTTTGCGCCACGGTCTGCAGACGGCGTGAAGGCGGACGAAGTCGGCGGCGTCGCGCAGGCGGACGGAGATTTCACCGATCAGGTCCCGCGGGAGAGCGGCCCACGGCCTCGGGGGTGGCACGAGCTCGGTGACGGCCACCATCCGATCGAATCCGAGAGGAAGATGTCGAGCGCAGGCAACTGATCTCTATCGTAATCCTTAATCTCCTTCAAATCAATCCTTTCCTTCTTTATATGTGTTTATTAATCCTTTCCTTGTCCGTGCTTAAACGTACTACGTAAAGGCATCAGGACTCTTTTATACGAGACATGTGATCTATGGCTTACGGGTCCTTCTATTTTTCTAGACGATGGCCCTTGCTGCATAGGCATGGTGGGTAGGGATGAAAACGGAGCGGATACGGACGGAACTGGGTGGTGCCATATTTGTTTTCATATTTTTTTACGGAAGCGGAAACAAATACAGAAACCCCAGAAACAAATACAGAAACAAATATTGTCGGAAACAGATACAAACCGAATATGGTGCGGACACGGAACAGAAAGCAGATGTTTGCCGGAACCAAGCGACCCCTTGAATAATGCAGGAAAACTCAAGCAAGCCAACAAATTTATCAATTTAATTTGATGAAATAAACTAAAGTATAATATAGTGTTTCTAAGTTATCAACTTTGGCAAAAAAAAAAACCTACTAATCGTCCTTAAACCTAGTGCAAAACTGAAATGCCGAACCGGGAATGCCTCGAGAGGGTGATAATATGCAAGTATGTAGGGCCTAAACATGGTCACTTCATATATTTATTTATTTTTGTTGAGATCTTGGGTTGTGTCTCAGTGTTCCCACTCAAACTGTTAGACCTGCAGCATTCAGATAGCACTGCGTAGCAAAAAACGGAAAGTTCCATATTGCCGGAAACGGAATTTCCGTTTCCACGGTCGTTCCGCCGGAATACGCTGTTCCGTTTCCGTTTCCGTTTCCGCATAAAAGTTTCCGTTTCCGTTTCCGTTTTGCAAAATTCCGTTTCCACTTCCGTATTTCTGTTCCGTTTCCGTTTTTCCGCGGAAAAGTCGGAAAGTTTCCGCTCCGTTTTCATCCCTAATGGTGGGTGCCGGGTAGCTAAAACCCGGGGGTCTAATGAAAATTGAAACATCATATAAGCTATGTAATTTCGTAACTACTCCCTCTGTTCCGATGCTTTTATTCTCGTGTAGAGAGAAATGAACAAGTACTTTCATGGCGGCAATTAAAAGAGAACAGAGGAAGTACTCATTAAGCTACAAAGATATATTTAGTGAACAACTATTATGGTACTCTGATTCTGCGGCACAATCTTGCTGCAGCACTAATACAGCATTTTGTTGCTACCAGTGGGAGTGTGGCGGCCTGTGGGGTCGATACATACAAGAGCCCCAACGTTGATCTAAGATAACAAACACCAACGCAGGATATTATTCCATCTGAACAAAGTAAGACCATCAGATCCAACCGTAGCACTCTACATGACGAAGGTACCCTGAACAAAGTGACACGAACCTTCAGACCCATCAATTGCTGAAACTATCAAACTATAGAAGAGTAGCAGGCAACTTTTTACAGGTTCATCCACCCAGTGACAAGATCACAAGACCCTCTTTCCACTGCCGTAACAATCAACACATTCCAAAAGACAGCAATTTCCTCAGGAAGGCTAGCATGCCTCAGGGAGCACACCGTGCTTCTCACACCAGAATCATACCTCCAAAAATCAAGGCAAGAGGAATTTCCTTACATTTTTTTTTTGGAGTAGCAGCTGTGATCTGGTCGCACATACACCATCTCCTCTTCATCTCCTACCACATCTGGCCGAAGATTCTTTAACATTGAGACGGGAGGATGCGAGGGGATCAAGACTACCTTGTCGCTGGCTCGAGCGAGCAAGATTGAATTAAAATTAGGCTGAGAGAATGACGGACGGGGAGGGGGAGTTGGAAGGCGACGGAGCCCTATAGAGATCCCTGTCCAGCGCCGCCGCACCGCATCCACACCGACAGCGCGGCAAGGGCTCTTCTGGCCTCCCGCAGATCCTGCATCACCTACTCTTTCAAGGTCCGCGCCTTGTCATCGTCGGCCATGACTCGCTGGGGAGATGGAGAGAATGGGGTGGGGGTGGGGAGGTGGGGGGTGGACGGACCTTGTTGACGGTGCCGGGATCATGGAAGGCGATGGAGCCCTGGAGGTTCACCGCCGACCACCGGTGACGCGGCGCACGGCGCGGGAGGCCTCCTGCACGACCTGCTTCTCTTCAGGGTCCGCGCGCCGTCGTCGCCATCCATTGACTTGCTGCATGGGCGACCAGCTCGCCATCTCCCTCGTCGCCGTCACCGACAACCAGCGTCTCAACTTGGCACCGCCCTCGCCGTCCTGCGCCGCGGCGGCCCGGTGGGGGACGTGGACGAAGAAGACAACGAGGGCGCCGGGCCATGCCTCGGGAGCAGGGAAGCGCGGGCGGAGGCGGCGGCCGAAATCGGAGGGCGGCTGTGATTTGGGAAGAGAGATGGAGAGGCAGGGGTGGGGCTCGGGAGATGTCGGTGCGCTGTGCGTCTGTCGAAGGTGCGAGGCCTCGCACGCCCACGACGAAAGGCGGTTGGCTGCGATGACGACACGCGTGCGCTGTGCGTCGGTCAAGGGCAATGAACCGTCTTACTGTAGATCTTGCCATTGACAGTGGGGCCCAAAAAACGTGGACGCACCGCAGATCAGGAAAACCAGGGAGCTTAGGGCATTGCAGCCGTTGTGCCCCTAGGCCAGAAAACGGCACTATTTTGGCCCGCCTGGGGGGCCAACGGCGCTATTCGGCTTGCTGGGGGTGGCGTTTTCCCAGTCGCCGAACCCAGGCTGCCCCCCAGCCGGCGATTTTGCCCAAATTTGACATACAAAAATTGCACAAACATTTCGGCATACAAATCCAGACATAAAATAGTTCAACATACAAATGCACACAGAAATAGTTCAACAGTGCAATCAAATAGAACAAATAAAACTAGGCATCGATATTGCCATTGCCTTTGCGCCTCCACAAGTGCTCCACCAGATCATTCTGCAGCTGTGTATGCATCACCGGGTCTCGAATCTCCCGGCGCATAGCGAGGAAGGTTGCCCATGTTGCCGGCACCTGGTGATCTACATCTGCAAGAGGACCCTGGCAGTAGTATGGCTCACTATCATCCATCGGATCATTCCGCTCACTCTCAATGATCATGTTGTGCAAGATCACACAATAGTTCATCACCTCAGACATATAGGCCTTGGACCAAATCAGAGCTGGGTACCGGACAACAGCGAACCGAGACTGCAGCGCACCAAATGTCCGCCCAACATCCTTCCTGCAAGGCTCCTGGCACTTGGAAAACCAAGCTTTCGCGCTTTCTGGCACAGGGTTGGAGATAGTCTTCACAAATGTTGACCACTTTGGGTAGATGCCATCCGCAAGATTGTAGCCCTTGGTGTACTGGTGCCCATTGATCTCATAGTTCACCGGGGGAGCATGACCCTCAACAAGTTTGGCAAAGACATTCGAGCACTGCAGAACATTGATGTCATTGTGAGTTCCTGGCATGCCAAAGAAGACATGCCAAATCCATAGATCATGTGTAGCCACAGCCTCAAGAATCACACTGCAAGCTCCTTTGTGTCATTTGTACATCCCCTGCCAAGCAAATGAACAGTTCTTCCATACCCAATACATGCAGTCGATACTTCCAAGCATCCCAGGGAATCCTCTTGCTTCATTGGTAGCAAGGATCCGGGCAGTATCTTCCGCATTGGGTGATCGCAAGTATGTTGGCCCAAACACTGCCACCACTGCCCTACAGAACTTGTTTAAGCAATCAATGGCAGTGAACTCGGACATGCGCAGATAATCATCCTGCAAATCTCATCATCCTGCGAATCAGCGGGAGCACCATATGCAAGCAATCTCATCGCCACCATGCACTACTGAATTGAGGTAAAGCCTACTGTGTCGGTGCAATCCGTCTTCAACTTGAAGTAGGTGTCGAACTCCCGGATGGCATGCATAATGTCGAGGAAGAGCTTCCGTTTCATCCTGAAACGGCGCCGAAACACCTTCTCATCCTGCAGGGGATTATCGGCGAAGTAGTCGGAGTAGAGGATGAAGTAGCCTTCGTAGCGCTGCCTCGGCTTGCTCTTGCAGCAACCAGGCGCCGAGCCACCACGCTGCGGCCTCGCCTCATTTGCGAGCAATCCGGCAAGACAGTTGAGGATGAGCAAGTGTTCTTCATCGTCGATGGCGGCCTCGGCTTCCTCATCAAGCAGTTCGGCGAGCAGCTCCTCATCGTCGGAGTCCATGGCTGGGCGGACAAAACACCGAACACCTAGCAGGCGAGGTTGGCGCGAGCCTTGCCGAGAGCCTTCGTTGCGTCTAGATCACGGCGAAGGGAGGAGGGGCGGCCGACGGCGTGGATAGGGCGAGATGGGTGGGCTTCCTAGCTGCTTGTGTGCGGCGGAGGGGGGAGGGGTGGTGCCGGCGGCGACATGGCGGCGACGCGACGGGATAGAGGAAAGGGCGAGGCGGGGGTAGGGAAATGTGCTGTCTCGCCGACAGTGCTGGCCCACGCGCGTTTTCACCCCCCAGGCGAAACCCAATGGGCTGGATCTGGCCTGAGAGCGCCGACGCTAATTTCGGCCGAAACAGCGCTATTTGGGTTCCTGGGGGGGACGACTGGGAGAAAAACGGCGCTATTTGGCCCAAACGACGCTATTTCGGCTCCTGGGGGGCTGGGTGAAGGGAATCGTAGGCAGAAAACAAAAAATTTCCTAGCAACGATAACCGTAAACTAGCCAAGATCTATTCTATGCAGATATACTATACGGAAGGAGATCAGAATACATACCCTTGTAGACCGGAAGCGGGATTACGTTCCCGCACAAACGTTGTCGATGGAGACGACGAAGCCGACCTCAGGGTCGTGTAGAGGAAGTAGACAGCTCCCAGCGCCAAACGATGGCGCCTCGCGGTTCCACACACGTACGGTGTGGATGACGACCTCCGGGCTCCAGATCCAGCAGAGCAGCGGAAGTGGTAGAGTGGATCTAGCAGCACGGCGGTGTGCAAACTATAGAGAGACTTCTCTCCTCGTACGAAGCTCCAGAATCGGAACCCCGTTCAAGGTAGGAGAGAAGAAGAAGGAGATGGGCAATTTTCAAGGCATGGGGCACTCCTATATAAAGGAGAGGGAGGGAGGCCAACCTCCTTGGCTCCCCCATGTGGGACTATTCCCACATGGGGGTGCGCCGGCCATGGGGGGGTGCGGCTGCCCTAGTGGGCCCCATGTGGCCCACTAGGGTGGCAGCCCCCTTTTTTCCTTTTTCCCTTTTATTTTCTTTTTCCCCGAATGGGCCTCTAAGGCCCATTTAACTTTTAATGCCTTTTAAATTCGAAATTAATTAAATAAAAATGTATTTAATCATTAATAACACTTATTAATATTAGATACATATTATTTAATTCATTCGGACCCCGAAACATATTTCGTGGCCTCCGATCAATCATCGGACAATTACCGGAACACTTCCGGAGCTCCAGAACACTTCCGGAGTTCCTGTTTCTCATTCTCTCTAAATCCAATCTAATCGTCACCCACCCTTAAGTGTGTTACCCCACGGTTCGGGATCACTCCAGACATGATCGAGACTCTCTCTCCGATCAATCGACTAACAGCGGAATCTGGATATCCATGATAGCCCCTGTGTGTCCACGAATGTCTCTTTATTCGTTTGAACCTGTAGACGTCCAGTTTCAATCTCTTGCCTGGTGATACTTAGATTGTCGAGTGTCGTTCTCCGGTATCACATTTTACCGAGCTTGACCTCATCCTTGACAATCTATCTTCTCTCGTCTGTGATGTTACATCCCCGTGACCTAGTCACATGCTTGCAAGCTCATTAGATCTCACCGAGTGGGCCCAGAGTATCTATCCTGCTATGCGGATTGGCAATTCCCGCTATTGATTACTCGCCCCGACTACTTCCTTCCAATACCCGAAGGTGTCACCCTTATTGTCGTGCGTATGAGACATGACGTTAGGTGCGATCAGCCGTATCTTTCAGAAGCAGCGACTTGATATAATCTCACGGTCCAAGATCTGAAACTACGTTTCTATATATATTTTGGGTATGTCCATCAAATCATTCACCCAATGATATGACTCCGTTGTTAACCGGTTAATGCCCATGATCAGGAAACCTTGATCATCTGTTACACAACGACTAGTCAAGTAGAGGCTACTAGGGACCTGGTTGTTTCTATACCACACGTGTATTATGTTTCCGAGTAATACAGTTATAGCATGGTATTAAAACGTATTATGAACAATAAGAGATATGACAATAAAATCACTTTATTAATTGCCTCTAGGGCATATCTCCAACAGTCTCCCACTTGCACTAGAGTACAAATTAATCTAGTTTACAACTTGGTAAAAGCTTGACACCAATAGCATTACGGTGTTCTTCATGCTTGTCTCGTGGAAGAGGTTTCGTCAACGGATCTGCAACATTCAGGTCCGTGTGTATTTTGCAAATCTTCACATCGCCTCCCTTGACGTACTGCCGTATGACATGGAAGCGTCGGAGAATATGTTTGGCGGTGGAGTGAGACCTTGGTTCCTTCACGTTGGCAATGACCCCTGTGTTGTCGCAGAAGATAATCACAGGGTCTCGCGCACTGGGGAACACTCCAAGTTCGATGATGAACTTCCTGAGCCAAACAGCTTCATTTGCAGCATCCGTTGCAGCAATATACTCCGATTCCATTGTAGATTGGGCGACTATGGGTTGCTTCCCACTTCTCCAGCTCACAGCGCCTCCGTTCACCTTAAACACATAGCCTGTTTGCGATTTCGAGTCATCGGGATCTGTGCAGAAACTTGCATCAACGTAACCTGTTACGCCAAGTTCCTCTTCACAGCCTCCATAAACAAGAAACATGTCCTTGGTATACTTAAGATACTTCAGTATGTTCTTAACAGCTATCCAATGATCCTTGCCAGGATTACTCTGGAATCGACTCGTCAGACTAAGAGCCAATGCCACATCGGGTCGAGTACTTAACATGGCATACATGATCGATCCTATAGCCGAAGCATATCGAGTGCCATCCACCTCAGCTTTTCAAGAGCCGTGTGGACACTGAGCCATGCTCAATGTTTTTCCCTTGACAACTGGCACAAGACCTTTCTTTGCCAAATGCATATTGAACTTCTTCAATATCTTGTCAAGGTAAGTACTTTGACATAACGCTAGTAGGCGCCTGGGTCTATCACGATAGATCTTAATGCCTAATACGTATGCAGCTTCTCCTAAGTCCTTCATTGAAAATTTACTGTTTAAATATTCCTTCACGCTTTTCAGAAGTTCCACATCATTCCCAATTAGTAATATATCATCCACATATAGAACTAGGAATGCAACTGAGCTCCCACTCATTTTCTTATAAATGCAGGTCTCTTCCACATTTTGGACAAATCCAAAACCTTTGATCACCTCATCAAAGCGAAGATTCCAGCTCCGAGATGCCTGCTTCAGTCCATAAATGGAACGCTGAAGTTTGCATACCTTGCCAACATTTCCTGGACTGACAAAACCTTCAGGTTGTACCATATACAACTCTTCCTCAATGTTGCCATTTAGGAACGCTGTTTTGACATCCATCTGCCATATCTCATAATCATGATATGCAGCTGTTGCTAGCAAAACCCGAATAGACTTTAGCATCGCTACCGGTGAAAACGTTTCATCGTAGTCAATTCCATGAACTTGTCGGAAACCTTTTGCGACAAGCCGAGCCTTATAGACGGTCACATTACCGTCAGCATCAGTCTTCTTCTTAAAGATCCATTTATTCTCGACAGCCTTGCGCCCTTCGGGAATCTCCACCAAAGTCCATACTTTGTTGTCATACATGGATTCTATTTCGGATTTCATGGCCTCAAGCCATTTCTCGGACTCGGGTCCTTCCATCGCCTCTTTGTAATTTGTAGGTTCGTCTTGTTCAATTAACATGACGGTGCAAACAAGATTACCGTACCACTCAGGAGAAGTACGGGTTCTTCCAGACCTACGAGGTACAATAGCCTCCTCGACATTTTCTCCCACTTCATCTGTTATGAAGGACGGTTCAGGAACTGTTTCCGTTGCGCCACTCGGTATTTCGAGTTCAGGATCAACTATCTCGTCGAGGTCTATTTTCCTCCCACTTACTCCTTTAGCGAGAAACTCCTTCTCGAGAAAGGTGCCGTTTCTAGCGACAAACGTTTTGCCCTCGGCTTGGTGGTAGAAGGTGTACCCTATGGTTTCCCGTGGATACCCTACAAAGACGACCTTTTCCGATTTTGGTTCTAGTTTGTCAGGCTGCAATTTCTTGACATAAGCCTCACAACCCCAAACTTTCAGGAACGACAGCTTAGGTTTCGCACCATGCCATACCTCATACGGTGTCGTTTCCACGGATTTAGATGGAGCCCTATTTAAAATGAATGCGGCTGTTTCTAACGCATATCCCCAAAACGATACGGGCAAATCGGTAAGAGACATCATAGACCGTACGCTATCTAATAAAGTACGATTACGTCGCTCGGACACGCCGTTGCGTTGTGGTGTTCCGGCAGGCGTAAGCTGTGGCACAATTCCACAGGCCTTCAGATGTGTGCCAAACTCAAAACTCAAATATTCGCCACCACGATCGGATCGGAGGTGCTTTATTTTCTTGTTAAGTTGATTTTCAACCTCACTTTGAAATTCTTTGAACTTTTCAAAAGTTTCTGACTTGTGTTTCATTAAGTAGATATACCCGTATCTACTCAAGTCATCAGTGAAGGTTACAAAGTAACGATAACCATTGCGCGTTGATGCTCATTGGGCCGCACACATCTGTATGTATAACTCCCAATAATTCCGACGCACGTTCAACGAAACCATTGAACGGTGACCTAGTCATCTTGCCCATGAGGCATGGTTCGCAAGTGTCAAGAGATCCAAAATCTAATGACTCCAAAAGTCCAGCTGAGTGGAGTTTCTTCATGCGCTTTACACCAATATGACCAAGTCGGCAATGCCACATATACATGGCGGTATCATCACTAAGTCTAATCCTTTTGGCATCTATGTTATGGATATGTGTACTACGATCGAGATTCAACAAGAATAAACCATTATTCACAGGAGCATCAACATAAAAGATATCATTCATCGAAATAGCACAACCATTTGATACTGAATTGAATGAATATCCGTCTTGCAACAAGCAAGAACCACTTATAATGTTTACACTCAGAGATGGCACAAAATAACACTTATTTAAAACCAAAACTAATCCCGAAGGTAGATGTAGAGGGAGCGTGCCGACGGCCATCACGTCAACTCTTGATCCATTGCCGACGCGCATCGTCACCTCGTCCTTTGCCAGGCGCCGACTATTCCGCAACTCCACCTGTGAGTTACAAATATGAGCAACAGAGCCGGTATCAAATACCCAGGTATTACTACGGGCGCATGTAAGGTACACATCAATAACATGTATATCAAATATACCTTTATCTCTCCCGACAATCTTGCCGGCCTTCTTGTCTTCCAGGTACTTGGGGCAGTTGCGCTTCCAGTGACCATCTCCCTTGCAGTAGAAGCATTCCACGCCAGGTTTGGGACCAGGTTTGTTAGCCTTGGATTTGGCAACGTGTTTGCCATCCTTCTTAGACTTCCAGTTCTTCCTTCCCTTGCCACCAGATTTCGTAAAATCGACGGTCTTGTTTGTGGCGCCCCGTCCCGACTGTTATACAGTGATACTGTGTCCCCGGTTATCCGATACCACCAGACACACTATCAAAGCATAATAGAGAGATCAAGACTTGTGGAACAACTGGCACATCACAGACTCTACGACACAAATCATATAGTTCAACTCTTATAATAGAGAAAGATAGCAAATGACAACCAGAGGTCACAGACCCAACAGTACAACAAGCGGAAGCAAAACAGGTTGTTCTAAACAACAAGAACCAAATTATGGCCTAAGAGGCCTACAAATAAACATCCAGCGCCAGCTGTTCCGGGATGTCCCAAGCTGCCACCTGGGAACCCCAGACTACTCGTCGACGTCCACAAAGAACCCACCTTCGAGGTCGGTGAAGTCCTCCTCTGAAACAAAACAAACGACGTTGAGTTCGACGAACTCGCAAGATTATATATAGAGCTTTAGCTCGATGAGGCTTTCAAAGTTATATGGCTGTTTTGCATAAAGCTGATTTTATTTATGAAAACATAACTCAAAGGCATCGACTAATCAGAATATTTTCAAAAGAGGTAAGAAGTAACTCTTTCTTTCACCACCTTACTCGTCATCAACCATCATCAACCATTGTACCTGTTCATCAGAGGCACCTCCCCGAATCACCCTCGAGGAAGCTCAACCTTGCATTCTTGAGTGGTACCTCTAGTACCCAGTTTTTAATCATTCCGTTAAAGTTATTCTATGATCTTATCGTCCTTTCCCAAGTCGTCCGTAACCGTGGACACGGCTTTTCAAAAAGATTTACCCTGCAGGGGTGTACAATGTTTGCCACGCATACCGTCCGGCCCATTACCTGCGCATTATCTCTCTTCCTTGGAAAGCCGGCTGGGTGGGAGCGGTGTCGACTTCTCCCTCGTTAAGGACTTTCCAGGATCATCAGTGGCGGCAGGGCATGCTAGTGCCTTCAACACCCTGCCCCACGGCCACTTATTTTCCTAACACCACAATCCTCATCCCAGTTCATACCACCATCATTACGCACGCGCAAATGGAAGCCCGAACTAGAGGACCCTGGCTAGCCCGCCCGAGTTATTTAGTTTATGAGGGTTCCTGCAATTGCATAGGCCTCACGCATGGTTGCACGCTCAGTCTTGGTTCGGGAGGTAAAGAACTCGCACCTAGGCGGCGAGAACGAGACAAAGCACCACAACCACAGTGGCCTCTCATCCCCACCTTTAAGCATTTTATTATCCGTCACCACAATTTCCTCCACCATCAATCTCATCTCATCACCTGTTACCAACATGAACCATCCATCGTACAGCTAAGCATCTACTAAGCATGGCTAAGCATCAACATAGCATAGTTTAGTATCTCAGGCCAACAATACAAACTTATGGATAATAGGAGGGAAACAGGTATTGGCATCGGAAACTTAATGCAACTATAGGATACTCTAATCCAACAAAATTGACATTTAGAACCGCATGCAATGTTATAGTGGAGAAAATATTTGCGGAAACATAGGATAAGATATGCTCGGAGGGGGATTACGCTTGCCTTGATCAAAGTGCTGGTAGTACGGCTCTTCGGGGTATTGTGGTGTGACCCCGGTTGCTTGATCTATCGAAACATAACAACGGAGGAAACAATCAATCACCACACATGCTTACAAATGCAATGCACAAACACATGATGACATGACATTTTAAAACCCCGAGATGAGGATGATTCAAGCTATTCAACTTAAACGGAGTTCGGATGCTTAACGGGTGCATCACGAATCTACCGGGGGATTAGGTCATGCAGCATATTTACTCGTTGAATGGAGAGGATGAACCCTATCGTTATCTTGCATATGATTGTCATGATCATGAGAAGATGCAGGATTGGGTGATTAAGCGAGAAAAAGTAATACTACACAATGCCTCGAACAAATTGTTGAAGAGAAAGGGAGTCTTTCAGTTTAACTGGGAGGCAGAATTCCATGCCAGCGGTACTACCGCTGGAACAGGCGGTGGTACCGCTAGGGTCTTCATCGTTCGAACCAGCCAGTCAACGATCGTCTTCTTTCTTCACGAAGCCCATGCTCCCGGTACCAGTTGGTACCGCTCGAGGTACCGGACAAGGCCTCCGAACGCTGGAAATCACGGTACCATTAGCGGCATCAGACCCAGCCTTTCCGCATCAGCGGTACCGGCTGGTACCGCTGGAGGTACCGTTGGTGGTATCGCTCACGCGCCCAGAACACAGTTTTCGGCGGTACCTGCGACGGTACCTGCACCGGTGCTGCTTCAGCAGTGTGTCTGCCAGGGAGCAGCGGTACTACCGCTTATTCCAGCGGTACTACCGCTCCCTGGCAACCTTTACTCAATACAACGAGTATCGCCGCACCTACTCCGGACCCAATACAGAGACTACTAGCTACGGCTAGAGAGGAAGGGAGATGAGGTCCAGAGGGAAGGCGTGCTCACCACGAGTGCGTGTGTGTGCTCGGGGAGGCTGGGGATGGACGGCAGTGGCAGGAATTGCCCGGCGGTGGGGCTGCGGTGGCCGGACGACGGCGGCGGAATAAAGGATGGGGACGGCGATGTTGGTCGCCCCAGCTCGATTCCTCTGGTGGAGAGGAAGAATACGTGGCGGCGGAGCTTTCTGCGGCCTTGGATTTGCCCGGGGAAGCTTCAGTCAGCGGCGAGGCGGCGGCGCATCACGGCGGCCATGGCGGCTCGGGGTGAGGAAGAGGAGGAGAGGAACGGGGAGCAGGTGAGGTGGGGGAACGGGTAGTAGGGCAAGTGGGGGGCTCGATTTTCCTCTTCTCCTTGCAGGTGGAGGCAGTGGGGAGGGGCCCCCGTGCGTGCGACGCGCAGCAGCGCCATGGCGCCAGTAGCCGCGCGTGGCTACTGGAGGGAGACGGCGACTTTGCACTTCGCCCACTGGAAGATTTAAAAGTATCACCGATGGGTCCCTTTTCAGTTCTGGATACAAATGACAGCAGGAGTATTTGATTTAATTGAGGCAGTTATCCACCTCCAAAAATTATGAAATAATTTGGGGATGCTCCCCTTAACATTTAGTAACTCCACAAAATTTGGGGTTGACAAATAAAATGTTTTGGTCAACCTTTGTTCATAGAGTTTGGTTTAGGCATTTTATCTAAACTTCCAAATGAAATTACTTTAGATATTTTTAATCAAGGGCAAAATATTACTTTGAACTCTTGGAACTTCCTGGACAAATATAAGTGGCCAAGCATTTTTGTTTTGCGAGTTTGAGTGCTTTCACGGTTTTGAAATTTGGTGGAGCTAATTTGGCATTTTGTTTTTAAGTGGTGCCAAACCTCCACAATTCCCTAGCAACAACACCAATTCCCTAGTATCAACATGATGCATGGATGCCATGATGCAATGCAACACAAAAGCGAAAATTTTATCCGGGTTTTTAGGTTTTCAAAATTTCGGACTGTTACAACTCTACCCTCCTTACAGGAATCTCGTCCCGAGATTCTAGAGTAGGGAAGAGGGAAATGTTACGACGGTCTTCAACGGTCTTCTCGGTGCAGATTGATTCAGCGCATCCTGGAGATCTTCATCGGCCTCACTTCGAGTTCACTATCAAGTACACCATAGGAAAGAAAGGAAACCTCACCGGAAGGATGGATCTTGGTGAACCTACAACGATCAGGTACCTCCTAGTAGAATCCTAGGATGAGACTCCAAGCATCCCTTGATTTGACGGTTAGGAGACACATGCGTTCGAGGGGAGATTTGAGGAGGAGTTTCCAGTTGGTAGACAACTGTTTCTCAAATGATCAGAATATGAACTTTGCACAAGGCTTTGAATCTCTGTGGGGGAGTGTTGAGACAAGATTCCAACAGATGAAGAGGCAAACTTCTACCAAACAACTTGAGTAGAACTTTCCTCTCGGAGGAGCATTTCAGATCACAGAAGAAGGGTCGGAAAGCTAGATCGAGAGAACTTCAGAAACTCCGCAAACGTTAGTATTGGGAACACTTCTTGATTTTCCAGACATCGGGACAAACTTCCTGAGGATCACCAACTATCGTTTCTGATTGAGAGTCAAACCTGGGAAGTGTAGAGATACTTCAGACTCAGCACCGGTAGGAATAGGAAGCTTTGCAATGCATACCAACGGATTACAATTGCTAGGACCCCAAGAGTCGGACTACAATGTCAAACTCGAAAGGAGGAACGAGATTGCGGAACTCAAGTATTAGCAACTTGTCAGAGGACAGCTGCCCTACTTGATTTACTTGCAACGAGACACGATTTAGTCCTTGAGGGGAAACACCATAGGAGACAAAGAAGTTCTCAGACTTCCTCTCTTTCTGGAACAATTCAATCAGTGGCTTGGAGGCATAGAGGAAATTCTCAACGAAAGGAGGTAACAACATACCATTCCGAGAATCTTCTACACATGCATGATCGAGTTGAAATGATTCCGAGGAAACCAGACAATTCACCCAGATCCACGGCGACATCTTTCAGCAATTGCATGTGAACCAGGGAGAGTCACTTCTAACTTCCAGAACACATACCTTGTGACGACACAAAGTTAGTTCTAACAAGTTTCCAACGCTAACGCCCAATATCCCATATGAATCTCCTCAAACATGGAGAAGATAAGAAGGTAGTTGATGGGCTCAACCACAAACTTATCCAGATACTCCAAGACGGTAGACTCATATTTCAACAGAACGAGGCATAAGTATTGGTCAGACTAACACATTCAGTAGGCTAGCCTGAGTTTGATTTAACGATAGCCCAATTCAAATCAAAGATTTGTAGGATAGCATATCCACAGAGGAGATACCACCTAGCTTCAACACTGACAGACTAGACATCCCTTTGAAAAGGAACTATATCGGGATAGAGCTATTATCTTTCAACTCTCCAAGTGGTTTAAGCTCAATCGAATAATTCTGGACATCCAGCACGATTTTCTTGGAGAAGGGAGTTGTTCAGAGAACCAGCTTACTCATAAGCTCAACATCACGGTCAGGTGACAACCTGGCGATACTTCTGGGAAGACCTCCAGAATATCACGATCCACATATAGGATATCACGACATACCGGTGGATCTTGAGTTCAAGAGAGGATCATGCCTTTCAAGGCACAACGAGGTGGTCTTGGGAGCTTCGGCACGAACCCAACTCTTTGACCGAGGGAGTGCATCAGAGCCAACTGACTTGGTAGCACTGTCAAACTCAGCTTATTGATTTGCTAACCAATCATGCTAAGGAGGGCAATGGATATCCCTGGATTTCCGCACAGTAAGAACGGCTAAGAATATCCGATAGCCACATCATTGCTCACGACTTATCCTTCTCGAGTAACAAGTCACTCGGAAAACGGAGAGTAACGAGGTGTAAAAGTCTCACTTCATCAAAAAGATCATGATACTTAGCACGAGTGCACACCCTTTATACCAAGATACCGTGCTTCTCTATGATGGAACAGAAACAGAGACTAATAAACCTCTTATTCTGTGGAATACAAAACTTTGACCTAGCCCGAGAAGTGGACAAGGTACTAGAGTTTGTTTCTCCTAACATCCCCAAAGTGGAATGTCTTGACGGACCACAAGAGTGAAATGCATCAGAACACCTAATGCACGATAGAACTTTACTGTCAACTGACAGACAAAGGTTGAAAGCAGATCAGAGTACGAAACATGCTCAGGAGAAATCCTAAGATGTTGAGGATGCACCGGTCATTACTCAATCGTGATAACCATGCCCAAAAGGAGGGATGCAACAGAGTCATGACATAGAGGGGGGGTTCGCTAAGGGAAATCGGATCATAACCCAGCTCGATTCCTCTGGTGGAGAGGAAGAATACGTGGCGGCGGAGCTTTCTGCGGCCTTGGATTTACCCGGGGAAGCTTCAGTCAGCGGCGAGGCGGCGGCGCATCACGGCGGCCATGGCGGCTCGGGTGAGGAAGAGGAGGAGAGGAACGGGGAGCAGGTGAGGTGGGGGAACGGGTAGTAGGGCAAGTGGGGGCTCGATTTTCCTCTTCTCCTTGCAGGTGGAGGCAGTGGGGAGGGGCCACAGAGTCATGACATAGAGGGGGGGTTCGCTAAGGGAAATCGGATCATAACCCAGCTCGATTCCTCTGGTGGAGAGGAAGAATACGTGGCGGCGGAGCTTTCTGCGGCCTTGGATTTACCCGGGGAAGCTTCAGTCAGCGGCGAGGCGGCGGCGCATCACGGCGGCCATGGCGGCTCGGGGTGAGGAAGAGGAGGAGAGGAACGGGGAGCAGGTGAGGTGGGGGAACGGGTAGTAGGGCAAGTGGGGGGCTCGATTTTCCTCTTCTCCTTGCAGGTGGAGGCAGTGGGGAGGGGCCCCCGTGCGTGCGACGCGCAGCAGCGCCATGGCGCCAGTAGCCGCGCGTGGCTACTGGAGGGAGACGGCGACTTTGCACTTCGCCCCCTGGAAGATTTAAAAGTATCACCGATGGGTCCCTTTTCAGTTCTGGATACAAATGGCAGCAGGAGTATTTGATTTAATTGAGGCAGTTATCCACCTCCAAAAATTATGAAATAATTTGGGGATGCTCCCCTTAACATTTAGTAACTCCACAAAATTTGGGGTTGACAAATAAAATGTTTTGGTCAACCTTTGTTCATAGAGTTTGGTTTAGGCATTTTATCTAAACTTCCAAATGAAATTACTTTAGATATTTTTAATCAAGGGCAAAATATTACTTTGAACTCTTGGAACTTCCTGGACAAATATAAGTGGCCAAGCATTTTTGTTTTGCGAGTTTGAGTGCTTTCACGGTTTTGAAATTTGGTGGAGCTAATTTGGCATTTTGTTTTTAAGTGGTGCCAAACCTCCACAATTCCCTAGCAACAACACCAATTCCCTAGTATCAACATGATGCATGGATGCCATGATGCAATGCAACACAAAAGCGAAAATTTTATCCGGGTTTTTAGGTTTTCAAAATTTCGGGCTGTTACATTGTTGACCATCAACAGTGTGTGCTCCTTCTTGATTTCTACCTCAGCAGTCTTGAGCATCACGAACACCTCAGAGAGGGACTTAGCCATGCCCTGCATGTTATAGTTCATGACGAAGCCTTTGTAGCTAGGAGGCAACGATTGCAGCACCCTATCAATCGCCAGCTCATCAGGAATCTTGCATTCCAGAGCGTTCAGGCGTTGAACGTAGCCAGACATTTTGACCACGTGCTCGCTCACACTGCTATGCTCTTCCATCTTGGCTGAGAAGAAAAGCTCAGAAGCTTCATACCTCTCAGCCTTAGCCTGCGGCGCAAAGACAGCCTTGAGATCAGAAATTATCTCAAAAGCACTCATCTTCTCAAAGCGCTTTTGCAGGTCGGCTTCCATGGCGTAGAGCATGCCACTCTGGACGAAGGAGGAATCCTCCGACTTGGTCTGATAGACCTTCTTCTCGTCATCGGAGGCGTCGTCTGCAGGAGGGTCACCTAGGGCGGCTTCAATGACGTAAGCCACCTTGTGGGGAGTGAGGAGGATCCTCAGGTTGCGGAACCAGGACATGAAGTTCGACCCATTGGTCTTAAGCTTTTCTTTCTCAAGGAACAGGCCAAGGTTAAAGGTGGGGCGAGACATCTACAATGGAATTTGCAAAACATAAGACGTTTGTTCATAATAAAATATGGGTTCAAGTTTTAGTAAAATTAAAACTACCAGAACTCCCACTCAAGACGAGTATCCCTCTCATCGTCTTAGTGATTACACAATCCCCATCCATTACGCTACCCCCATCGATCAGGCGAATAGCATAACTTCAAAGGTAGACATCGTATATCAATCACATCACCGTATGTGACTCGTGCTTAACCTTTCGGTACTTGTGTTCCGAGGCCATATACTGGTATATGCTAGGCTCGCCATAACACCCTTTGCCGTATATGCGTGTGCAACGTGGCTTACACCCACTGTATGCGAACGAAGAGACGAGTGTAGACGAAAGGGATCGAAACCCCAAACGACGTACCCCGTAACGTAGAACTTTATTGGTGGTGCACGACAGAGGGAGAACACTATTATCGGAATTTTGGGAGGGATCATCTTATATAACTACCGCCGTGTAACTAATATATATAGACATATATATATACACAATATAAGATGCACACAATCTACATAACATCTAATATGAAATGTAATGCGACATGATATGGTCTTCTCCGCGCCGATGGTCTCCTTCGCGCCAACAGTTTTATAAACAATTTAATAAACCTACCTTGACCATATCACATTGCCCCTGCAAAATAAAGTTAGACGCTTCTACTTTATCTTTTGCATGTTTTACGTGGCTGCTAGGGCTTCCGCACAAGAACCGTTTCTTACCTACGAAAACAACCACAACAGCGATAAGACAATTGTCTCTATTACACCCCTTTCGGGGCCCTCCATTGTAAATGCGATATCAACTATTGTAGGAGATACAGACACCCGCCAGCCACATATACGGTACAAGCCATATGTCAGGTGTGGAACCAGTCTCGCGTAAGAGTACGCGTAAAGTCGGTCCGGGCCGCTTCATCCCACAATGCCGCGATATAAACAAGTACACGCGAGAGGGTAACAAATGTAGAATCGATGCCCACATTCAACATGTGTTCTAACCGTACAGATATATCTACGCATAGATCGGCTCTGATACCACTGAAGGGAATCGTAGGCAGAAAACAAAAAATTTCCTAGCAACGATAACCGTAAACTAGCCAAGATCTATTCTATGCAGATATACTATACGGAAGGAGATCAGAATACATACCCTTGTAGACCGGAAGCGGGATTACGTTCCCGCACAAACGCTGTCGATGGAGACGACGAAGCCGACCTCAGGGTCGTGTAGAGGAAGTAGACAGCTCCCAACGCCAAACGATGGCGCCTCGTGGTTCCACACACGTACGGTGTGGATGGCGACCTCCGGGCTCCAGATCCAGCAGAGCAGCGGAAGTAGTAGAGTGGATCTAGCAGCACGGCGGTGTGCAAACTATAGAGAGACTTCTCTCCTCGTACGAAGCTCCAGAATCGGAACCCCGTTCAAGGTAGGAGAGAAGAAGAAAGGAGATGGGTAATTTTCAAGTCATGAGGGCACTCCTATATAAAGGAGAGGGAGGGAGGCCAACCTCCTTGGCTCCCCCATGTGGGACTATTCCCACATGGAGGGTGCGCCGGCCATGGGGGGGTGCGGCTGCCCTAGTGGGCCCCATGTGGCCCACTAGGGTGGCAGCCCCCTTTTTTCCTTTTTCCCTTTTATTTTCTTTTTCCCCGAATGGGCCTCTAAGGCCCATTTAACTTTTAATGTCTTTTAATTTTGAAATTAATTAAATAAAAAATGTATTTAATCATTAATAACACTTATTAATATTAGATACATATTATTTAATTCATTCGGACCCCGAAACATATTTCGTGGCCTCCGATCAATCATCGGACAATTACCGGAACACTTCCGGAGCTCCAGAACACTTCCGGAGTTCCTGTTTCTCATTCTCTCTAAATCCAATCTAATCGTCACCCACCCTTAAGTGTGTTACCCCACGGTTCGGGATCACTCCAGACATGATCGAGACTCTCTCTCCGATCAATCGACTAACAGCGGAATCTGGATATCCATGATAGCCCCTGTGTGTCCACGAATGTCTCTTTATTCGTTTGAACCTGTAGACGTCCAGTTTCAATCTCTTGCCTGGTGATACTTAGATTGTCGAGTGTCGTTCTCCGGTATCACATTTTACCGAGCTTGACCTCATCCTTGACAATCTATCTTCTCTCGTCTGTGATGTTACATCCCCGTGACCTAGTCACATGCTTGCAAGCTCATAATCTCACCGAGTGGGCCCAGAGCATCTATCCTGCTATGCGGATTGGCAATTCCCGCTATTGATTACTCGCCCCGACTACTTCCTTCCAATACCCGAAGGTGTCACCCTTATTGTCGTGCGTATGAGACATGACGTTAGGTGCGATCAGCCGTATCTTTCAGAAGCAGCGACTTGATATAATCTCACGGTCCAAGATCTGAAACTACGTTTCTATATATATTTTGGGTATGTCCATCAAATCATTCACCCAATGATATGACTCCGTCGTTAACCGGTTAATGCCCATGATCAGGAAACCTTAATCATCTGTTACACAACGGACTAGTCAAGTAGAGGCTACTAGGGACCTGGTTGTTTCTATACCACACATGCATTATGTTTCCGAGTAATACAGTTATAGCATGGTATTAAAACGTATTATGAACAATAAGAGATATGACAATAAAATCACTTTATTAATTGCCTCTAGGGCATATCTCCAACACTGGGGGGCACGGCTGGAGATGCCCTTAGATGTTGTAAAGGATTTTCTGCCTGGAATGCATCGTGACTCTGAAAGTCCTTGAACCAAACAATGCCGATTTGTTTCTAAGTAAATAAATAAAAATAATGCCAATCTGAATTTAAGATTCCTTTCCTTTCACCCCGTGTTTATAGTCATATATCTCACATTAACTGCATTTATCTAGTTATGCTTGTGTTTATTAAAATTTACAATTTTTAGATTAGATCAATAATAATAAAACTATGATTCCTACGATTCGAACTTAAGGTATTTCTGAAATCCAAAATAAAATTTAACAATTTAAATGATTCTTCCTAATCTTCATCTAGCTGAAATTTGATTTCACCAACGGTCGCATTCTTGACCGTCGATTTTTCGAGACACGATGCTCATCTCAACGTTTAGATTGTTTTATTTTGTGTCAGACAATTTCTATTTTAAATGTTCTTTAGAGGTCGAGCCACGTGTCTCATTTTCTCCACCGATTGTGCGCGCTTGAAGAGAGGAACATTTTGAACTATCGGAGAGAGAGGGTCATGGTGGAGCGGTCACCGGCAATTCCCCCACGAGTGCACACAGCGAGAGCGAAGCACTGAGCGACTGGAAACCGTTGTCTTCATCGGCAGCTTGGGTATGTATTTCTTCTCTAATTGCCCGTCACACACTATGAGGACGACCCAAACACCAGGGCTTCCGGGTACCGCTTGGAGGGTGGTCTAGAAACTAAGCGCTTCACCCGTAGGGTCAACGGGAGGTTAGCTTATCGGCTGAGCAGGTCGAGATAGGCATATAGAAGAGGAGGTGGGGCGTGGGTATATGGGGTAGAGGAGGATATGGGGTAGAGGAGGATGAAGGCGACGAGGGTGAGTGAGGATTGGGGTGGAGGGATAGAATGTGTTGATTTTGATTCAGTTTTATATGCTGACTAGGTTAATAATAGCTCGTGTGAAACTAAGACAGGGGAGCCTCGGGTTGATCATACTTTATAAACAAAATAAAAGTGAAACAATGTATAAAAATTGTGTACGTTAGAATAATAAGAAGAAACAAAAATTCAGCAGGTATTTTACAAAAGTTAACGGCGTCTGTGATGGAATGACCAAAGGAGTGCGCTTTCCCAACTTGGTGACCTGATTGCTACAGTTTGTGGTTAATCACCAATGTACGCATGCGGAGCAATTTGATAGACCGCCGGTTAACTCAAGATCGAAATCAACCAAAGTGCAAGTCATCAAGTCTAAGGTTGCATAAAATAGTTGTGTGCAATGTTAAATCTAAATTTTACAAACAACTCAGCTAGACATTTGTACATCTAATGCCATAGTTTTCCAGTTTTTATTTGATAAAAATCATCGCTCATGTCGTCTACGTCGAACGAGAATTTTAGAATCGATTCCCCTAATTCGTCTCTTGAATAAGTCAGGTACTTGTTCTTTATATTGATATTGTTTCTACTGGCAGTGGAAACAAGTGTTGAAATAATTTGTGCGATGAAATTATTTTAAAACTACTTGAAAAGCAATATGGACGGTCCATTCTTTAATGATGGTTTAGTCACATTAATTGGCCTAAAGTAAACCTTGAATCTTTAGGAACTTATTTGAACTATTTTTACTGTAATATTAGAAAATTTCGGATGGATGGATTTATGATTTACGAGACCTGAGATTAGCTAAGTATATCGTATTTTATTCGTAAAACTTTGAACTATTTCCGTTCCACTAGCTTGTTTTTTGTAAATACTAAATACCTAAGTAAACCCACTTGGTTTAAACAAAAACCAGGAGAATCAGAACAAAAATCATTTCCTTGGTGTAGAAACTGTAGATGCATATACATGGGCATCTAGCGAGACCCATATGCGAAGGGAACAATTACCTCACTAATTCCACACCACACCCAAAAAACAAAAGGAGGGAAAAGGGGGCAAAAGAAAAGACAACCAATGGAATTGTCCCCTTTCTTTATCCCTGATGCTATTTAGTCACGTCCTTCCCCAGGACCAAACTCTGTCACTTCGTTCTGTTCTTGCCCCTTGCCTTTTGATATATATACCGCCCTTCTTCACCGTCTCTCCTCGCTTGCACTAAGCACTTTCACTTTACTCCTGAGTCTTGACATCTCTCCATTATCCCCACTCCCCAGCCATATGGCAGCTGCTCAAGAAGGCGCAGCACCACTGATGTATCAGGTAATTATCAGTTCAGGATCTTCTTCATTAGCAGATACATGCAAGATATCTCATCTTTATTTCTCTTCTTGATTGCTTTGGATTTCTTATTCAAAGATTCTTACGAGCTTTCCCTGGTATGGGCTTGCTATTTTCTCTCAGACTGTGGCCTTGAAGGTCAGAATCCACTGTGAGGGTTGCAAGAAGAAGGTCAAGAAGGTGCTGCAGAATATAGAAGGTGGGTAATATAGATGAACGAGAAGAGAAAAGCAAAGCAAAAAAGACATTCAAATCTTATCACTAAATCCTTATAAAAGTTGCCTTGAAAGAAAGTGGCAGCATTTTCAATTTTTATTATCCGACTTTTCCAATCAGGATTTTCAAAAGTTGAATGAACTGAAAAGGTGTCAAGAGTTCATCATTTTTTTTCTGAATTCCCTTGTTTTTGCAAAAAGGACTTCGATTTCAACTTCAGTTTTGTAAACAAAAGAGAACGTAGCTGTTTAAGTAACTACAATGATTTTTTGTGTTACCCCTGTACACTATAAAGGGGAAAAGTAAGAGATCCCCTGTTTCCCTCATTAAACCCCTACAAAACTCTCATCCCAAGGTTCTGCATTTTATTACAAATTCTTCACAATAAATGTGTAGAAATTTTGTTCTGCGGATGAAAATGCTTATGCGTTGTAAGAAATTTAGTATTGTTCTCCTTGCTAATTTCGTTGCGCTCTCTGCATCAACTGGGGCAGGGGTGTACAAGACGGACGTAGACATTCAGCAGCACAAGGTAGTTGTCGTCGGCAATGTCTCCGTCGACGCGCTCGTCAAGAAGCTCGTGAAGACCGGAAAGCACGCCGAGCCGTGGCCAGAGCCCGCACCTCCCCCTTCTGAGGCCAACTCAACCGGCGGCGGAGGCGGCAGCAGCGGCAAGAAGAAGAAGAAAAAGAAGAACAAGAACAGGCCCGCCGATCCGGTGCCGCAGGGTAACGCGACGGCAGAAGGCTCCATTCCCCCAGAGAACCACGACAACGTGGGCACCTGCGATGAAGCGTCGGGCGACGAGCAGCCTCCCAAGCCTGAAGGTGGCGGCGGCGGAGGCCCGCACGACGGAAGGGCCGGCATGGTTGCCCCATTCGCCATGACGCCGCACGGAGTACAGCCCATGGCACCCACCCCCAATGGCAATGGCGCCGGTGGCAGTGGGAAGAAAAAGAAGAAAGGCAGAGGAGGTGGCAACGGCAATGGCAATGCCAACGGAGACGGCGCCGGTGCAACAGCGGAGATGAGTCCACACGACGCGCCCACGAATCCTGCCGCAGGAAACGCTGTCGACGCCGGGGCCTACCCGCCCGCCACTGCGATGAGCTACCCGGGGTACTACGCCGGCGGAGGGCACATGCCGCCGCCGTACGCCATGAGCTACAGCACGGCGCACCCGCTCCGGAGCAGCGCGTACTACCACCCAATGGTCGGCGCAGCATACACGGGCGGCGCCGGGTACTTCCACTCGACAGCGCCGGTATCAGCCGCGCCGGGGTCGTACTACATGTTCAGCGAGGAGAACGCCAACGCATGCAGTGTCATGTGAGATATTTGCCATTTAATTGAATGAAATATGTTGATTAATGGGTCAGTAGTTTTGGCTAGTATGGTCATCTTGATGTAAGCTGCAACATTTGTTGTTCCAGCAACAGAAGCTACAGTATAATTTAAAGATGTGCTGATGTCGTACAATGTAGATACAGTGACAGACTGACAGGGTAGGGTAGCATAATAGCATTAGATTATAGATTTGCTATTTAACATTTCTAGATCAATCAATTTGTAGCACACAAATGGAAAACATATTCATAAATTTTTACAGCTCCATAGTGACCATAGTTACTTTAAATTGCGTTTTAAATTTCCTTACAGAAAAAAGGACTTCACAAAGCCCATGATCCATTTGTAGTTTTAGAACCTAATTTATCTTCATTGAAAGGGTGAACCTGGTTTCGTTCATCTCCCGCTTGCATGGAATATCTCTACTATATAATATGGTTTGAGGCGATGGTACGTCGGATCATTTTGCGTTTTAGCCCCTATGAAATATGGAAATCAACCCGCAGTACGAATATCAAGTTTCAAGTATATTTGCATTTTAACCCCTCCCACCGCTTCGTGTCTCTTTCCTCCGTTGAGTAACAGAGCCGTGACCTCCTATCCGAGCACAGCACCGCCGCCTCTCCGTGGAGCGCTCCGCGAGCCTTAGCTGTTGCCGTATTCGTCTACGTAGCTAGATTAGCATGTGTGCGCCGTCTTACTGGATCTTCCCCACCGAAGAATCGAGCAGAGGTGCACTGAGCCGAGCGAATCGACACCGTCTACTCGAACTCCGGCCGCCGTCGTTTGTGTTGTCTCCCTCCTCCGAGCACGCGTGAGCTGCCGAGTTTTCTGCGCCTGGTTACTAGGGATGAAGCGGTGGTTGCTCCGTCCGGAAGCCGCGGCACGGAGGAGATGGAGTCCGGTGGCGCCGGCGCCGATGAATCTTTCCCTAATCCCTTCGTCAACGTCGGCACTCACCACCTACGCGGCTATATCTCCGTTCTCGGCGCCATCCCTGTAAGGCATTCTGGAGAGCGTTGCAACTTGCAGGCGCAACCAAAGCAATGGCTCCATCCACGGCTACACTCCGGCCGTTTCGATTTGGTTATTTCCTGCATCTTTTCTATAAAGCACTGAAACAAAGATTTCATGATGATGCAAATTTAAAGATATGGATCAGCAAGCTGTAGGTAAGTTGATCTTATTAGATGCAGAGCATAAGCTGTAGGTTATCTTCTTTTGCTCCATTTTCTCTCTATACATCTTATTGCTTGGTCTGATCCTAGAAACTGAAAATTAACATTTTGTTTATCTGCCTGACTTTTCTTCTGATGAACGTACTATTATGTTCATTCTGATTCACTGACATGTTAATTTGAAAGGCCTTGATTGCATTGCCTAACTAGATTCATCATGCATTCATGCTCCACGAAATGTCCTAACTAATAAGACACATTTGATTTATGTCATTGTCCCTCGGATCATCTGTACGCAATGTCTGTATTTTCCACTATCTTAGATGCTGACTGACATGTGGTTGTCTTAGTTGCTGATGTACTCTGCATGTTTCTTAACATGTTCTACATAACGTGGCCATATCACATGGTTGTATTCTACCACTGTATGATATTCTTTTAGGGTCTGTTCGTTTCTGGAATCTGCTGGAACGGAATGTCACGGTTCCGTTCCTTGGAAGGATTCTTGCTTTTGGTTTTGCTGTGGAACGGAACCAGCTCATTCCCCAAAAGCGAATATTCGCCCAATATTCGGAATACACCCGTCCGGCCGAATCGGCCGGACGAGGTGGAACGAGGCGCGCTCTCTCGCTAACCCTCTCTCCCTGGCTAACCTCTCTCTCCCTCTAAGCTCTCTCCCTCGACAGAAGGGCGGCGCCGGGCGGCGGCGCAAGGGGCGGCGCCGGGCGGAGCAAGGGGAGCACGGGCGGAGCAAGGGCGGCCGCGGTGGCTCCATCCCTCTCGTGCGGTGGTGAGCGGCCCGGCGCGGCGGCGCTACGACGGCCAGGCGTGGCCATGCGCGACGGCCAGCGCGGCCAGGCGCGACGGTGGCCTGGCACGGCCATGCGCGACGGCCAGCGCGGCCAGGCGCGACGGCGGCCTGGCGCGGCCATGCGCGACGGCCAGTGCGGCCAGGCGCGACGGCAGCCCGGCGCGGCGGCGCTACGACGGCCAGCGCGGCCAGGCGGCGGCCAGCCAGGCGCGACGGCGGCCAGGCGGCGGCCAGCCAGCCAGCCCGAGGCACCTTTCCTCTCTGATTTGGCCTCTTCCTTCTCCGATTTGGCCCCTTTCCTCTCTGATTTTACTAATTTAATTGCTAATGCGAAATTAGTTAGTGCTAATTGAATTTCTAATTCTAAATTAGGCAAAATTGAATTGTTAATCCTAAATTATGCAAACCATTCCATTCCATCTCATTTTGTCCAACCGAACGCCAGAACGGGATGGAACCGTGACATTCCATTTTATTGGAATGGAATGGTTTCCATTCCATCTAGTTCTATAAACGAACAGACCCTTAGTTCCGCTGTTATTTCCAAAGGCACAATAATGCACATACATACTTCTGTACTAGAGTGTATAGCTGCTTGTAGTGCATAATTATATCTGCCGGAGGGTCCTCCAAATGAGAGGAAAATCATGAGTTATGTGAATATGCTGCCACGAATCCCCTGCATATTCCAAATGCATGTGATATCAGTTTTAGGTTTTCTCATATTTGATTTCTGATTATTCCTTGGGAATGTTTTGTCTTATGATAAAAGAGAAACTAAAGATACATTTACAAAATCCTCCTACAGATTACACAAGGAAATAATGCAGTTGGTCAACATGGATTCGCAAAATAAAATTACGCGTCAATCATTCTCTGTATCTTAGGTTTAGGTTGGATATAATTGGTCAGGCAGTGTAACTATGTAAATTAAATGTTCATACAGTTCATTGTAGGAAAAAATAAGCGTTCACATAAATCTTAGTTGAAGCGAATTGGAAAATCTTATGATTACAAAGCACCAGCGACACGTGTATGTTGTTTATAGTGGAACAAGTAACTGAACAAAATAGAAGTGAAATTGTAACAAAACTCCAATGATATAAACGAGGAATCAAAGTTAAGCGAGGTCGGCGTTTCTGCGCCGTTTGTCTCTTGAGACCTCGTCTTGGATGCTTCGCTGGCCGGAGGGACCTGTGGAGGGTTGGTGGTAGGCAGCGGCGAGCTGCGTGGCGTTTCTGCCACTTTTCGTCATCGGCTAGGTGGTGCGTGGCCCTGGGGCCGGCGTGGACGTCGGAGCGGCGGCTCCGGTTTTTGCCTCCGCTGTGTTGCGTTGAGGTGTGTGGGTGGTGGCTTTGGTCGCTTGGGTGTTTTGGCCGCCGACTCGTCTGGAACGCGGCCTTGGGGCCGGTGTGTTGCGTATTGTCTGTTGTATCGGTTTTCGGCCAGTTTTCCTTATAAACTGGCCAATTCTATTCTTCTATATCAAGAAAAGGCAAATCTTTTGCCACGTTTCAAAAAAAACAAAAGTTAAACCTAAAATGCATGGGTGGTAGTAGTAATTATATACCGTTTTCTAAGTTCGTGATGGCATATTGATTTATTTTATACCCGTTGCAACGCACGGGTATTTTGCTAGTGTACTCAATAATTGATAGAAAAGCAGGTTCAATTTGCTGGAATTGATAACGATGTATTCTTAATTTCTTATGGGTCGAGGGAGAATGTCAAACTGCAGTCCCTGTTTTAGGACATTCTCAGAAAAATACATGAAGCTTCTGTATTTTAATGTAAACTTATTTGTCTCATCTTGATTTACACTTAATAAACAAAATGAATGTACACTGAGCACATATATGTCAATTTCTCTAAGACCAATTTAGAGGAGAATAATAAATCAGTAATGCCGGAGTTCTCCAAAATCAGATTAGTAATGGGAGTGTTGACTTAGATCAGCTAGCGCATGATGGGATTAGAGCGGCTCAGCAATTCACCATTTCACACCCCTAGAGAACGGTGTCTTAGAGAAGCTATATCTATTGCAACCAAAGATGGGTTTAGAGCGGCACACCATTTCAGCAATTTAGTTTGTAATTTGGGTCTGTCTCAGTTTTAGGAGCTTGAAATTCTTCTAAATCACAGTCATTGGGGAAAATGGCAACTACAGTTTAGAGAAAAGTGCAACTCGTTATAGTCGCACTTTTCTATCTTTTTGAGATAGAAAAGTGCAACTCGTTTCAGAAAGTGCAAATGGATGTGGGTTGCACTTTTTTCTAAAATGGTTGCAATTATCTTGAGAGATTGAGATTTAAGAAAATCTCAGACACCTGAGACTTAACAAACACCGTCATAATTTTTTAAAGTGTCATCAACGTACGAGACAGTTTATAAACCCTCCACTGAAACCATGGTGTTGTTACTTGTTAACAGTGTTAAAACTTAAAATCCAAGATACTATGGCCACTCAGAATATAATTTACAAAGAAACCATTTTACCACCCGTATAATCCTGAGAAAAGTTAGCAAGATTCTTTTCTAAGGGAAAGCAACAATGAGAAGGCGTTTTTCTAAAGAAACAATGAGAAGGTTTGCGCGCATCAGTTACCAACGTTCTTGCATGTATCGAGGCAAAACACCAGTACACTTAGCTAGATCTCGAGTTTTTTATCACACCAAATAGTAACTGGACCACTTCTCCATGAGACAGTACAATTCTTTTGTCCTTTGTTTCCTCCTTTCTTTTGGAAGGGTCTAGCTTTATTTATTCTCAAAGCAACTGTTAACATTTTAGGCTTAAAATAGTTAAAGAGTAGTCACTTGACTAAACCAAGGTGACTAAGGACAAATCCATTGCTCGAAAGAAATGCAAAGCGAATAATAAGGGTTAGTGCTAGCTTTTTCAAACGGTCAAAGCATAGTACTCGGCTAGATTTGATCGATCAACTCATGCTCCTATTTTTGAATTTTAACACTTCTAACACTGTGGCTAGTGAATTTTGTCTTGACGACAATTAACATGTCCGGACAGTAATTTCATACTCTCCTCCGTCCAAAAATAAGTGTCGACGGAGGGAGTATTAAATAGTAGCAGGGATATCTATTTGTTGAAGTATATTGCGGGTCTCCATGAGATCGGACTTCTAGATAAACTGTTTGGTTCGTACATTCAGTAGGCTATCAG
This sequence comes from Poa pratensis, assembly GCA_947311845.1. Lineage (NCBI taxonomy): Eukaryota > Viridiplantae > Streptophyta > Magnoliopsida > Poales > Poaceae > Poa > Poa pratensis. The sequence continues at coordinate 69,841,874 of CAMZMU010000037.1, read as the reverse complement.
AACCAAAAGATATCGAGTTAAAGAGCTGACTAACACATTATTGATAAATAAAAATAGATGTGACCTACACTGATCTTACGATGAGTGTGCCTCTTGACCACATGCTACTTTCATCAATGCTTGGCGCCTTCGCCAGGCTCTCCTAGCCCTTCCTCGCTCTCGCCTCCGCTAGAGGAGGCCGTCGACGCCGGACGGCGGACGGTTGGCGTCTCTTCAACATTGCTTCTTATCTCTAGCGTGTTCCCCTCAATACCTCGCAAACCCCTTCATCGATCTTGCAACCATGATGCGCGGCGACGCCGACAAAATTGAGGGCTTAAAGCCTATGAAGGATGTGATACTACCGGTGGTGTGCCTCACCGACGGTGTCCCTTGCATGCCTATGTTCGACATGCCGCCCGAGAAACGGACCTTCCTTGTCGCCAATCTACACGGAAAAGCATATGGGTACGCCTAAACCTCTGAATTAGATGGGATCCGGTTGTGGCTGTGCGGCTTAGAGGTGGCGCATTGTAAGGCCATGCATGCTTTTCACCGGCATTTTCGGGCACATTGACCATGGTATCACCATTGCGATTACCATGGTGTTGGCAGAGCTGGAGATGCCTAGGTGGTTACGCTTGTAAGGCTCAAAAGTTTCAATGGCTCATGTCGAGTTGTAAATTTGCTAAATGATGGCGGAGGTGGGGAATTGGATGCGTGAAGACGATGCTTCACAGATTGTTGTGTGAACACGATTTCGTTTGCGGGCGGATGTCCACGTCATAACATGAGCGTGTGACGACTCTGAGACTGGTGAAGTGCAGTAGTGTTCTCGGTAAGTGAGGGCGGCAACACTAGGTGACTTTTTTGTGTGTTGTGATTTTTGATTGCCGAGCCTACGTCTGGTCTTTTTCATTGGTTGTACCTGGCGCAATGACTGACTTCTGAGCATTTCCTTGTTGAAGTCATTGTCTGAAGAGTTCGAACTTTCTCCGGGGTGAATACACATGATTTGACTTGGTGTTTTGATTGGGTTATGACATCACTTGTGCATTTTTTTAGTGGTGTCGTTATTGGAGAACCGATTTTACAGTTCGAGTGTTTCAATGGTGGTGGTTGGTTTATGCTGCCACAAGCGTTGATCAATTTTAGTTTTTTTTTCCATTTTTGTTTTTGTCTTTGTTCATATTCGATGTCTCAACTAGTTCAAGGCCAGGGGTATTCGCTTTGTCCAAAACAAACGATGGACATCTGGATAAATCCACGAAACTCACAAAATCCTTATCTAAATTCCTGTGCGTTTATAAGGATGAGCACCACAATTTAAATCTTGGCAGGTGCAATCTCCCGCAACTCCGCTATCCCATAAAGAGGTTCCTCTGGAAGCACCACAAATTCGATTAGACAGTGACACCACACAGACTGTCCGCACCCAATGCAATAGCTGCAGGAAATGGCGGAAAATTTGGCGATTAGAGGATGGCCACACAACCCCATTTGCAAGCTTTGCCGGTGTCATCTGGAAACGGTGCAGCACCTTCTTCTCGACTGCAGTTTCTCGAAGGAGGTGAGGGAGCACATCTTCGGGTGGAAGGGCTCCATTGAGATGCTGCCACCAACCTTGGGACATAGCATCGATTCTTGGTGGAATGGTATGCTAGCCAGAATTCCAAAGGAGAAGAGGAGAGAGGCCAGCGGAGCGTTTATCTACGCCATGTGGGGATGTTGGAAGGAAAGGAATAGGCGGGTTTTCCGAAACACAGCGCTGCAGCCGATCATGGTGTCACACCTAGTGTGGGAGGAGATTGAGCAGCAGGCTCTTGCTCATGGGCAGGATCCGGGAGACTGACTTTTGCTAGTTTACTGTTTTTTGTTTCCCATTTGCTTCGGCAAATGTCAATGTACATAAACATTCTATCTATCTAATCGGGTGGCAGATACGACTGCCTTAAAAATAAATAAAAATAAAATAGCTGCAGGAAAAGCATGCCAAGAATACAACTTGTGTCGTCCTTGGATCAATCACTGATCAGCAGAGTACGACTTGATGTTACTCATTTCGTCTTCTGCTTTGAAGTGAGCTGCATCTCTGCTTGCTGCTGTTCTTCCTGCTTCCCATAATATTGACATGTTGACAGACGGGTGTGATCGCCTCAAACTTGCGAAAAACCTGTAAATCTCTGTAGTATTTTGCTTTACGTATATGCGTTGTGTACTTCAGTACTTCTCCAATTTCTCAGAGTTTCAAGGCCTTCTGGAGCTCGGTGTGATTGACAAGATGTTTCATTGCTCAATGGAAAAATATGGAAATGTTTCCAACAGGCCAGAGTCAACGATATTTCTTCCAGGACATCTAGGGGAACAAAACATTAGAGAGAATATTCTGTGGACTGCAGTCATAAGAATAAAACATTTCAAAGATTACGATCCAACAAAATTCTTTTGATTTAATCAAAGAGACCCCAAGTGTGCTTGTTATTGAGATGCATGGCCAAGTGCATGGATGTATCTTGCTCATGTTCCTGGCCAGTTTGACATCCTCATGTCAAAGGGAGAGAATCTTTATCTCTCCTCTATATCTTTCGAGAGCCAAAGAGGCATGTCCAAATCTTGTGTTAAATATTCATGTGATGCCTCTATCTAGAAAGTGGAAAAGAAAGAAAAAAAGAAGCATCCGGAGAAGATATATTGGAGAATGATTCTCCATGCCGTTATTCATTTCTATTATCCATAGCTACTACTGGCTGGCCTAGCTCCATTGTGTGCATTTTGGTAGCATCTTCTCTCTCCCTCCCCGGCCCACCATCAACTACACAAAAGAGTGAGAAAGGGAATCCCCTTTCCTCTGTTCACCCATGAGCAATTGGATTGGTAGTTTGGTACATACCAAACATATCCTTTGCATCATTGGTCTCTTTGTTCATGGAGAGTGATAGCTCCATCAATGTACTATTTCGTGATCGCAAAAAGATGCACTAATACAAGGTTCAAAGTTTGTATCTCTACCCAGTAGCGGAGGCAGAATTGTTTTTTAGGTATGGCCAATGCATGCATCCATGTACACAACAACACTGAAACTGAACCTTTTGTCAGTGCCAACACATATACATGTTGAAGATGGAAAAGTTTGAGGTGTGGTAGAGGCCAAACCTTGCTAGATTGCTGCCTCCGCCACTGTCTCTACCAACCGGTTTTCCTCATAGGAGCTGGATTTTTGATCGGTAACGGGGCGGTGCAACATCCCAAGTTAAGATATGTTGTCGGGTTTAGATATGGAATTCGAGCCAACTCGGCTCGACTTGTTCAAGACCGTTCAAACAAACGAGCTCAGCTATAAACTCGCGTCGACTCGTTAAACTCATGAGTTAGCTCGTTTAACTCATTATAGGGGAAAAGAGTTCTGTTTTTTAGAGATGGAATATGAGAGTTGATTGTCCGGTGTTCGTTTGGCTGTCGTTAGATCCTTGGATTTAGATACTCCCTCCGTTCCAAATTAGATGTCTTCCATTTGTCCACATGCGGATGTATCTATACTCGTAACATGTCTAGATACATCCGCATGTAGACAAATGGAAGACATCTAATTTGGAACGGAGGGAGTAGTAAATTTTATCTCCGAAACTAACCTTTTTTCATGACACTCCTTCCAAAGCATTATGCTCTATAGCGTGCCTCATTGGTTCGAAACTAACCTTTCCTCCATTACTCTGGCTCACAGCCTCACAGGGCGTGTCATGTTGTAGGCTACTTTTCGCAATTATTTTCGAGATAAGTTTTTTATTTCGACAATCGAGATAAGTTTATTTTGTGGTGAAGTTTTTAAAATGGGTTAGTTTTGTCGATTTTCATTGGATCCCGCGTACACGGTAGGCCCAACGGGCCCGGCTGATCTAACCCACAGCACACACACCAGTCGATCTCCGTCGTCTCTGCAACAAGTGAGAGGACAGAGAATATCCCCAATGGCGCAGATCATCGACGGCAAGGCCATCGCCGCCGAGATCCGGCGCGAAATCGCCGCCGAGGTCGCCGAGCTCTCCTCCGCCCACAACATCGTGAGCCCCCTTTCCCCTTCCCCACCCGCCCAACCCATCGCGCCGAGCTTCGGACTGGGGGTCGGTGATCTGATTCCTTACTCCTCTTCTCCTTCTGCCGCCGCAGGTGCCGGGGCTGGCGGTGGTGATCGTGGGGAGCAGGAAGGACTCGCAGACGTACGTGCAGATGAAGCGCAAGGCCTGCGCTGAGGTAGGTATTTGCTCTGTCGACGTCGACCTCCCCGAGGACATCTCCCAGGCCGCGCTCGTGGCAGAGGTTCACCGCCTCAACGCTGACCCTGCCGTACACGGTATCGTCCACACTTCGAATTGAATAGCGCCGTTCTTTCTTAGTAGTACAAGAGAACATAGATGCTGACATGCTGTGCTTGGCACTGTAATAGTGTAATCAGTCTTGTGTCAGTCTATGCCGTAGATTACTTTCATTTCCTAGGTGGTTTATTGAGATGAGCTGATGATCCTTTGCATGACGCCATTTGGTCGATCCCCTGCCCTAGATTTGGTTTTTCTGAATGGACCCCTGGCCTAGATTTGCTCCTCAGTGGAGTTAGACTGAAAGAACAGAGAAGCCTCATCCTGTTTATGGAAATAGGATGTTGTTTTGTGAAGTGGCCCTCTTTGGTAGTTCTTGAGTTTTTCCAGGACTGCTGGATCCAAAAATTTATTCTGGAATGTCGTCAGCACTCACCATCATGTGTGTTTTGATCTTCAATTTCCGAGGGATTTGTTGGATTGGGAATGTAACTTTTCGCTTCACTAGATTAGGCATGGACTTCAGTTTTTCCATGTTACATGTGAAAAGGACTTGTCCTATTTTACATCACCACAATGATTAATATTCGGGGAATTATTGCTTCGCTGATGCTAGGGAATTTCTGTTGGACACATGGTTATGAATCATGCATTTATGTTAGTTAGTTACTAGTTAGAGATTTTTTACCCGAGTTCGATCATATCTTAATTGTTCAGAAAATTATTACTTCTGTATGATGTACTCCCTCCGTTCCAATTTAATTGACTTGCTATTCACCACATGTGGATGTATCTAGACATGTTACATGTATAGATACATCCACATTTAGTACATAGCAAGTCAATTAAATTGGAACGGAGGGAGTAGTTCTTTGCTGGAATGTTGCTTTGCTAGCTCTAGGTTCTAGGTACTGCAATACTCTCATATATTTTGATTTTTTCTTCCTATATTATGTAGCAAAGCTCGTCTATTTACTGTATTGAGCGTTTGCTTTTACACCAGGCATTCTTGTTCAACTTCCATTGCCCAAGCATATCAATGAAGAAAATATATTAAATGAGATTTCCATTGAGAAAGATGTCGATGGTTTTCATCCTTTGAACATTGGCAAGCTTGCAATGAAGGGTAGGGATCCACTGTTCCTACCTTGTACACCGAAGGTACTCCAACACTTGAGCACATCATTTCTCAGCGCTGGTTCTTTTCATTTGTAACATCTTGGCCTTTGTATATTTTTTCACTTTTGAAGGGATGCATGGAGCTCCTATCTCGAAGTGGAGTCACTCTCAAAGGAAAACACGCAGTTGTGGTTGGGCGTAGCAACATTGTGGGTTTACCAGTATCCCTTCTTCTTCTGAAAGCAGATGCAACCGTCTCAATCGTTCATTCACGGACGCCTAACCCTGAAATAATTGTGCGTCAAGCAGACATTGTCATTGCAGCAGCTGGACAGGCTATGATGGTACGTTGTTCTGCTGCAACAAATCCACTTTATGTTACTGGTGTCTGTTGCCAAAAATCTGACTGATGTTTTTTTTTTTGGTTTATAGATTAAGGGAGACTGGATCAAACCAGGTGCCGCGGTAATTGATGTCGGGACAAATTCCATCGACGACCCAACCAGGAAGTCTGGGTACAGACTCGTCGGCGATGTGGATTTCACGGAGGCGAGCAAGGTCGCAGGCCACCTGACTCCAGTTCCTGGAGGTGTTGGCCCAATGACCGTCGCGATGTTGCTGAAGAACACAGTGGACGGTGCCAAGAGGGGTATAGTCTCTTAAAATTTTCATATCACTGCAGCCAATGTGTTGTGTGATTGTGTAAAGAGGGGTATAGTCTCTTAAATTTTCGTATCACTGCAGCCAGTGTGTTGTGTGATTGTGTAATGCGGTGATGATGTGTTAACTGAGTGGCTTAGACAAATCCGTTTTCCATTTTGTTCTGTTGCAACATTATGTCAAGATATGTTTTCCATTTAGTTCTGTTTTGCATGTTATTAATGTGTGAGTGTGCTACCAACTAGTGAGAGCTGTAGAACATTTACTTGGAAAAGGTTGACTTAAATAAAAAATTAGAGCTGTGAGCTGTGAACTGGGTAAACTCCTCCAAGCGTATCAATCAAGGTTACCAAAGTTGCTTCAACTTGGACACCGGATCTAGCTAACCTACTGCTTTGAAACGATTTCTTCTTCTTATTCGATTGGTTTCCTGATGTTGTTTACACAAGCCTACTGAATTGAAAAACTTGGCAAATTTCTTCTTTCAAGGAATAAAAAGTGGTGCAAACATAGTTAAGCTAATACTTTAACTAATTAGCAAGAGCATTGGAAACTTTCGACATGACATTTGCTGTTTTTTGGACACTCTGCACCACACAGCAAGTAACAAAAAATGACAAAAAACCGACGTGCATAAAGCACACAGCGAATGTGACCAACGTCATAACAATTATTACACTACACCAGCTCATGTTACAATTCGAATAAAAATTACAAGAACTGAAAGAGTAGTATCACGATGGACCCAAGCAGCCAGAGGCGAAATCACACACCGTTTAACCAGGAGATGCAAGGGATGAGAGGGGCACACAAGCAGGGGATTCGACAATGTGAATCTCACCATTAGGTAGAAACTAACGTGGATACTTTGAAGACAGCATCAACTCCTGTTCCATACTATACCGCCTTGTTGACTCATTACTTCCATCGGCAGTCTGTGGTTCATTTACTGCAATACCACTCTCTTGTGTACCTAAAACTTGTTGTTTGTCTGGCTGAAGGCGAGTGTCGACTCCACTTGCTTCATTGTTGGACGATCCTCCGCTCTTGACTCTATGCATTTTACTGCAAGTGTGGAGACTTTTTCAATGTTTTCACCTCCCTCCTTGATAACTTGTGGATCTAGTATCTGTGTTAAATTGCCTTCTGCAAACATGGTAGCAAAATCTGCAGCAAGGCCCTCCCCATCGATAGAGAGATATGAAAATGGCTTTTTTCTGGTCAGTAATTCTACAAGCATGACACCAAAGCTATAGACATCACTTTTTTCCGTAAGCCGCCCCGTGTAGATGCACATAGGGTCCATATATCCTCTCGTACCTTGCACCACCGTTGTTACCCCTGATCCATCCATTGGAACATACCTTGAAGCACCAAAGTCTGCTACCTTTGATGTGAGAGATTCGTCCAAAAGTATATTAACAGATTTCACATCTCTATGGATGATAGGCACTGAAGCTGTTGAGTGAAGATAGGATAAACATCCAGCTGTCTCAGTGGCAATCCGCAGCCTGTCGTCCCATGATAATGATATTGGTCCTTCAACGTGAAGATGATCATAAAGGGTTCCATTGGATATGAACTCATAGACCAATAGTGGGACTTCTGTTTCAAGGCAACAACCATAGAGTTTTACTACATTCCGATGGTTAATTTGTGACAGGATAGCAACCTCATTGATAAACTCAACAATTTCTTTTTGAACCACCTTCTTTGGCTTCCTGATGGCAACGACATGTTGATCCGACAGAATCCCTTTATAGACGGTACCATGCCCTCCAACACCACGCTCACGTGATTTATCAAAATTACATGTTGCCTTCTCTAGCTCGTCCAGGGATATGATCATTTTTTCCGCAATATCAGCTCTTTGTGATACCAATTGTCGCAATAATTGTCCACGATTTTGCTCAAAGAACTTGCGCTTCATCATTTGTTCCCTTCGACGTTTAAGTATGTTGGAACCGAAGAACGCTACCAGAACCAGAAGTACGACACACGCCCCAATCGCAATCCCAATAGCGATGTACATACCTAATCAAAATATAAGCATTGACAATATTATTTATCGTCCAGCATGTATGTGCAAGTAATAAACGAACAAAATCAATTCACAAAGCTGGAGTTTTGCTTACTTGTAGATAAGGGCTTGCGGTGGCCACCTGAAGACAGACAAGTTAAAGTCAGTTACCATCGTATGTAAGAAGAGAAATTAATTTGAGAAATTTTGCACAATATACTAGCCTGGAAGCAGACAAGCTAACCTTTGCAGCCATCGTGGTCGGGGCTATAGGGATTGCCGACGTAGCTGTCCTCACAATGGCATGTGTAGCCTCTCTTCCCTGGTTTGCAGTAGCTGTGCTTGCTGCGACAGAGTTTCTGGGTTACCTGCCAAGAACAATTGGGATGCGACTTGGCGTCGGGTTTCGGTAACCACCGCAGCGGCAAGACCTCCCACTGCAGAATTATGGGAACGTCCTGCGACCGCGTCACTACTGACAGGGGATCAGCTGAGAAACCAGGTTGATGATCGAACCACCCCTCCTCTGTGATGAACACATAGATAGGCGAAGGGTTCATGCCACCCGAGTTGTACCACTCTTCCGCATGTTCCAAGTAGAGGGTAGTGGGCATGGCGCCGTCCGTGGACATGGAGATGTGTGCCTGGCAGCAGCCCATGCCATAGCAGCCCGTGACACCGTGAATAGGGGTGTCCGCGGTGGGGCCGAAGCAGAATGAGGCACAGCCGCCGTAGATGCCGTCGTATTCGTATCCACGTAATGCTGCCTTTGCGTTGCACCCAACGAGTGTCAGCTGGTTGTTGATTGACAGCCAGAAGGGAGCCTTCTCAGGCGTCCCGAACAAAGACCTGAAATCGAAAGTATTGTCTTGAGAGGTGTCTATGAAGGTGCCGGCCGTGCGGAAGGCACGCACCGTGGCCTCCTGCAGGTTGATAGAGTCTACTAATAAGGAGCCGTTGATGCCGAGGAGCAGCCGTGGGGGTTGATGCCCTGTGTCGCAGGTGAGGTTTAACCCTGGCAAGTAGCAACTGGCTGGACCCAAGCCATTGATCCCAAACGGGTACTGCACATTTATGTGGCCGCATGACCTGTTGCAGCTTCCTGATGCAAAAATATGTAAGATGTTTTAGCTAATTTGTTGTCCATTAAACATATATAAGCTTCGTCAGGTCTATACAGAAAGTACATGATTGCATTTTTTTTACGACTGCATAACAATACTCCTATATAGTACAATAGATAGGTTGATATCCTTCGAAAGGTGGCCCGTCAGGACTTGGTCACTACGGTCTCGCTGTACGCCCGACGACGTGGTCATTTTTTACCACCAGACACGACGGAGCTGCATGCGATACGTGATATCTTTGCGCTCTACAGTAAATCTTCGGGTCTACATACCAACTTCGCCACATGCTCAGTCTCCCCTATTGGGTGTGACAACGAGGTCGCGATTGCAGCGGCGAAAGCAATGGGCTGTTAGTTGGCCCCCTTCCTAGTGAAATACCTAGGCATTCCCCTAGGGCTCCGTAGGCTACCGAGTGAGGCCTTCCAACCTCTCTTGGACCGGCTTGCGGACAAGTTGCCTGCTTGGAAAGCGGCTATGATGCCTAAGGTGGGGATACTCGCGCTGGTCAAGACATTACTAGCGGTGATTCCCCTCCACCAGCTCATGGTCTTAAGTGTCAATAAAAAAGTCTTAAACAAGCTAGACAAGATCCTACTTGGCTTCCCTTGGGCAGGGAGGGCGGACGCAAATGGCTGCCACTGCCACTTAAACTGGGCTAGGGTCCGTCGCCCGCTGCGATTGGGAGGGTTGGTTATCCCGGATTTGGTTCGCACGTCGGTAAGCCTAAGGGTCCGCTGGTTATGGAGGCTGCATAATGACCACCAGCGGCCATGGCGAGGCTAGACATGCAGTTCTCGGGTGATGCGAGTCTGATCTTTGATGCCACCACGAGATGTCCCTTGGGGATGATTCCACGACCCTTTTATGGGTGGACAAATGGATGCAGGGTAAATTAATGAAGGACGTAGGGCCGAACCTATTCGCGCTGATCTCACCCTGGAAAAAACGGACCGTTCGGGAGGCGCTCGTTGAGCGCCGGTAGATTTTGGACATTGGTGGTGCTTTGAATCCGCTTGCTCTTTGGCAGTACATCCAGATTTGGATCTTTCTCCAAGGGGTGCATTTATCTGAGCGGTCTGACAAGATGGTTTGGCGATGGACGTCCGATGCCGAATACTCCTCCAAGTCTTGCTATGATGCCTTGTTCCATGGGGCGGTAGAATCAAGATCTTGGAAGTTGAATTGGAAAACTTGGGCACCACCTAGGATGAAATTCTTCGTGTGGTTGGCTTGTTTGGATCGCTGCTAGACGGGTGAAAGACTAGCAAGGTTGAGGACTACCACATCAAGCAAGCTTCCCGATGTGCGACCAGGCGGCGGAATCGATGACCCACATACTAACTGAGTGTTCATTCTCACGGACGAACTGACATGAGATACTTTCTTGGATACAATAGACGTCTAGACCGCCGGTTGTGGAGAACGATTTTGTGGACTGGTGATCATTGGTACTCAACTCCACCCCCACGTGTTGTGTAAGGGCACCTCTTCGGTGATCATTCTCACGGCATGGTGGAAGTGGAAGCAACAGAACGCGATCGTTTTCGACAACTCACTTCACTCAGGTTGACGCTTTAGTGGAAACCATCAAGACTGAGGCTCGTTCTTGGATGAGTGTGGGGCCCGTTGACTCGCTCGTCTACTCCCCTAATCTAGGTCGCTGGCTTTAGTTGTATGATGTGGGGTGGGCTCTCTACAGGTTTATAAATAACTTTTCTATCTATCACTTCATCGAAACCCATTGTTTTTTTGTGTTCTCACGAGAGAAAAATAGATAGGTTGATACATAGTAGCAACAGGTTGATTAAACAAATACTTCTCGGAGTCGAGACTAATTCACTTGTCTTAAGAGATAGCTAGACAGAAACAAAGTAAATCCGCAAAAAGTAGCTACCATCGATCGTTGCTTAATTACCTGTTTCTTCGTTAGATTTGAAGCATCCACCTGGTGTGTAGGGGTCGCCATGGGTTCCTCCTGGGCAGTGGCAATTGTAGGATCCAACCGTGTTGACACAGTCGCCGAAGCACGATTTGCCTTCTTTCCCTTTGCACTCATCATAATCTACACACACTCTCTCTGATTAACTAAAACCACGACAGCTCTTTCGGAACGGGCGGTACATATGAATGTGATTAAGAAAAATGTATTCAAATCATAAAGAGAGACATCATAAAAAACAAGGATTGAATTGATATCACAAGAATCGGAGATAACCTGTGCATCCGTCGGTGAGGTAGGGATTGCCGATGTAGCCATTTTTGCAGTAGCATCTGTAGCCTCCTCTACGCGCTCTAGTACAATTCCTGCTCCTGGTGTCGGCTGGTTGTGTGCCATGGCCAATAATCTCCCAGTCCAGGCCCAGCTCCATGTGAACTTGATTGGACGGGGACCGGTCTACCACTTCCAGCCCGAGGGATAGGCTGTATTTATCGAACCACCCTGCGTATGCGATAGACAGGCGAGGCGGCCACCGGGGCGGAGCCAGGATTTGACCATAGGGGGGCGAGGCAAAGTTAGAATTTTTTTGGGTGTCATTCTTCTAAATTTGCCCGTGGCATTGTCTACTGCGAAGAAGACAACGATATAGCTCAACCATCCTCAAAAAATATATAGCTCATATAACACAGCAATATGTAATTAATGCTTAATAGAAATACTAAGTAGAGGGTGTTGCAAAAATTAATGTGTTATGTGTAGATCTACGGCTAGATACCGGATCCATCGTGCAAAGTGATCATGTATTATATACTCCCTCCGTTTCAAATTAATTGACTTCTATTTGTCCAAATGTGGATGTATCTATACTTGTAACATGTCTAGATACATCCACATGTGGGCAAATAGAAATCAATTAATTTGGAACGGAGTGAGTATCGATGAAGATCTCCTTCTCTGCATTCTTAAAAGATGAAAGATGCATGTATAGTAAAAAGTCGTTTGAGCAAAGCGAATTGGTTTTATAAATTAACCAAGCAAAAGAATATTAAGTTGGACAAACCAAAATAAACTTGATGATAAACAAATAAATTAGATTAGCCATTGTCAAATGATTGATTAATTAATTTCTCTCTAATTAGCAGCTATGTCATCAATAAAAAGAAGCCCTAGCTATTGTACATCATACCTTACGTCCTTAATCAGTTGAGATCTAACTGGTCGATCGGAGAGCGGCGGCCGGCCGCACGCCTGGTTGGAACTGTCCTAAGCGGCGGCGACGGCGAGGCGAGTCCATTCTCCATTGTGAAGGCGAGGCGACGATTGAAAGGAACAGATCGTGTTTTCTAGACTCACGTACGTGAACTTGACAAGCGACTGGGTAGCAGCGGTTAGCTTGGGAGATGTGGGTTTGTGGCCTTGTGGGCTTCTGAGATATTGGAGGTCTCGCATGGTCAAGTATTTTTCGGCACTTAGGCATGTAATGAGCCCAGAACTAGTCAATACGTATACGTATATGTATGCCTATATGGGTACAGTTTCCTGGCGAAATACATTAGGGGGGCTGATGGTTGGGGGGGGGGGGGGGGGGGGGGGGGGGGGGGGGGGGACCCTGCTAGCCCCCTTGGATCCGCCCCTGGCGGCCACCTCTGGTCCATGGTCCGGTTCAAGCCGAACCATTTGAGCTGCAAGTCGTAGGACGCGCCGCCGGAGTCCAGGAGTCGCTTTTGGCTGACGACGACGGGCGCGCGGCAGCAGCCCATGCCGACAGGGGCGGATCCATGGGGGGCTAGCAGGGGTCAGACCCCCCCCAACCATCAGCCCCCCTAATGTATTTCGCCAGGAAACTGTACCCATATAGGCATACATATACGTATACGTACTAGCTAAATGCCCGTGCGTTGCATCGGCATAAAAATTGAACTGGTGATATTGCTGGATCGTGGTTGGTGATGAAATAGTTCGGCTGCTGCCGCTCGGGTCGCCTCCTCGTCTACCCCTAGAGCACGCAGGCTCGACATGTAGCTCGATGGTGATAACCCCCACTTCTGCCACCTGCCTGCTCTCGTGGCCATTATGCGCCCACGACCGATGCACAACAATAGTTTAGAAAAGCCATCACAATATTGAATGTAGTCAAAAAAAATAATCCTTGTATAACAAAGAAGTATATTCCAACATTTGGATCAGACTTGTTTCAGTAAAGGTTTACTTGGTGGGCAATGGGCAAAATGCTCTGGTACATGTCATATCATGTGAATCAAATATGCGTGCATGAATAACAATTGGAAGGGAAGACCACATGACAAGAATAAGTGGCACATACATGACAGATATACCAGAAGAGATGTGAAGTTGCCAATGAAAATCATATGAGGCTATGAGAGCATCAGCAAAACAAACCGCAATAGAATAAAATGAGACCGACAGGTCTAATTAGATAAGGACTGTATGAGTTGAAAATTACAGCAAGCAACCAAGCTGTGGTCTGTGGCCAGACGCATGAGCGGGAGCAGCGGGAAATAGGCACAACATCACTACAGAAAAAGAAATTAAGCCACACAGGTTAGCGCCCAAATTCAGTCGGTTTATATAGTTAAATTGCAGAGATTAACATCTGAACATCAGCGTCTTAGTGAGTGCACAAGAGGCCGGTGCTTCGATAAGGCAAGCGTGCTGCTCCATGTACTCAGTCATGTCGATGCGCACCAGCAGGTTCTCGTCATCTAACAGTTGCTCGTCAAGCGCCTTGGCGAGCTCGTTCTTGCCCACACCAGTCGGACCAGGAACAAGAAGGACGCGGTAGGATTCTGCGGCCGGCCAAGACAAGCCCTGGTCCTAATTACCGCCTCGGCGACGGTGTTCATGGCCTCCGTCACCGACGACCCTCTTGAGCAGCCTGTCGGCCATGCCGGTCGAGTAGGGGGAGGGACGTCTAGTGGTCTAGATCGGGGATGGGAGAATCCGGAAGGGGGAGAGAAGGGAGAGGGTGGTGGTGATGGGGTGAGTGGCGGCCGGCGGCGGGAGCCTTCATCTGAGGCATCGTCTTGGCGCAGAAGCAGATCGAGGAGGGAGGAGAAGCGGCTGGTGCTCTAGATCGAGGTTGGGGGGAGCCGGGAGGGGTAGAAGTTGAGAAGGTGGTGGTGATGGGGTGGGCGACTGGTCGGTGGCCGGCGGCGCTGGGCTCGAGTAGGGGAGGATTTGGGGTCATCGAGCTGTCAGTCGAAGAATAGAGCAGAGAAAAGCAAGGACTGCGGAGCTCGTCCGTGGCCGACCTGGGAGCAGCGGCAGCAGCACGCGGAGTCCACCGGCGGGACGGTGAGTTAGGCGGTGGGGCGGAGGTCAGGCAGGCACGGAGCAGGCCCGCGTCGTTGCTGGCCGTGGGGCACAGGGGAGACGGTGCGAAGGAGCTCCGGGTCCGCGGACGCCGTGGAGCAAAGGTCTGGCGCGAGTATGGTGTGGACCGGGGGCGACGCGCTGGGGAAGTCCGGGCCTCCGGGGGCTGGGCGATGCGATGGGAAAGCGGCGCACCCGGCGGCGCAGGAGATCGCGCGGACGGGATATGAGGAGAGGATAAGGACGCGTGGTGGGGAGAGGAGACCGGCGACCGGCGTGCAGGCAGCGCATAGGAGACCGGCTCCGTGGAGAACGGCGGGATCCATTGGGTGCGGAAGAGCCAACGCGCTGGCAGCGGGCGAAACAAACATAGAGATACCGAACCGATCATATTACTTAGCGGTGGCGTAAGGTGTAATTTTTTCTGATTCGGCCTATTAGTGCAGGGGTAGAATCGGAAATTTAAAAAACGTACCATCACCTGAAGCCATATTATATAGTAGAGATTGACTAGTTCTGGGCTCATTACATGCCTAAGTGCCGAAAAATACATGACCATGCGAGACCTCCAATATCTCAGAAGCCCACAAGGCCACAAACCCACATCTCCCAAGCTAACCGCTGCTACCCAGTCGCTTGTCAAGTTCACGTACGTGAGTCTAGAAAACACGATCTGTTCCTTTCAATCGTCGCCTCGCCTTCACAATGGAGAATTGACTCGCCTCGCCGTCGCCGCCGCTTAGGACAGTACCTACCGTTCTAATCTGCTGCGATTCCGGCGGCCATGGCCTTCCAGGCTTCCAACCAGGCGTGCGGCCGGCCGCCGCTCTCCGATCGACAGTTAGATCTCAACTGATTAAGGACGTAAGGTATGATGTACAATAGCTAGGGCTTCTTTTTATTGATGACATAGCTGCTGATTAGGGAGAAATTAATTAATCAATCATTTGACAATGGCTAATCTAATTTATTTGTTTATCATCAAGTTTATTTTGGTTTGTCCAACTTAATATTCTTTTGCTTGGTTAATTTATAAAACCAATTCGCTTTGCTCAAACGACTTTTTACTATACATGCATCTTTCATCTTTTAAGAACGCAGAGAAGGAGATCTTCATCGATACTCACTCCGTTCCAAATTAATTGATTTCTATTTGCCACATGTGGATGTATCTAGACATGTTACAAGTATAGATACATCCACATTTGGACAAATAGAAGTCAATTAATTTGGAACGGAGGGAGTATATAATACATGATCACTTTGCACGATGGATCGGTATCTAGCCGTAGATCTACACATAACACATTAATTTTTGCAACACCCTCTACTTAGTATTTCTATTAAGCATTAATTACATATTGCTGTGTTATACGAGCTATATATTTTTTGAGGATGGTTGAGCTATATCGTTGTCTTCTTCGCAGTAGACAATGCCACGGGCAAATTTAGAAGAATGACACCCAAAAAAAATTCTAACTTTGCCTCGCCCCCCCTATGGTCAAATCCTGGCTCCGCCCCTGCATGCCGATGGTGCCGCTTCTTTCGCATCCTTGGGCACTACCAGTTAGCTCGACGTCCAAGTACCCGATCCCCCTGGCAGCGCAGAAGGCCGAGCATCCGCTCACGGTGATGTTGCCATTAGTGAGCGTGGACTGCACGTTACAGCCCGTGAGGATGAGCTCGTTGCTCTCCGACAGACTGTAGGGGTCCTCTTTGTGAGGACCCGGATTAACTATCCGAGATACTCGTTATGTTTCCTGCAACAATCCCGTGATCAGTCTGTTGTTGCACATAACTCGAATTTGGCATCACAGGACATCCATAAATACCGATTAAATGTACTTACGTGATTGAAGTGATCAGCTTCATCAGGTGCTTGCAGCGGAAATCACCAAACAACGTGGAGCCCAAGTCATTCGCCTTAACCCTACAGGCAGCTGACTGGGAAGCGCCCTAGTTCGCAAAGACGCCAGTGAACTCCTCTCCTTCGAACTGTTCCTCTTTAAAATCTGGCTAAGACAATAGCCAGGGACGAAACCAATATGAGTACATTTGATTGTACTCGCAAACTACCCCAACAGGAACATGCACTAGTTTTTAATTTTCAAAGACTTTTATTTTTAAGAAAAAAAAACATCACTATAACTTTATGTAAAAAGGGGAGAGTAGATTTTTAATCCTGTTGAAGACCAAACATTTTGGAAAGTAGTTTTCTCACTATCTTTGTTGAAAAAGGTAAGAAGTCTTTTTAAACCTTTTTCCCGAAAATATACCTTCGTTTAAAAAAAAAATAAGAAATCCCTTTTAAAACTTTTTCCTCGAAAATCACAATCTGGTCCCTTTCTCCGAAACCTCCTGGTTTCTGATCATACCCCTTCGTGGTTACTTATTTTCCCAGCAACCTCATACCATACCCTCGGTATAGTTGCACAAATCAATTCCCACTTCGTTTTATTTTCAACACTCAAAACTTTGTAAAACTTGCACATGAGACCCAGCAGTTCGTTTCAACTGTCCATATCCGAGGACTCGGCTATTCGAATAGTTTTACCCTCTGCAGAGGTAGTACGCTTTTCCCACACCCATCCGGTCACTCATCGTGTCAGCCACGTCCCGCCATACCGGAGGTATGCGAAGTTGAGTTCCCGGCCATAGCCTGTCCTTTGCTCATGCTAGTATAGGATCCTACCGCTACGAAACCGGTTCCATCGACACTTAAATCCTCAGAAACTAAGTGTGAGGACTTCGTAGTTCTGCCCGGCGGACCCAAGGGAGCCCTTCAATCCTCTTTTTCCGACACGTTCATACCGGCTTCCGGTAGACTTCATTTAAGAGGACCCAGGTCAGGGGCAGGTCCTCAGACCATCCCCTCATGGAACGAGGTCATCCTCGTTGTTGAGGCATCCAGTACTAACACGAGCAAATTATATGACTACGCCCTTTCCCATATGTGGGTAAATGTGGTCGCACAGATTATTGGTTGTTCGGTAAGTACCAGGACACAATGTGCATTTTTTTCAGAAACATCACCATTCACCACTTCTCAATTTCATCACCGACATCTCGGCATACCATAATTCATCCAAGGATTTTCAAAGGAGTTTTGAATAAACAATGTTTTTCCCATCCTATAGTTTTATTTAAACAAACTGATATTTCTACATAGAGTGGCAAAATAGTTTTTCATAAACTTTTGAAAAGGTTTTCACAATCATTTCCAATTCTCATAGCAAAATTCTTTTAACCAAAACTTGGGTGGTTCGTCATCCCACCAAAAGATTTTCGTAGAAGGCTTCTGAGTAAAACAAATTCATTTAGAAATCACTGTATACCACTAACACCTCTATATCGGGTGTCTCAACAATATACTTGTATTTTGGAAAAGGTTTTTCAAAATCATGGCTTTTGTGGCAACACCACATAAATCGTTTATGCTACTTATAAGTAACACAGGTAAATCAAAATAGATGTATATAGATGCAAGCTCAGTGAAGTAGCTTGCCTTGCTCCACAAAGTGGTACTGATCCTGATCTTCTGGTTTAACAAAACCTCCTTCCTCGATAAATCCGTCAACGGTATCGTCTAAACGTTAAACAAGCAAAACAAACAATCACTACACTAACTCAAGCATCATCATCACATTACAATCACAAATGCTATAAATAGCTACTGCATACATCAAGCAACACAAGGGGGTTTCAATTTAATTGAATTAACTTTTATTTAATTATTTTTAAACTATGGCAGGATCTAGTTGTACCCCATTTAATTCACCATTTATTCTATGTTGGTCACAAAAATTCAAACTAACTTTCTATGGATAGCTACTGATGTGTAGAAGACAACTCAATTGGATTGAGGTCTTTTGGAGTTATCAAACTCCCTACACATTTGCTTTAAACCAGAAACTCACTAATCAAGTTTTAGCCACTAATTAATTTATGTTGCTTCAAAAATTAAACCCTTTTAGGGGTAGCTAACCTTGGTTGAATGTGACCTAATAAAATTGGTTTCATCTCAAATGGATCTACCATTAATTCACACTAATTGATTTAGTGCAGAAGGGTTTACTAAAGTTCAACCAAATGCTAAAGATTCTAAACTGTTCCAAAAATTCTACCAAAATTTGGGGAGCTAAAGGATCCTAATACAAAGCTACCAAAATTGGTTTCAAGTTATTTGGACTAATATAACTCCAGAATCAAATGGTTTGGTGTTTCAAACCTTCTGGAGCATTTTTAATAATACACTTTTATTATTTATTTAAATAAGATGAGACCACTTTGGGGAGTTAAAGAATTTTATAAGCTTTCCAGAACACTTGAGTTTGATTTATTTGGATTCCTAGAACTCGAGTTATTGAATTTCAAAGTTCATACCAGTACTGAATTTCCAGAGAAGACTAAATTCGAAATATCTAATTTACTGGATAATGTTTAGATCCCTGACGAGTGGGGTCCACTCGTCAGCGACTCAGCAGAAAACTGTGCGCGCGCTAGAAATGTTTAAAACGCTGACGGGTGGGGCTAGTCCGTCAGTGTCTGGTCTAAGCGAACAGGTATGCCGCCGTTGGATCTTGATCTAACGGCTCACGGAGACCGCGGATGACGACGACCACAAACGGGCGGCGTTGCCGCGCCGGCGACGGTGGCGAGCACGGATAGCTCACCTGGGGGTCTCGGAAGGGCTCGGCGAGGTCGCAGAAAGACGGCGGAGGTCCGGGGAAGCTTGTGGGAGGAAGTGTGCTTGCTGGGGATGTCGGTTTCGTCGGCGGCGAGCTCCGCAGCTTCCTCGGCCGTGCGCCAACTCCGGCGGGTCTGCTACGGTGCTTCTGTGCATGGAACAGAGAGGGAGTGAGTGCGGGAGGACGCGGTGGTAATGGAGAGCAAGGTGCAGGCTAGAGAGGGGGAGATGAGAGAGCAGCACGGCGCGTCCGTGGTCGACGCCTTCCTCGGGCACGGCGGCGCTCTGAGGAGAACTCAGCAGCAGCAGCTTTGCCGCGGAGGCTCCGGCTTCCTTGTGATGCACGAGAGGGAGTGGGGAGTAAGTGAGAGGCAAGAAGGGGGAGTGGTGAGTGGAGGCACGAGTGCGAGGGTGGTCCTTTTATCGGCGAGCTCGGGCTCGTCGTGGACTGGGTGCAGCGAGGGTCGGGGGAGTGGGAGAGCACGGAAGTGGTGGCGGTGTCGTGTGGTTACGTCGTTGGGGAGCTCTGTGAGGGCTTAGAGGGAGTGGGGTTCACGGGTGGCTTGCGTGCTCGCTCGGGGACGGCGACGTCCATGGCGTGGCAGCGGAGGGCGTCGGGGTGCTGGCATCGCTGCAGGGCACCAGAGGTGGTGTGAGCGTGTCCAGGAGGTTGAGGGGTGACAGGAGAGGGTCTGAGGCGAGTGGGGCAAGCTGGGGTGCCGTGGTGGTGATGATCGGTGTTGGCGTCCACGCTTGACCTGAACACGGCGGCTGCGCACGGCTGCAGGGGGTACGGCGAGGCTGGGCATCAGGCAGCGGTCTCCTCCGGTCCTATCGAGTGCGGTGAGAGATGAGGCGACGGAAAACGCAGAGCGTAGCCAGCTTGGCGTATCCCACTCGACAAGCAATCGTCGGCCGGCGTGATGCAGGGTGATGCCGTGCGTTCTTCGACGGCCACGGGCCTCTGGCCCAAATTGCACGTTCCCTCCTTGCTCTGGTGTCCCAGTGAGGTGAGTGAGAGGGATTAGCAGTGAGGAATCGAAGGAAAAACCTCTAAATCCTCCAATTTGATTTTGATTTCAAGAGATAGAGGAAGAACACGGGCAGTATCCACCAAGTGTTCGATGAAATGCTTCAATGAAACTCTAATTCAATTTCTTGAATTTAGTTCCATACTTTGGTTCATGAGTATAAGCAGGGATTTTTGGTATGGTGGTAGAATATATTGGGTATGTGCAACAAAGCACATTTTGTGATTTGAAAAGGATAAAGAAGGATACAGAATTTTAATTTCAGATTTTAAGAAATATTTTTGGAGAGGGAAAAGATGTAAGAGCAAAGTGGGGGTGATCCTTATGTCACTCCACTGAAGCTTTGTTTGAAAAGAAATAATTTCTTTGAAATATTTTTGTGTCATATTCCTAATAATCCTTAAAGATTAAAGAAGGGATCTTGGAATTTGACAAATTGAAAATATCTTTGTAATTGGATATTTTGAGGAAAGGGGGGGTAATATGATAATGAGATGGTTATTATTGCATCTCATTCCAGGATTTCATAAAATAAAATAGTTGTTATATCAAAATAGAGATGTAGATAGGGAGGGAAATTTAAATAAGACCTTTTTCTTTTAGTTAGTGTTTTTATTGGGAGTGTGTGAATAATCGAATCCCCTCCCAAATTGTTGTTAGGGGTGTTCTAGAGTTTTCAAGCATGTTTGAATAACTACCACACAAGCAATCAAGTTGGCAGGAAATAACAACCAACACTTAGACAATAAATTTTTCAACCAAGTTTTTTAATCACTCTGACAAGTGGTGGGGTGGTGACCCAGTGTCACCTGACAGGAGTAAGGTGGGAAAAACTCAACTTCATAATTTGATATTTTTCAAAAGGGTTTCTAAAATATATGGGCAACACACTTCCCACCTTTATTGTTTTTCCAAAAAGTATGAGTTTAAAATAGGGCTACCAAAACAAGGGGAATAGCAAGGTTGGAGGTAGTATATATATCTCCATATTTTTGGAAGCATATATTTTTGGAAGATACTTTTATTCTCTCAAGGAGTGGGTATTTTGGTTGTTGCTAAACAAAGCATCATTTGAGAATAAGTTGGTCCAAAGAAGAGTGGAGGAGATATATGGAATATTTTGTTCTTGTCAGGACATGATCACCAAGTTTAGTATATAGTTATATTGGTTGGGTCTTAGATTTATTAGTCAACAACTCAAACAACAAGTCACACCAGTTCAAACCTAGCAATTGGAAGAAAAACACCATCATCAGCAAAACATTTCAAAAAGTTTTTGTTGGTTCTGAAATTTTGAGGTCTGGAAAAACTAAGTTTTTTCTTGGTTTATAAATTTGGGATGTTACACTCTTCCCTAAGGCCGCCGAGGAATGCGCGAATGGAGTCTATGTCGACGTTGACGGCCAAGGAGCCGCCGACATAGTAGTTGTCGACGTCGATACCGATTACTTGGAGGGCTCCGAGGTGCAGCTGTGGGGGCTCGCGGCCCCTCCTGTCGCAGGTGAGGTGGTACCCGGCCCCCGCAAGGAGCAGTTGGCTTGGCCGATGCCGAACGGGTACGGCACCACCACGCCCCCGCAGCTGGTGTCGCAGCGCGCAACCACACCGGCGGATCTGCCGCTGCGCCTCCAAAACCAACACAGAGTGCCAATGACGGCAGCATAAGGGCCGCTATTGCTACCGAGAGGCTTATTTTCGCCATTGATGGATATGCGTCTAAGTAAACTAAACACCAGCTAGCTGGACTGCTTTACTGCACTGCCAAGCTTCCCAGCAAGTGGACTATTTTGCACCGTTGGGTCAATCACAATGAAACACTACAGGAAAACAGATAGTTGCCTACGGCTAAATGTATGCCGACGACATTTTGTCGGGGCCGTCGGCATATACTTTGTATGCCTACGGCTTTTTAGAAAAGCTGTCGGCATACGTATGGCCGTCGGCAACTATGTTGTATGCCTACGGCTTTTCAAAAAAGCCGTAGGCATATGTTTGGCCGTCGGCATACAAGTTTGCATCCGTTACCAAGCTGACGGCGCCACCTATATGCCGACGGCCACCTTATTTAGGCCGTCGGCATACAACCTTTTTTTCCAAATAAATAATCTGTGAGTTTGTATGCCTACGTCTTTTTGTGAAGTAATTTTTTGAAAAGTTTGTCAAAACTCAAGTTTACTATTTTTTCTAGCAACTAATACACATAAAGGGACTCCATGCCAAAAGATTTATTTTTTTGAGTATTTTTTCACTTTCTTTGAATTTTTCGAAAAATTGCCAAAATGGCCGCCATGACCATTTATTGAAAGGTGTCGAATTTTCCAAAACTATCGATGATTCTGTGATATAATCACTACTTGTGTACCTTAAAATGATTTTTGTAAAAAAATCAGAGCAAACTATCACACAGTTGTAGTTCAAACTTGAATTATTTTCGAAAAATCGGCATAAAGTCATTTAAATGGGGGAAATTAGGTAGAAAGCGAGAAAATTCCTAATACTTGGGGATTATCCATCACATATGGACTACTTTGTTTCATAATTGTAAGGGTTACATTTTGCATCATATTTTTTGTAGTTGCTTCATAAAAAAGTCATTTTTAGCACTTAGAAAATAGAAAATGATATTTCTAAAAATAATTTGACAACTCAATTTGGCAACATTGTTTCCCATACCAAGATACATCTGTATGCCGACGGCTTGGTTTGCCGACGGCCAGAGAAAACCGTCGGCACAGATGTATATGCCGACGGCATTTGTATGCCGGCGGCATTATGCTAATATGCCGAGGGAGCAGAAGGCGACGGCCTTTGCCGTCGGCATACACATTTTGCTGTCGGCATATTGTATGCCGACGGTATTTGTGCCTATGTCAACGGTATTTGGCCGTAGGCATTTAGATGTTTTCCTGTAGTGAAAGTCAACTTGCGAGATCTCGTCACAACTTACATATGGCTCGATATGTAAGCACTTGTCAGGTGACATGTGGAATTGTGTTCAGACGCGACTTTCTTTTCTGCGGGGGCGTTTGGACGTGACTTTAAGAATCATAAAAATGAAGTACTACATGGACTGTACTGTTTTTTTTGTTGCCGAAAACATGTTGCTCCCGTCTAGATCTATTAACCAAAGAGTGTTTGAGGACTTGAAGGTACGTTCACACATTTGTAAGATGGTCGACAAGCATTCACGCATTCAAGATGACTTCTCCTTGATCGATGCAGTAATAAGCGCCACAGGAAACGGCTTCAACGACGAGTATGCGCACTCCAGTGTAAACACAAGATATTCGATCTTTTTTTTTTAGGGAGTACAAGCCCATCCTTGCAACTTGCTGAAGAGCCTCATGCTCTAAAGAAACAACCAAGAAAACTTATCGTTTTTGCTTTTGTTAGCACCCGTTTTTGCAGGTTACCTGCTCCACGTTCAGGACTCGACCCGATAATGATTGACGACTCGGAGAAGACGGTTCAAGGGCTCAGATGGCAACCCGGAGATTTCCCGGAAATGGCGGCTTGAACCCCGGGAAGGCGGAAGATGCAGCCCGGGAAGATTTGGCGACCCGCCAAAAGGCGGATTCCCAGGAAGATGGCAACATCAGGACCCGGGAGCATGATGGTGAAGAGACTGGGAGACGAGCAAGAAGCCGGATGCGGGACATGCAAGACGCCCGGGAACCTGGAAAACAAGTTGATTCTAGTGCGAAGGAAAGACAAGTTCGAGATCAGCACAGAAGGACAAAAGGCGACTTTCAAAAGGAGCTAGAGATGGACGCTTGAGTCCGAGTCCAGTACGAAACCGGCCAAGAGCTTACCAAGTTTAGAGATAGAATTTGACTTACGCTACGAATTGTAATACTTGTAGAAGTCCGGTCGCCTCATATATATGTGAGAGGTGAGGGCCAATTGAAATTAAGCAAAAAAATCAACAACCTATTAGTATAAGCTCTATTTTTTATGCTTAAACCCTTATTCATGCTTACGTTATTCGGCGACTTCGCGTAAGTTCATCGAATATCGACAAAGAGCGGTCAAATCCGGCTTAGCTCAGCCAATCGTCGCCAGAACCTCCGCCGGGTCCCTTCCGAGGAACGGGGGTGTTTGGTATAAAAAAGCACCAACTTGTTGTCTTGTGTATCACGCTGAAAGCTGGCCTCCCACGTGGTGACTTGCGGAGTATCTCCCCCGAAGCCGCGGGTACACGAAGGAGTGTGTTCTTGTGCTAACAGTTTTAAATCACATTTATTTGTTATCCCCAACACTGACGACTGTAGCAGACTTCAGAAACCGAGATACAACATAAAGAGAGGGAGATGCCATTGTCATTCATACGTGATGTCAAATCCCATTCGAGGTGCAACCGAGCAAATTATCGTGACTTGTGAACCATAAAGGTGGAAAGAGATATTATGCAAACGTACTATAAACCTTGGCTCAAGTGTTTAAGGGTATATTTAGCATTGTGATTACATTTCAAAAGCACTTGTTCCTTTCTGATTTTGACATAACAGTTTGTCCAAAGCATATTTTGACCATGCAACAGTAAAATCTTTCAGTAACTAACTACTAGAAACAATCCCTAACTAACTAGAACCCAAACAAGTCACAGCAACCCTAAATGGGCTCTGATTACACAACCAAGGCCCTTAGTATGGCAAAAGTAAAAACTATATTCTGTCCATTCTTACTTAGTGATCGACCAGAATACCCTTCAGTGATAAATATCCCTACAAAGAACATCTTGTGCATATTCTACTGAACATGAACATAATGTCCGTAAAGCTATCCACCTAACCAGATGGTCTTGTTTTCTTAGAAATCCAGAAGTTCATCCTGTCTCTGGTAAAAGATAAGTAATAACAAATACAACTAGCAATGACATGCTGGTAAAAACTATAGCTGATACTCCCCGTTATCAAACAAACTAACCTCGGTTCTCATATCTCTCTCGAGCAAGATGGGAACCAAATTTGTTAATTGGTCATCTCACTTCTGAGATCTCTCCAGCAAGAGGCGGAATCTATTGCCGTCGGGATAGGTCAAGTGCCTCCCTCTTCACTGCTACTGCCGGCCCCTGAAGCGGAGGCGGCCGCTGCCGCTCCCAAAACAGGGAGGGGACTCCGGCCTGTCGCGACAGAGACATAACCAAGGGTAGTGGCCCTGAAGGCGAGATGGTGGCGTCTTCAATGTCCGCAAGGGCGGCGCCCAAGTTGGGCCTAGAGGCTGCATGCTCCGGCTGCCGATGCGCTCGACGCATGTCGGGATAGGTCAAGTGCCTCCCTCTTCACTGCTACTGCCGGCCCCTGAAGCGGAGGCGGCCGCTGCCGCTCCCAAAACAGGGAGGGGACTCCGGCCTGTCGCGATAGAGACATAACCAAGGGTAGTGGCCCTGAAGGCGAGATGGTGGCGTCTTCAATGTCCGCAAGGGCGGCGCCCAAGTTGGGCCTAGAGGCTGCATGCTCCGGCTGCCGATGCGCTCGACGCATGTCGGGATAGGTCAAGTGCCTCCCTCTTCACTGCTACTGCCGGCCCCTGAAGCGGAGGCGGCCGCTGCCGCTCCCAAAACAGGGAGGGGACTCCGGCCTGTCGCGACAGAGACATAACCAAGGGTAGTGGCCCTGAAGGCGAGATGGTGGCGTCTTCAATGTCCGCAAGGGCGGCGCCCAAGTTGGGCCTAGAGGCTGCATGCTCCGGCTGCCGTTGCGCTCGACACATGTGAGGTTGGTGGCATGGGAGCCCGAGGGCCTGGATCGAATAAGATCTTCATGGATTGGTGCATGACGCTACGTTTTGTATGGCATTAATGTGTGCCTTGTTTGATAAATAAATGCATCACTGATGCGATACAAAAAGTTTCATAAAACACTCACTATTTAGGTAATTCAGGAATTCCATTCCCCCAAGCAAGCTCTTGACAGTCTTTGAAGAAAACAATGACTGGTATAAACTGAAGGGCCGCATTTTGTTTTGTAGTACATCTCAAGTTCTCAAAACTGGCAAAATGGGATATGCAGAAATTTTCAGATCAAGGTATCGCCCAATACACATTGGCAAAATGGGGATGCAGAAAATTTTAGATCAATGTATCGCCCAAGTACAAACAAGCTCTACACCTTCCTAAGATTTCAATCTCAAGGGTTAGATAATCTCTGCTTCAGCACCTGAACAAAATCCTTCCTTAGAACCTCCTCTTCCTGGTTAGCTCTAATGTCCTTCAGTTTCACCTTTCCCTCCTTTATCTCTGACTCACCGACCAGCACCATCCACGGAATGCCTGTTTGAGTCGCATACTTTATGTGGTTCAATACCCTGGTGGTGAGCTTGAACTCTGCCTTTATCCCAACACTCCACAATTCGTTCACAAGCTCGGCAGCCAATATAAGGTCCTTCCCTAGAATCGACACCAAAACCTCTGTCTCGGTAGCCCGGATCACCTGCGATGCAAGAGCCAACATCAGTTTTGCTACGCTGCTGCAAGAATGACGTTATGACAGGAGGTTTGAGAAATACCTCATTCTTTTCTTTCTCCTGCTGCTCCATGATTGCAAAGACCCTTTCTATTCCAAGGCTGACGCCAACCGCAGGGACTTGCTTGTTGCTGAACATACCGACAAGTTTGTCGTACCTGCCACCAGCCGCAATAGAGCCGACCTATTGAGAAATAGTGTTAGCGTAGAAACCAGCAAAAAGTCGTTCACTTTCAACACAATGAAAAAAAAAGATATTTTTAAAAATATATCCATAAATCAATGTACATTGTATTCTAAAATAAATCAATGTACATTGTATTCTAAAATGAATCAATGTACACTAAGCCAAATACAATGTACACGATACCAAGGTAATGTAAAATATGCTTTGAGATGATAAATAAGATGGTACATGCAAGAATCCAGTGGATCAAGCAATGAATAGTAAAAATGGCTATCAACAGAAAGCATTGGTGATACAAAATAAAGCCCAAGCACAATACAAAAATTCAGATATAGATTGATATACACTAAACCAAATACAATATACACGACACAAAGACAATGCAGAATATGCTTTGAGATGATAAACAAGGTGGCACATGTCAGGATCCAGTGGATCAATCAATGAATCATAAAATGGTGACTAGTTGAAAACATTGGGATACAAAACAATACCCAGTATACAGGAATATGATGGCAAAAAAACGACTAATTGAGAACACAACAAGGCGGAGATATGAATGCAAGTTTCGAACCTGCGTGGCGCCCTTGAACACAGCTTCATATATCACACCAGTATAGTAATCGAGGCCTCTAGCAAGGCTTAAATCAAAACTTATCCTGTCAATCGCATTTGCTTTTTCTAGAGCTTTGAACAATATCTCCAGCTCATTTAGTGCAAGAACAGAACCCCATTCTGCATGAACTTGCTACCCTCCTTTCTCAATTCAAGCAAAACTTCTAGTGGTGGTCCTCTTGTCTTCACTAAAGTGCCAATATTTTCAGCGGTTTCATTGGATACACCTTTCTCTTCCACCTAAGTGAGCATACTGAACAGTTAGTACTATGAAAGATAAATCCACATCAGATCACATAAACATATAAGAGCAAAAAAGGAGTTTGGATTCTTACCAGTTCTTTTTTCACCTCTTCGAATGTAAGTTTGTCTAGCTTATCAATACTTGAGCAAACTGTTCTGAACTTCTCAGCAGGCACGCCACAGATCTCCAACATTCCATCAAGCAACTTTCTGTGATTTAATTTTACCTCATACATGCCAATATCCAACTTATCCAGCAATTCAGTCAAAACTTTGATAACCTCGAAATCTGGTTCCATTGGCTCATATACTCCAGCAATGTCAAAGTCACATTGGTAGAACTCGCGATATCTTCCCTTTGATGGATTATCCCTCCTGTATACTTTTGCTATCTGGTATCTCTTGATTGCACTTATATTATTCATGGCAACATAACGGGCAAATGGAACAGTCAGATCATACCGCAAAGAACAAAGCTCACCACCCTGCAGGTTATTTGTAGGTAAGACTTCATTCAATTCATTACTAAGAAAGTGTAACCTAAGGATTATACTGCAACAAAGTAATGGCAGAGTTGTGGAATGCCACAAATACTAACGATTATACCCTTAAGCTTGCTTGATTGATGATTTATATAAAGAACATGCACATGCAAATCAAACAAATTTATTGATAAAAACACTCCTGCTATCATTAGGTACAAAAGGACATTTATACTATACCTGATCAGCAAGGTCATATATCAATTTTGAGTCTTCACCATACTTGCCCATAAGGGTTTCTCTCAACTCAAATACAGGTGTGTCAAGTGCAACACCACCGTGCATCTTAAATACACCTGTTATTATTGCAAAAGCGCGCTCCCTTATGGCCATTTGCTCTCTCCCAAAGTCGCGTGTTCCCTGCAGGAGTGAAGGATAAACATTTAGACAGAAGCAAGACAATAATTGATTGGCTATTAGGTTACTTCTGAAATCTAAGCAATATACAAGTAACTGGAACAGAAAGACAAAACAGACAACATAAATGCAACATCCGAGTGTGCAAACAAAATTGTAATTACCTTGGGAATTTTAGGCAATCTCCCCACTTCATTGCTCTCTACAATCTCCTTGACTTTCTTCACAAGGGGCTCCAATTTGGGACACTTGGGATCAAAGAACAGAGACAGCTCGATTCCCCAATCTGCAAGCAATGCAGAATTCACGCAAGGAATGGCCTTTCCATCTGTAGCATGATCCCTGAGCAGCGCCAGTACAGCAGAAGTACCCTTCCCCAACGTTTTCTTCTTGCTTTTCCTGTCACCCTTCACTTTCTTCCCATCAGCTTGTGGCTTCTCCGCTGAACTGCCCGCTTCATTCTCCCCGCCAGCTTGAGGCTTCTCAATTGAACTGTCCATTTCAATCACTGCCATGGCCACAGCTGCCTCCCACGCAAGGAAGTCCCTAAACTTGAGCAAGTGGCTGTACACCCTCCGCAAGAACGACACTGCATCCGAGTCAATCACAACCTTATCAAACATCCCCTTCAAGTCATCCACATCAGTGCCACCGGCAAGCTTCTCCCGGAGCTCTGCATCAGCAATGCTCCCTGCACAGAACCTTGCGCGAGCGACGCTGAGCTTGCACATTGCGTGCACCGACCTCGCAAGCTGCGCTGCCACCACCATCAAAGCCTCCTCCTTGCCCTCGCCGGTTTCCCCAGCATCCCTCTTTCCCAGCTTCACCGGGGCGTTGAGCTCGACCCGCACCCTCTTGTGCAGGGTACGCGCTGCTTCCCGGAAGGCCCCATTCACGGCGGGCACCTTGGTGAAGAACGCCCCAGAGGCGCCGCCTCCACCGCTGCCGACCAGTTTGGACCCGAGCAAAAGCGACTTGACATCCGCGGCCACATCCGTCTCGTCCTTAACGGAGAGGCCGTCGCCGGAGGCAGGCACGTCGAACGCTACCACGTCCCCGCGCGCAGCCTCGCACGACAGCGCGGCGACGGCGTCGGCGACGCAGACAAGCGGGGCGGCGCAGCAGTCGATGAGGGCCGCGAGGGCGACGGCGACCGGCGCGGACGCCGCGGCGATGGAGGCCTCGTCGCGGCTGCCGGGGGGCGGCGCCGCGGCGAGGTCGAGGGTCCCGGCGAGGGCGTTGGCGGTGGCGGCGGTGACGAGCGCGGAGGAGGAGTCGGCCGCCGTGAGGAGGAGCTTGTTGAGAAGCACCGCCGCGGCGGCGCGGGACTCGGCTGGTGCCAAATCCAAGTCTTGGAGCGATTTGGGGGTCTCCTGGGGGGAGGGGGCGCGGGTGGAGAGCCTCTGGAGGGCGGAGGCGTCGATGAAGGGGTCGGCGAGGCCGAGGGAGAGCGCGTAGACGGCGGCGGGGGTGAGCACGACGCCCCTGCCCCCGAGCGTCACGGCGGCGGCGGGAGGAGTGGCCATGGTGTGGGGGTAGAGCTCGATCGTTAGATGCAGAACCCTAGAGCGAGACGAAGAAGCAGAGACAGACGGCCAGATATTCGCTTGGATTTGTGCTCAGTTAAAACTCAAAATTAAACTCAAGATCATGCATCAAAAAACAAAACAATTCAAGCCCAATTCAACAGGTATAAGTAGTCCTCCCAAAAGTAAAAGAAAAAAAAAAGTCAAGTCGTTGCTTTCTCCAACCTCTGGCACTAACGTGACCGTCAAGATTGAGTTCAAGGAAAAATTGAGTTCGAAACAGAAAAGTGGCCGCCAAGATTGCCGTGAAAAATTGACGGCCAAGATTGCCGTGAAAAATTGACTACACCTAGCTCCTTCTCGGCCACAAGTACAACCTAAATATCATTCTAAATACTGGATTTTTAAATAACGGAATTGTTAGGGCCTAGTTCGTAGGATTTGAAAAACATAGGAATAGGAATTGCACAGTAATAGAATGTCCATGCAACTTAGAATCCTATAGGAATGGAAAATGCAGAAATCGGTATCAGGTGTTGCTTGGTTACACCGCACGAAATTTGTATAGGGATAGAGCAAATGTCATATTTGTCATAAATATATAGGAATTTTTCCAAGAGGTCTCATCTCTTGCTAGAAACTATATAGATTGTAGGGTAGGAAAGCAATCCATATAAATTTTGAAGGATTAACTCCTTTGAACCAAACGAACTATATAGGAAAATTTCCTATGGATTGAAATCCTATACAATTCATTTGAAAATCCTTTGAACCAAAGAGGCTCTTCTCGTCCGCATGAGAATTAACTAAACCCGAGTCGCCACCCTAGTCATTAGATTTGCATCTCGATCGTCATGTGATTTGTGAGTTGTAATTGAGATGTTTTAGTTTGCACATGGGTTGCAACTCACTAGCTATTAGATTTGCATCACACGTTCGTGTAACCTATGAATTGCAATGGGCTGCAACTGCAGGTGGGTTGCAACTATTTTTTTAATTACACATGGGTCGAAACTCACTAAGCATTAGATTTGTATCGCGATTCGTGTGTTATATGAATTGCAAGTGGGTTGCAACTGAGATTATGGTATGAAGTTAGCCAACTCAGATTTAGTTACATTTCAGTCGGCTGAGCGCTGGGCGCGCCTTTTAAGCAATGCTTGTCTAGAACCAATTTGCTTAAGCAATGACTTATTTTGACCATCGTCGCGATGAGCCATTTAAACATGACTGTGTTTATTCTATGTAACGTACACTAAAAATAGATCAATGAGGAATATAGATTTCACAAATAAAAACATTGTTACCATTTATATGTATATGGTTACCATTATTTACGCTTCCATTTTTAATCCTAATAAAAGAATCCAATCCAAAGGTAGTCTTGGGATAAAGGCTTTCCCATATATTGTACAAGTCGTAAACATGCAATTATTTTTTTAGGGAGTAAACATGTAATTATTTTTTTGAGGGAATAAACATGTAATTATTTTTAGGGCAAATCAGTGTACAATATGAAATATATCGTGTCGCAACAATAGGAAACGCTTTGTGCAACACCAAATATATTTTGTCGCAACAACTGGGAAAGAGTGGTCTGAAAGATGGATTGCTGCAATAATGTTAGAGGTATACTATAACGGGAAGATGTGCGGTGACCCAGCACACCACTGCATATTGTAGTGTACAAGTCATTGACATAACACCCACGGAAGGACTAATCCGTAAATATTACATCACTCAGAGTAGTACAACAGAAACATTGCGGGTCCACTTTATTACACACTGCTAAAGATTACAAGCCAAAAATGCATAAAAACATCGACGTCTTCCTCCGACATGGGAGGAATGTCTATTATTGCGATGTTGACAGGAGTCAACCTACAAGCGATAGAAAACAGCAAACTAAGAACCACCTTGGCTCAGCCGCTAAGTAGTACTAGTCTAGTCTGACTCGGCCAGGTTCCTACTATGATAACTCTAAGTCTCCACCTCCTCCTCGTCGGCGTCGTCGGCTCCGTAGGCGATGATGTAGTCGACGCCTTCTACTCCTCCAGACAGATCAGGTGCTTCAAAGTACACCTCGTCGGCATGGTATGCTCCAAAGTCGTCTTCAGTGATCTCCTCAGGGTCTAAACAGAGATCAACGGAAGAAAAGGGTGAGCAACACTAGCGTTACCCAGCAAGTTCAAATAATAGATGATAAAGTGTATGATGCACTATCTACCATCCTGACCAAGAAGTCATGGATGAATATGCAAACTTTTGTAAAACATTTTTAGGAAAAGGTCCATTTTATTTTAGAAAACTATGCCCCCAGCCTCCACGGGTCTTTAGTCATCACTTGGGATGCCTTTCCCGCGGCGTTCTGTAGTTCCCTCCTGGAACAAGGATTTGACAGCCACAATTTCTTTGTTTAACTCTGCAGAGCTGCACCACTTTACCCAACAGCAGCCTGACTCCTTTTGCTCTCTCAGCACACCATGTGTGCTATAGCCAGAACTCAGGGCAACAAGTCATGTGGAGTCGCTTCCCGGCAGAACGCATATCCGCCCCTTATGACCCAGTCTGGTATAAACCAAAGACTCGTCACCACTCCCGAGCTCCTATTCCAAATCACCCGTCGGTGGGGAAGGTATGCGCTCCCACGCTGTTGGCCGCCGCAACGGACGCAACCAGGTAATAGTCTGCCGAGGATATGCGAACGAAGGAAGAAACCTCTGACGAGCCCATCCATAGTGAATCTGTTGGTTGATGCTTCAATACGGCGCAAGGATCACTGGGTCATGGGTTATTAATCCTAGGTATACTTTCCCATACAATGGAACCTCCACCACAACATCAAACCATGGTTCCATTGCCAGCCAACAATATATATGTATAGCAATTCACATCATTCGAAAATAGGTTTTACTTTTTCATGCAATGATAAACCATAGTACTTTGCAATTACTTTGATAAAATTAATCAAGTAGGACATGCAAGTTGGAACTTGCCTTGAGACTGACAGGTAATGCAGTCTAAAGCTTCCGACGAATTGGGACCTCGCGTTCTGAAAATCAATATCATTGTCTGTATGAGACAATGTTGAAAAACCAAATACATGCCAATATGCATAGAATGAGATGATTTTTATTCTTTCCCAAAATTCCCCAGAGTTTTGTTAAGGATTTCTTTTTAAAGATTTCTTTGATTTGAATTTTAGTTAGGATGAGTAACATGACAGTCATAATGTAGTTCAAATTATACTTTGAACTTGATACATAATTTTCCCATTTTATTTTCTTTTGAAAATAATTTGAAATATTTCAAAGTCATTTCCACTTAAGGATCCTTTGAATTTTTGGTACAAGAAATAGTTTTCAATAAATCAAGTAGATATTTTATTTGGATTACTTATTTTCTTCTGATATTTGTAGATATTTTTAAATTATTTTTAGGATTTTATTTGAATTTATAACAAGTTTTGAAATTTTGGAAGAATTTGTAAATTCATAATTTTACAATTAAGTCCCTGGTCAACTCTGGTTCAACCGAACTAGTCCATTTCTCTCTCTCTCACTTCTCACTCGCACGAACACGAGCCCGTGCTCGAGCTCCTCTGGCTCCCGTGTCGCCTGCGGTGGCGCCGTCCCACTCCGACCAGCTCCGGCCACCTCCGCCGCCGTGCGCTGGGGCAAAACACTCCCCTCGCTCCGCTCTTCCACCTCACCGGAGCGATTTGTCCCTCTCTTCCTCTCGTGGCCGTGCACAACCCAATCCCCTAGGGTTAGGGTTTCGGTGCCGGTGCCGCTTCCCTCCTTCTTCTCCAGCGTTCTCGCCATGGCTGGGCGCAGAGCTCCGCCCTCTGTGCCGCCGTGGCGCGGTGGTGTTGTACCCCGACCTCCATATGCCCCCTCCAACGGTAGCGCGAGCCCTGCCTCGTCGCCGTGGAGCTACGGCCATGGACGTAAGGTAAAATCTCTTCTCCTCCCTCTCTTCTCCACTCTCTACCCTCAGCTTGCTCGAGATGCTGTTGTAAGAATTGATTTGAACATGTTGCTTTCGGTTGTTTTAGGTTTCGTGATGAACAGATGATGATTCTAGATGAATTTCTCGGATATGTGCACTGCCTCCTCTATGTGCACACAGTAGAGGTGAATGGTGTAGATCTAGCATGTTTAGATCCATCCATTACCTCTGGATGTATTGTTGGGAGCATTTCTTGCTCACAGAAGATGAAATTCTCTTTAGAAAAATAATTCTGAGCTAGAACTTGTACTAAATGATCTAGCTGTGATGAATAAGTGCTTTTAAGAATGATTTAGACAAGTTTTGCTTGCTGTGATGCCTCCTTGTAGAGTTACACAGCAGCTTACTTGTTTAGAGAGGATTTTTTTATGCTTTCCTGTGCTTCTTCCATGTGTAAGGATGTGCATAGCTCAGTTAATCCAGCTCTGCTGGTTTACTGGCTTGTGTGATGCTTTGTTAAAACAAAATAAGAACAGATACTACACTATTGCCTTTTTCCCTTGTCTCCAATGCTCAAACAATTGCTAAAGCACACAACTTCACTCCCTTTCATCTCTCTGTCCTATTTCTTGCACAAAACAGAAGTTCTCTGTGGTGCAATTTATTTTCCTATAGCACCCTACCTTGCAGTGCAAGGCTCTGTTAAGAATAGATGCTAAAATGAACACTCTAGCATGATTCTGTCATTTTAGAACCTGCTTAGCCTCTCTCTAGCACTTATAAATCAACCTCTGTTGTAGAGCAGCTAGAGCTACGGAAGAGCTCTGATCTTGCTCCAAGGTTCAACCTCCTTCTTCTTGCTGCTTCAATTTTTCCTAGAGTATATTTGTTAGCTGAAATGGCTTGTGGTGGATGGGTTTAAGTAATCTCCATGATATATTTGTGGTTTGTGGTTGTTCTTGGTGAAGAACAGATGAAAATGGTGCTGCTAGATGTTCTAGTGCTTGTGAAAAAGTGTGGTTTGTGATGGCTGTGACTTGTGTGTGCTAGTAGCTGCGGCTTGGGTATGTATTTATACAAATTTGAGCACTCCTGTGCTTGTGACACCAGGATAATGGGCTGTGGTGACTAACCTGCTTACAGTGGCTCTCTTTGCCTCGAGCTGTTTTATTTGACTCTTTCCTGCACACTTTTTCACCTAGGAGATCAGCTCACTGCTGCTGCTGCGCAGTTCATCTCCCCCTGGTGATAACTATGAGTCATTCTTGACTCATTGATCCTATCTGGTCCAGATTTCTGTGTGGCAATGCTTGGCTGAGAATTGAAATGCTTAAGATAGTCGGTTTGAGATGATTAAATTCAAATGTGTGGCCAATTAAGCTGATGGCTAGCTTAGTGAGGGATTTAGGGTCCATTTGCCTAATTAATAGGCAAATGTGATACCATAATTGTGGGCTAAGGTTTTATTTGCCTCCTGGTTTGATTTTTGGGGAATGCATTTTATATGTGGCTTTGTCTTTTGAAGATCAAGATCATAAGCTCAATACAGCACTTGTTTGCCTAAGATTTAAGTTGCCTGAGTTGATTTTCTATGTGCTGCAACATGCCTTTGCCCCTCCTTGTTGCCTTCAGATTAAAAGAGCATGATCCATTTGATCAGCCCTTCTGTTGCCTTTGATGATTTGCAATATTCCCCAATTTAGCCTAATTGAACCTCAGTTTTAATTAGGCTAAAACCAGGTTTCAACACAGAAACATGCCAGCACCAAATGGTGTGGGCAACATTTTAATCATAACCCAAAATTCTACTTGTTTGTGTTGTTTATTTTGCAGGTTACATGATGAAGAAGACTTGAAGACTTTAGTTTAGGATTTTTGGTACTGTTTTTGTATTGTTTCAAATGTTGTAAGATTATTTGTTCTGAAGTCTTGTAATTTAATTGTGTTGATCAATTGTATCATTTGTATCCAAATGTTTCCCAAACATTTGAGTTTAAATCCATGTAATTCTTGTATATATATTCCTTTTTAAAGATTCTTTTGGAAATATTTGTATATGGAGTTGTGATGTGGATGAAATATAATGACTTTATTATTTGAAATGATGTCCTCACAATTCTTGTGATTTATTCTTGTTATATTTGTGATATGTGTGTATAGAAAGATTTAGGAAAGATAGAATTGTTTTAAACTTAAGATTATTTCAAATTTCCTTTTGAAATCAAATCAAATGAAATCAAAAGATTGTGTTGAGAAGTACTAAAAGGTTTTGAAAATATATCGTAGGTTTATCGACACCTCTCGACTATCTGTCAATGTCTGACTCCCAGATCATCGACACTCGTCTGAAATCAATCCTCGATTCATTTTAACACAAAAGCGCGAAAATTTTCCAGATTTCACCAAAAGATGCATGAATGCACAAATGCAGTTCCTATTTCTACCCTCTCGAGTCCTATAACTGCGGGGTATTACATCCTCTCCCCCTTAAACTAAACTTCGTCCCGAAGTTTCTTTTCTGGGGTACCTGAACAACTGTGGGTAGTCTCGTCGCAAATCTTCTTCTTTTTCCCAAGTTGCTTCTCGATCTGAGTGGTTCTTCCACTGAACTAAACAAAACTTGATTGCTCTATTCCTTAATCTTTTCCAATTCTCCCTCAGTATCTTCTCAGGCTGTTCCTCATATGATAGGTCTGGCTTTAAATTCAACTTTTCAAACTCAATTGGTCCTTCTGGTGGTTTCAAACACTTTTTGAGTTGAGACACATGGAACACATTGTGAACTTGTGATAATATAGCAGGTAATTCCAATTCATAGGCTACTTCACCTTTCCGGCTTAAAATTTGAATGGTCCTATGTATCTGGGACTCAACTTTCCTTTTACTCCAAATCTCTTTACTCCTTTGGTAGGACTAACTCTTAGATATACCATATCTTGTACCTCTGGTTCCCACTGTCTCCTGGATAGATCAGCGTAACTCTTCTGTCTACTCTGAGCTATTTTGAGACGATCTCTGATAATATCAACAATCTGTTGTTGTTCCTTTATATACTCAGGTGCAAATTCTTTATTTCTCCTACTTCAAACCAACATATTGGAGATCTACACTTCCTCCCATATAGAGCTTCAAATGGTGCCATCTGAATACTACTTTGATAACTGTTGTTATAAGAAAATTCAGCTAAGGCTAAGTTCATCCCATGATCCTCCAAAATCAAGAACACAAGCTCTTAACATATCCTCTAAGATTTGATTTGTTCTCTCTGTTTGTCCACCAGTTTGTGGGTGATAAGCAGTACTATACTTCAAATGTGAACCCAACTTTTGTGAAGTTGTCTCCAAAAAGCTGCCGTGAATATGGATCCACGATCGACACTATACTTTGTGGAACTCCATGTTTACTACTATCTCTTTTACATATATCTACCAATTGTGCTGCATTATCTTTCTGATTGATTGGAATAAAATGAGCACTTTTTGTTAACTCACTATTACCCATATAGAATCCTTATTCCTCCTGTTTTGGGTAATCCTGTGATAAAATCCATACTTATTTCTTCCCATTTCCATTTGGAATTGGTAGTGGTTGTAGTAACCTGCTGGACTCTGATGTTCGCTTTACTTGTCTGCAAGTATGACATTCTGCACATATCTGGCAATTTCTCTCTTCATATTGTTCCACCAAAATACTTTCTTCAAATCCATGTACATCTTGGTACTTCCAGGATGTATAGAATAAGGTGTCTCATGTGCTTCTTTCAAAATTATGCTCTTGATCTCTTGATATCTGGAACACATATTCTACCATGATACCATAATGAATCAGTTTCTGGCTTCAAGGTGAATTCAGATCTTCTACCTTCTTTAATCCTGCGGATTTCTTCAGCTATGAATTCATCTTCTCTTTGCCGATAAAGGATATTTTCTTTCAATTCCATCTCTGTTTCTTCAACAACTTCCATAGCTGCAATACTATTCAACTCTGGACCTTCCCAGATTTCAATACCAGCTCTTTGTATCTCATTCCTCAATTCCTTGGGCATTCCTTCTTCCGTCAAAGGATTACAATTCACTTTACGACTTAATGCATCTGCCACTACATTGGCTTTTCCTGGAGTATAGTTTATTGTCAAGTCATAATCCTTGATTAACTCTAACCATCTCTTCTGCCTCATATTCAGTTCCTTTTGTGTGAAGAAGTATTTCAAACTCTTATGATCCGTATATAATTCACACTTTCTCCATAAAGAAATGTCTCCATTGCTTTAAAGCATAAACAACTGCTGCTAACTCCAAATCATGTGTAGGATAGTTAAGTTCATGTGGCTTTAACTGCCTTGATCCATAAGCAATTACCTTGCGATCTTGCATCAATACACAACCTAATCCATTTTTAGATGCATCACAATATACTGTGTAAACTTTTCCAGTTTCTGGTACTGCTAACACAGGTGCTGTTGTCAATCTCCTCTTGAGTTCTTGGAAACTTTGTTCACACTTCTCCGTCCATTCAAATGGAACATTCTTTCTGAGTAACTTTGTCATTGGCCCGGCTATCTTAGAAAATCCTTCAATAAATCTCCGATAATATCCGGCCATTCCCAAAAATCCTCTAATTTCCTTAGGGTTCTTGGGTGCTTCCCAATCCAATACTGCTTTACTTTCTCAGGATTGACTGCAATCCCTTCTTACTGATCACATGACCAAGAAATTCCACTTGATCCAACCAAAACTCACACTTACTAAATTTGGCATATAACTGATGTTCCCTTAGTGTCTGTAACACAATACTTAAGTGTTGTGCATGATCTTCCTTGGTTTTGGAATAGACCAATATATCATCAATGAACACAATCACAAACTTGTCCAAGTATGGCATGAAAATCTTGTTCATCAAGTTCATGAAAATTGCTGGTGCATTGGTCAAACCAAACGGTACTACTAAATACTCATGATGTCCATATCTTGACACAAATGCTGTTTTGGGAATATCCTCAGGTTTAATCTTTATCTGGTGGTATCCTGACCTCAAATCTATTTTAGAAAATACCCCTGCTCCTCTTACTTGATCAAACAAATCTTGTATCCTTGGCAACGGGTATTTATTCTTAATGGTCACACTATTCAAGTTACGAAATCTCCACACATTCTTCTTCCTCCATCTCTTTTATCCACAAATATTACTGGTGATCCCCAAGGTGATACACTTTCTCTTATGAATCCTTTATCTTCCAACTCATCTAATTGCTCTTTGAGTTGTACCAATTCCTTGGGACCCATCTTGTATGGTGCTTGTGCAATAGGTGCTGTACCAGGAATCAAATCTATGGTGAACTCAATTTCACGATCCGGTGGCATCCCTGGTAACTCATCTGGAAATACATCCTGAAATTCTTTAACCACTGGGATTTCTTCTATCTTAGCTTCCTTCATAGCATTCAACTGTAAATCTGCTCTTAACTGACTATGCTTATCCCCTTGGTATACTGTTCTCATACCTCCTGGTCCTCTCAAAGACACTGTCTTTTCTGCACAATCTATTTGAGCTCCATGATCAGATAACCAGTCCATCCCTAAGATGACTGCTATATCTTTCATGGGAATTACTAGCAAATCAGCGTCATAAACGCGATCACAGATCATAATTACTTGATCCATTTTGACTTGCGTTACTAACAATTTTCCCCCGGCCGACATGACCGTTATGGGTACTTCTAACGGCTGACATCTAATCCCATATGCATCCACAAATTGTTGCGAAATAAAAGATGTAGTAGCTCCAGTATCAAACAAAACTTTGCCAGGATGAGAAAGGATTTTGAGCGTACCGATCACCACGTTGTCGGTGTTGTTGACTTGCTCCAAACTGGTGCAATTCAGCCTTCCATATGGCTTCCCTTTGCCCTTATCTGCTGCATTCCTTCCAAATCCTCCATTCCTTGGCTTGAATCCTCCTCCACCTTGGTTATTTCCTCCACCAGTTCCTCGACTTATTGTTGATTCTGTTTATTTGGACAATCAGGCTTGATATGTCCAGCTTGTCCACATCCAAAACAGATGATCTTGGGCTTCTGGCAATCTTTTGCCATGTCCCTCATTCCACAACTATTGCATGATGTGATTCATGGGGTTAGGATTCCTCTGCATAGGTTTCCTCACATCCGTTCTAAGCTTAGGCTTGAAACGTAGATTTGGTGGTTGTCTTGGACTTGAAACTTCCTTGGTTCCATCCTTGCTTTCTTCCTTCTTTCTTCCTGGAGTAACTTATAATCATCCTCCAATGTTATTGCTGCATCTACCAGCTCCTGAAACTCCTTTGGTTTGGTCAACCTTAACTGCATCTTCATAAAAGGACTCAGACCCTTCATGAATCTCTTCTTCCTTTTCTCCTCAGTGTCTACTTCATCCAATGCATACCTCGATAACATGTTGAACGCACTGACATAACGTCCAACAGGTAACTCATTCTGTCTCAGATTCTCAAACTCCCTCCTTTTCAATTCCATAATACTTTCAGGAACATGTGCTTCCCTAAACCTCTTCTTAAACTCCTCCCAAGTTACAACATGATCAGCAGGTAGTGTTGCCACTATGGCTTCCCACCATGATGCTGCTGGTCCGGTAAGCAAATGAGTTGCATACCTAACCTTCTCCTCATCAGAACATCCACTGTGTTGAGCTTTCGTTCAGTATCTGCCACCCAATCTTCTGCGTCCATAGGTTCTGGAGCTCTTGCAAATGGTATGGGTCTAGCATTTTGGAAATCTGATAGAGTCACTCCTTTAAGTACTTCATCCCTTCCTCGTCCTGCCTGTATTTCCAGCAAATCTTGCAGAAATTTATTCTGCCTTTCCTGGTCTTGGCGCCTGCCTTCTTCCACCATCTGCATATACTGCATGAAACTTTGCTCCGTGATTGGCCTTGGTGGTTGTGGTATTCCTCCTGCATCTGCATCTTGCTTCTCCTTAAGTTCACGTTCTTGCCTCTGCACATCACTCTCCTCACCGATGTACGCCATTACCCTCTAGTCCTGTTACATCGAATCAGAACTCTCCATTACATTATGCATATGCACTTCGAGTCCTATTCCATGCACAAGTACTAGTCAAACAATGGAAAACAGAAAAATCCAAAGAACACAAAACTTTTCAAACATATACCATGTAGGATTACAAACATGGGTACATAATAGTAACACACTCTAAAAGTGAGTAGGTCTCACTTATTGCTACCAGCGTCCTTACAATACTACGTACAATACCCTATATTAACATATTACACAACTACTGCTTTACTCCGTCCTGCTCTTCTTCACTTTTCTGCATACTTCCCAGGCTTCCAGTGACAGTTACGCCTGGTCCTCCTGAGAATCCCGGGTAACTTCACATTAATGGTAGGCTGATATTCAGGGTCAGATGGGCTTGCTTCTAACGTCATATCCGTCATGGCAAAGTAACTATCAAGATACTTGTATGCCGCTGCTTCCCCATCGTAAACCTCCTCATCTCCATAACCCTCGCCTCCATCATCGTACCCAGTTGGTACTGCCTCAAAGTTATTGAAATACCCTCGTGATTCGTCTCCCTTCTCCGTCTTCGGGTAATACTTGGTCTCGTACGCATACTTCCATTCCTCATCTTCCTCCTCAGAATCTATTTTTATTGGCTTACTTGACTCACCAACTCTAGCTTCCTCCTAGGGGTATGACTAGTAACTTCCGGCTCTCCCGGATCTCCTGGAATTCTTATGGGATCACTCTGTGTACCCTGATAAGGTTCTTCATCCCAACCTGTGGCACTTGGTACTTCAGGTTCCCAACTCTGCCATCCCTTCTCCTCATCAACTAAGACATAACCAGAGTGTGGTGGTGTATAGTCAGGATAAATTGGGGTATCGGGTTCTACTTCCTCCACATACCTAGTTGGTGTGGGTGGTGGATCAGTGTATCCCTTCTCTGCTTCATACCTCAGTATATCACACTTTTCCTGAATAACTTCAGGACTGGAGTACTGCTCTATCATGGCTTCTACCTCTCCAGCTACTACTCCGAACGTCTTATGATACGCCCGAATCATCTTGAGACAACTGTCCATGAACTCAGCCACATCACGTGGATTAGTTTTCAGGAAAGCCTTATAATCCACTGGACCCTCAAGCCGGTAATTCGCACTCGGAATAGCGTTAAACGGTGTTTCCACCAACGCATAACTCTTGGATGTCCTTATCTCAGTAACTGCTCTGACAGCAGCAATCTGGAAAGCTACTTCCACATTCTTCGCTTCTCCAAAGGGCATTTTGAATCCCATCTTTAGTTCAGGCGGTAACTTGAGTGCTACACGGTACAGGGCTAAAATTGATCCGTCGTAAAAACTCATCACTTTCACTATCACCTTGGTTTTGATACCAAGAAAATAGATCAGTTGCTGAAGCATTTCCGCCCAGCTTCCCCGAAAAACACCCTTGCCCAACTCAGCATCTCTCACACGAACCGACCTCCTGGGACCCGTTTCTCCATCCTAGCTGTTATAGCCAAAAAGGATATCAGAATTGAAATGAAGTAATAATTGCATGATAATGCTATTCTCAAGTGAATATCAATCATAACAAATTAAAACTCAATTCATTCTAAGGCCTCGCACACCTACAGGTTTTTCCCTTTAATAGGTTTCCAACCTAAGGTCTAGCAATTGCTCTGATACCATCTGCGGTGACCCAGCACACCACTGCATATTGTAGTGTACAAGTCGTTGACATAACACCCACGGAAGGACTAATCCGTAAATATTACATCACTCAGAGTAGTACAACAGAAACATTGCGGGTCCACTTTATTACACACTGCTAAAGATTACAAGCCAGAAATGCATAAAAACATCGACGTCTTCCTCCGACATGGGAGGAATGTCTATTATTGCGATGTTGACAGGAGTCAACCTACAAGCGATAGAAAACAGCAAACTAAGAACCATCTTGGCTCAGCCGCTAAGTAGTACTAGTCTAGTCTGACTCGGCCAGGTTCCTACTATGATAACTTTAAGTCTCCACCTCCTCCTCGTCGGCGTCGTCGGCTCCGTAGGCGATGATGTAGTCGACGCCTTCTACTCCTCCAGACAGATCAGGTGCTTCAAAGTACACCTCGTCGGCATGGTATGCTCCAAAGTCGTCTTCAGCGATCTCATCAGAGTCTAAGCAGAGATCAACGGAGGAAAAGGGTGAGCAACACTAGCGTTACCCAGCAAGTTCAAATAATAGATGATAAAGTGTATGATGCACTATCTACCATCCTGACCAAAAAGTCATGGATGAATATGCAAGTTTTGTAAAACATTTTTAGGAAAAGGTCCATTTTATTTTAGAAAACTATGCCCCCAGCCTCCACGGGTCTTTAGTCATCACTTGGGATGCCTTTCCCGCGCGTTCTGTAGTTCCCTCCTGGAACAAGGATGTGACAGTCACAATTTCTTTGTTTAACTCTGCAGAGCTGCACCACTTTACCCAACAGCAGCCTGGCTCCTTTTGCTCTCTCAGCACACCATGTGTGCTATAGCCAGAACTCAGGGCAACAAGTCATGTGGAGTCGCTTCCCGCACAACGCATATCCGCCCCTTATGACCCAGTCTGGTATAAACCAAAGACTCGTCACCACTC
This sequence comes from Poa pratensis, assembly GCA_947311845.1. Classification (NCBI taxonomy): domain Eukaryota; kingdom Viridiplantae; phylum Streptophyta; class Magnoliopsida; order Poales; family Poaceae; genus Poa; species Poa pratensis. The sequence goes on along the minus strand of CAMZMU010000037.1, from coordinate 69,798,134 downwards.
CCGAGCTCCTATTCCAAATCACCCCGTCGGGTGGGGAAGGTATGCGCTCCCACGCTGTTGGCCGCCGCAACGGACGCAACCAGGTAATAGTCTGCCGAGGATATGCGAACGAAGGAAGAAACCTCTGACGAGCCCATCCATAGTGAATCTGTTGGTTGATGCTTCAATACGGCGCAAGGATCACTGGGCCATGGGTTATTAATCCTAGGTATACTTTCCCGTACAATGGAACCTCCACCACAACATCAATCCATGGTTCCATTGCCAGCCAACAATATATATGTATAGCAATTCACATCATTCGAAAATAGGTTTTTCTTTTTCATGCAATGATAAACCATAGTACTTTGCAATTACTTTGATAAAATTAATCAAGTAGGACATGCAAGTTGGAACTTGCCTTGAGACTGACAGGTAATGCAGTCTAAAGCTTCCGACGAATTGGGACCTCGCGTTCTGAAAATCAATATCATTGTCTGTATGAGACAATGTTGAAAAACCAAATACATGCCAATATGCATAGAATGAGATGATTTTTATTCTTTCCCAAAATTCCCCAGAGTTTTGTTAAGGATTTCTTTTTAAAATTTCTTTGATTTGAATTTTAGTTAGGATGAGTAACATGACAGTCATAATGTAGTTCAAATTATACTTTGAACTTGATACATAATTTTCCCATATTATTTTCTTTTGAAAATAATTTGAAATATTTCAAAGTCATTTCCACTTAAGGATCCTTTGAATTTTTGGTACAAGAAATAGTTTTCAATAAATCAAGTAGATATTTTATTTGGATTACTTATTTTCTTCTGATATTTGTAGATATTTTTAAATTATTTTTAGGATTTTATTTGAATTTATAACAAGTTTTGAAATTTTGGAAGAATTTGTAAATTCAAAATTTTACAATTAAGTCCCTGGTCAACTCTGGTTCAACCGAACCAGTCCACTCTCTCTCTCTCTCACTCACTTCTCACTCGCACGAACACGAGCCCGTGCTCGAGCTCCTCTGGCTCCCGTGTCGCCTGCGGTGGCGCCGTCCCACTCCGACCAGCTCCGGCCACCTCGCCGCCGTGCGCTGGGGCAAAACACTCCCCTCGCTCCGCTCTTCCACCTCACCGGAGCGATTCGTCCCTCTCTTCCTCTCGTGGCCGCGCACAACCCAATCCCCTAGGGTTAGGGTTTCGGTGCCGGTGCCGCTTCCCTCCTTCTTCTCCAGCGTGCTCGCCATGGCTGGGCGCAGAGCTCCGCCCTCTGTGCCGCCGTGGCGCGGTGGTGCTGTACCCGACCTCCATATGCCCCCTCCAACGGTAGCGCGAGCCCTGCCTCGCCGCCGTGGAGCTACGGCCATGGACGTAAGGTAAAATCTCTTCTCCTCCCTCTCTTCTCCACTCTCTACCCTTAGCAAGCTCGAGATGCTGCTGTAAGAATTGATTTGAACATGTTGCTTTCGATTGTTTTAGGTTTTGTGATGAACAGATGATGATTCTAGATGAATTTCTCGGATATGTGCACTGCCTCCTCTATGTGCACACAGTAGAGGTGAATGGTGTAGATCTAGCATGTTTAGATCCATCCATTACCTCTGGATGTATTGTTGGGAGCATTTCTTGCTCACAGAAGATGAAATTCTCTTTAGAAAAATAATTCTGAGCTAGAACTTGTACTAAATGATCTAGCTGTGATGAATAAGTGCTTTTAAGAATGATTTAGACAAGTTTTGCTTGTTGTGATGCCTCCTTGTAGAGTTACACAGCAGCTTACTTGTTTAGAGAGGATTTTTTTATGCTTTCCTGTGCTTCTTCCATGTGTAAGGATGTGCATAGCTCAGCTAATCCAGCTCTGCTGGTTTACTGGCTTGTGTGATGCTTTGTTAAAACAAAATAAGAACAGATACTACACTATTGCCTTTTTCCCTTGTCTCCAATGCTCAAACAATTGCTAAAGCACACAACTTCACTCCCTTTCATCTCTCTGTCCTATTTCTTGCACAAAACAGAAGTTCTCTGTGGTGCAATTTATTTTCCTATAGCACCCTACCTTGCAGTGCAAGGCTCTGTTAAGAACAGATGCTAAAATGAACACTCTAGCATGATTCTGTCATTTTCAGAACCTGCTTAGCCTCTCTCTAGCACTTATAAATCAACCTCTGTTGTAGAGTAGCTAGAGCTACGGAAGAGCTCTGATCTTGCTCCAAGGTTCAACCTCCTTCTTCTTGCTGCTTCAATTTTTCCTAGAGTATATTTGCTAGCTGAAATGGCTTGTGGTGGATGGGTTTAAGTAATCTCCATGATATATTTGTGGTTTGTGGTTGTTCTTGGTGAAGAACAGATGAAAATGGTGCTGCTAGATGTTCTAGTGCTTGTGAAAAAGTGTGGTTTGTGATGGCTGTGACTTGTGTGTGCTAGTGGCTGCGGCTTGGGTATGTATTTATACAAATTTGAGCACTCCTGTGCTTGTGACACCAGGATAATGGGCTGTGGTGACTAACCTGCTTACAGTGGCCCTCTTTGCCTCGAGCTGTTTTATTTGACTCTTTCCTGCACACCTTTTCACCTAGGAGATCAGCTCACTGCTGCTGCAGCGCAGTTCATCTCCCCCTGGTGATAACTATGAGTCATTCTTGACTCATTGATCCTATCTGGTCCAGATTTCTGTGTGGCAATGCTTGGCTTAGAATTGAAATGCTTAAGATAGTCGGTTTGAGATGATTAAATTCAAATGTGTGGCCAATTAAGCTGATGGCTAGCTTAGTGAGGGATTTAGGGTCCATTTGCCTAATTAATAGGCAAATGTGATACCATAATTGTGGGCTAAGGTTTTATTTGCCTCCTGGTTTGATTTTTTGGGGAATGCATTTTATATGTGGCTTTGTGTTTTGAAGATCAAGATCATAAGCTCAATACAACACTTGTTTGCCTAAGATTTAAGTTGCCTGAGTTGATTTTCTATGTGCTGCAACATGCCTTTGCCCCTCCTTGCTGCCTTCAGATTAAAAGAGCATGATCCATTTGATCAGCCCCTTCTGTTGCCTTTGATGATTTGCAATATTCCCCAATTTAGCCTAATTGAACCACAGTTTTAATTAGGCTAAAACCAGGTTTCAACACAGAAACATGCCAGCACCAAATGGTGTGGGCAACATTTTAATCATAACCCAAAAATTCTACTTGTTTGTGTTGTTTATTTTGCAGGTTACATGATGAAGAAGACTTGAAGACTTTAGTTTAGGATTTTTGGTACTGTTTTTGTATTGTTTGAAATGTTGCAAGATTATTTGTTCTGATGTCTTGTAATTTAATTGTGTTGATCAATTGTATCATTTGTATCCAAATGAGTTTAAATCCATGTAATTCTTGTATATATATATATATTCCTTTTTAAATATTCTTTTGGAAATATTTGTATATGGAGTTGTGATGTGGATGAAATATAATGACTTTATTATTTGAAATGATGTCCTCACAATTTTTGTGATTTATTTCTTGTTATATTTGTGATATGTGTGTATAGAAAGATTTAGGAAAGATTAGAATTGTTTTAAACTTAAGATTATTACAAATTTCCTTTTGAAATCAAATGAAATCAAATCAATTGAAATCAAAAGATTGTGTTGAAGAAGTACTAGTAAAGGTTTTGAAAATATATCATATGTTTATCGACACCTCTCGACTATCTGTCAATGTCTGACTCCCAGATCATCGACACTCGTCTGAAATCTATCCTCGATTCATTTTAACACAAAAGCGCGAAAATTTTCCAGATTTCACCAAAAGATGCATGAATGCACAAATGCAGTTCCTATTTCTACCCTCTCGAGTCCTATAACTACGGGGCATTACAAGATGTTCCCTGCAAGAGAGAGAGAGAGAGAGAGAGAGCCAATTGCATCCTGCAACAATATGTAGAGGGCGCATTATGTAACACATTGGATAAATATAATAGCTAGCTAAGTTCGTAATTAGCATCCGATCAAAACATGCATATGATCTAATACATAATTTTCATTCCTATTATCCGTGGATAACATAATAATTAATTAAACAATTTTACCCTTAGGAAAACCATCATCAGCTTCAAGTAGGTTCGTCCTTATTTTTCCAAGGTTCGATGGTGTTTTAGTTTTTGAAGAGAAAAAAAAAGAGAAGGTTTTCACAACATTTTATCTATGCAACATAATCTTTATGTAAGATGTTACACAAATGTAAAAACTGATGGCACATTATTGTAAAAAAAATTGTTGTGTAAATATGTATATAAAGTGTTACCGAAACCCAAGTCACGAGAAGGATTTTCATGACAATGCAATAAAACGATTACAAGTTTTATAAAACGTTGGGGATTTTAACGGAGCCAAAACTACCTTGGAAGACCAGTCCACATTCGAACTTAGCAATTCCTCTCACGCAAACATTTCGTGTCCTGCCAACCTCTCGTGCCTTCCTAAACCCATGCTAACCATTACCAGACATCATGCAGCAGCTCAAATACAGACACATGCACACGAGCAGAGCCAAGTGAACTCTCACTACGATAGCACAGCCGTGCGTGTGCTCCGTGCACCGGTAAAATGGCTCGCGCGCACAGAGTCTTCCTTCTGCTGCTGGCCGCGGCCGTGCAGCTCGTCGTGCTCGCGGCGGCCGTCCCGCAAGACGACCCTCGGTGCCGGCCGACCATCCCTCGCCGGGGCGCCATCGGGATCTACCCGAGCGACATGGAGCAGCTCCAGTTCCTGCTCAACGCCAAGTTCATCGAGGCCGAGTGGTTCCTCCACGCGGCGCTGGGCCGCGGCATCGACCAGTTCGACCGCAACCTCTCGGCCGGTGGCCCGGCCCCGGCCGGCGTGCGCAAGGCGAGCCTGGACTTCCACACCACCGAGATCGCCGCCGAGCTGGGCTACCAGGAGCTCGGCCACATCCGGGCCATCAAGGAGGCCATGGGCGGGTTCCCGCGCCCGGCCATCGACCTCAGCGACGACCGCTTCGCCGCCATCATGGACGACGCCATGGGGACGCACCTCGACCCGCCCTTCGACGCCTACAACGGCACCGTCAACTTCCTCCTCGCCTCCTACATCCTGCCCCACGTCACGGCCGCCGCCACCGTCGGCATCAGCCCCGCCCTCATGGGGTACATGTCCAAGCGCCTTCACGCGAGCGTCCTGGCGGTGGAGGCCGGACAGGACGCGGTGATCAGGTTGCTGCTGTACCAGCGCGCCGACGAGACGGTCGCCCCGTACAGGGGCCGGACGGTGGCGGAGTTCACGCGCCGGATTAGCGACTGGCGCAACGGGATGTCCGGGTGCGGCGCCAAGGACGAGGGGGTCAAGGTGCTGGACCGCAGGCAGGGGGCGGAGCGGCGGACCATCAGCAACATCCTCGGCGCCGGCGTCGACTCGCTCGGGTACCAGCGCACGCCGGCGGAGGCTCTGCGTATCCTCTACGGGTCGCGCAACGAGCAGGTGCCCGGCGGGTTCCTGCCCCGCGGCGCCAACGGCACCATCGCCAGAGGATTCTATCAGCTCGCGTAGAATTTAAATAGAAGAGCAGAGCATATGGCAGCGTCAATACCTACGGTTTTTTTGTAATCTCTTCTCTAATCTAATGTTAAAAGCACAAGTTTAACGGATCCAAACAATCATTCAGCCAAACAGAAAAGGAGGAGACCCTGTCTCAGTTTTCTAAAGGTTGCCAAGAATTTTCGTAATTTCTTTTATAGAAAACATGGTTCTGAAGAGGACACTCTGTTCCCATTAATTTTAATTGCACACCCTAGCACTACGAGCGAGTTGTTTAAATCCATCGAAATCGTTCATCCGCAAAGCTTCCATACATCAGATTACGGGTTGTATACTTGTATGGCCAAGATCATCAATGAATAGAAAGATAAGCTGACAGACAATGCATTGCAAATTTAGTCAAAATCTCACAAAAACATTGGGAGCTGGCAAAGCTCTTCTCTTCAGAAAATCAAACAACAACTGAAGAGTAGACAAGTGTTTTTTGCTAAAACTTTCACACAAACATATTTATACATACCCAAACTCCCAATCATTATTCAGAAATCGTTAAAAGGTTGACTTAAGTAGGATGTTTCTGCACATATCATTTTCTTCAAGCACTATACTTTCTATTGAAATTATCTCTGAATTAAGGGAGCAACAAATATCCCTAAATTAACAGAACTCGAAACTGTCAAGAAAGCATATGATTCAGTTTGCCATATGATGGACGGTATATGTTCAGTTTACTGATTTCAAAATTGTGCAATATATTTGCACCTCATGTGGAAGTAGCAATGCATGCCTTTCTGCAGCTCGTAGGTGATACTGGCACAAATCGCAGCACGCCCACATCAGCCACCGCTTCCGACCGCAGCAACCCGCCACCGCCGATCTGGAGAAAAGAGAAAACCCCACAAAATAACCTGAATGGTCAACATAGTGACGTCTGTAATATAGATTATCAGTCTTTAAGAGAACGGGGCTGTAGCCAATGGTTAGGATATGCAGTGACTACCTAGCGATCAGAGTTCAACTCCCGTCGTCGGGAGCGGAATTTCTGGAATTCTCGAAGGGTGGGCTTCTGTCTATTACAGTATTATACTACCAAGGGCTTAGTCCTGGTTGGGTTCGATTATCGGTCTTTTAAGTCATACTAGTTGGCATGTACGTGCAACGCACGTTTACACAATTAAATGGGGCAATTTAGAAATAGGAAATATTAAACTTGCAATCCACATATCTACTAATACATATAAAAAATAGTCTGGTTTTAATAAATTTTGATGTACACAAATAATTTTTAAGACAAAAATAATCAATTATTTGCACAATTTTTGAATGGCTGATCGTCAACTTTTTCTAGTACAATTTTGTACATTATTGAAAAAACATAATTGTTGTGTTCATCACATTCATGTGTAACAGTCTAACATATGACATTATTTATATCCTTTTACAAGAATTAAAATTCTACAATATACTGCAACAGCATTAAGGTAAAATTCAGAATTTGAATACATTACTATAGCATCAATCATCACTCTCTGTGGCTCACAAATTCTGCATCTAATTATAAATTTACATTTTTTCTGGAAGTTCAAATATGTATTTTACGTTTATTTTTAATCGGTCAGGCAAATCCCCAAAATATACACCACCAGCAAGAACACTACAGTATACAGTCTGTCAACAAAAATCAATAAAAAAATAGGCAGCTAGCAAGCCAGAGAGGCTAAAGAAACGGACAGGCTCGTCATCTCAGCTGATCGGAGCACTGGTTGCATGATTGATGCATGCATACAGCACCGTGTCACAATCCTCTGAACATCAACGGTATCGTGCCGACCAATCCTTCCCTCCCAATCTCCTTGCGCCCCATCTCCATCCCGCAATTCATCGGGCCGCCGGACGACACGCCGAGGCCGGCGAGCATTAGCCGCCGCAGTGCTGGTTGCTCCTTCCTGTGTCGCCCCCGTCGGTACAACGCTCTGATTCGTTTTTGGTGTATATGCATCTAGAACGCACACGGAAACGCGGTAAAAGTAGCAGCGAAAAAAGAAATCACTAACCGGCATCGACCCTCTCGCGCGGAGCTGTTTCTGCGACTCTCTTCCGCCCTCCCTCCAGAATCTCTCTTCCGCACCGGAGGCGAAGAGCGACGGACGGCCACAAGCGCGCGGCAGAGGGTGGCGGCGCCGCTGAGCGAGCGATCTGAGAGGTCACAGCCCCGAGCGTCGCGCTGACCAAGCGGTGTGCGGCAACGAGCGGGCACCGAGCAGCTTGCAACATACACACTGAATCAATCAAAATTGTGAAGACATGTAATTGAATCAATTGGAATCAGGTCAAGAGATCGGAACTGCACCTTGTTTCGACAATACATCGTGAACGATCAGCGAGATTCACGGCCGCCGAGACGCACGTAATGTAGCATTGACCAGCTACTCCCTGGAAGCTGATTGATCAACCGATCATGCTCCTGACCGACAATATCCGGCATACCAAGGGCACGCGTAGACGGAACATGGCGGCGACATTAGGAAGAGAGGGAGGAACGGCCATGCCGCCGGAACGATTGGACGCATCATGCATGTATTGTGTGCTAGATGGCTGGATAAATCGTACATGAGCTCTCAGAGATCGATCCCTATTCTAGTGCGATGGTGACTCGTACGTGTACGTGATCTTTCTACCAATTTCTTGAACGGAATTCGAGTAGGACACAGTCCCGTGGTATAGATAAAAAACTGTTGGAGAGGATAACAAAAAGAAACGAAAGGGTACGGTGGCAATTTGGTCGTATTATGTGATTTGGTGGAAGGGTAAAACGGTCCAAAACAGACAATGTTGAGTTGTCAAACATTGGAACGATCTGAACCGTTTGATCGGATGTTGAAGGGCTCAGATTTAAAGTATCCCAACAAGACAAGTTTGCTCTTTTAATAGTAGTATAGATACGAGACGAAGAGGGGTGCTAATTAGTTGACCGATCGCGACTTCTGTTGAAAAGTTCGGCCCGTTGCCATCAGTACACACGTACTAGTATTAAAGTAGGTAGTCTGTGTCCTCTACTCACACAGTCACACATTAATCCCCTTCATCTTCGTTTGTCCTCCAGCATGAAGACCATTTTCATCCTTGTCCGGCTCCTCTTCCTTTGCCTGAATCTAGCAGCCTACACCGCCGGCGACGACCAATTCGTCTACTCCGGCTTCTCCGGCGCAAACCTCACCTTGGACGGCGCGACCACGATCACCTCCGGCGGGCTCCTCGAGCTCACCAACGGCACGGACCAGCAGAAAGGCCACGCGTTCTACCCGACTCCGTTGCGCTTCGCTAAGTCTCCCGGTGGAACGGTGCAATCCTTCTCTGCCTCCTTCGTGTTCGCCATCCTGTCCATCTACACCGACCTGAGCGCCCACGGCATGGCCTTCGTCGTGGCGTCGAGCAACAACTTCTCGTCCGCTCTGCCCGGCCAGCTCCTGGGCCTCACCGACATCCAGAACAACGGCAACGCCAGCAACCACTTCTTCGCCGTGGAGCTGGACACCATCCAGAACAAGGAGTACGACGACCTCAACGCCAACCATGCCGGCGCCAACGTCAACGGCCTCACGTCGCTGCAGTCCTACTACGCCGGCTACTACGATGACAAGGACGGTAACTTCCACAACCTGAGCCTGATTAGCCGTCAGGCCATGCAGGTGTGGGTGGACTACGACCACAAGGTTGCGCAAATCGCTGTGACCATGGCTCCCGTCAAGCTGGGCAGACCTGTAAAGCCACTGTTCACAGCCACCTACAACCTCACAACTGTGGTCACAGACGTCGCATACGTCGGTTTCTCCTCTGCGACCGGCACAATCAACGTTCGACGCTACGTGCTTGGCTGGAGCTTTGCCATGAATGGCCCTGCACCGGAAATCGACATTGCCAAGCTACCAAAGCTTCCGCGCGTGGGACCGAAGCCACGATCCAAGGTATTGGTTATAGTTTTGCCAATAGCAACCGGGGCGTTCGTCCTCCTCCTGGGCAGCATTGTTGTGCTCGTATTACGGAGGCGTTTCAGGTACGCCGAGCTGCGAGAAGACTGGGAGGTTGAATTCGGGCCACGGCGATTCTCATACAAGGATTTGTACCGTGCAACGGAAGGTTTCAACAACAGCACGCACCTGTTAGGAATCGGAGGATTTGGCAGGGTATACAAGGGTATCCTTCCAGCGTCTCAAGTGGAGATTGCTGTGAAGAAGGTGTCACACGACTCAAGGCAGGGCATCAAGGAATTCATCGCAGAGGTCGTCAGCATAGGACGTCTTCAACACCGCAATCTCGCACCACTACTCGGTTACTGCCGACGAAGAGGTGAACTGTTTTTGGTGTACGAGTACATGTCAAATGGAAGTGTTGACAAGTACATACACGGTAGAGGAGAAGACAAACCCATTCTGAATTGGGCTCATAGATGGCACATAATCAAAGGCATTGCATCGTGTTTGGTCTACCTTCATGAAGAGTGGGAGAAAGTTGTGATCCACCGGGACATCAAAGCTAGCAATGTCCTCCTTGATAGAGACATGAACGGAAGGCTTGGTGACTTTGGCCTTGCAAGACTCTACGACCACGACACTGACCCGCAGACCACACACGTAGTGGGAACAATAGGATACCTGGCCCCAGAGCTAGGACATACCAGCAAAGCGACCCCTCTCACTGATGTGTTTGCTTTTGGAGTGTTCATCCTTGAAGTTACTTGTGGGAAGAGGCCTGTCAATGTGAGCTTACTGCAGGATGAAGATAGCCAAGTAGTGCTGGTCGAATGGGTGCTCGAGCAATGGAACAAGGGATCGCTCCTCGACACCGTGGATAAACGGCTCGAGGGCAACTACAACGCTGATGAGGCGTGTGTGGCTCTGAAGCTAGGCCTACTATGCTCCCACCCATTCGCCAAGGCGAGACCAACTATGCGGCAAGTGATGCGGTACCTCGAGGGGGACATGCCATTGCCGGAGATGTCACCGACGGATTTAAGCTACCAGATGATGACCATAATGCAGAATGAAGGATTTGACCAATTCATCATGGAGTATCCTTCATCGACAGCCAGTATTGAAAGCACGTCTGTCCTTTCAGTTGGGAGGTGATGTGTGCACCTTGACGGCGATGTTGCGCCAAGATTTTTTTTTAATACCGCAGCACCAACATATACGGGTGCTATGAAGAATGTTGTTAGTCTGTTAACAAAGAGTAATATTCGTTTTTTAGAATCTAATAACAAGTGTAATAACTGGTGCATACATAGAGTAAATTGTGCTCAAGAAATATGTATTATGTCTGTCAGAATTACATGTACAACACGTCATTAATGTGCTTCTTATTCTGTAACTTACATGTTTAATTATATTTTATTTTCCAATAACTAGCCTACAAGGCTACAACACACCACACACGGACATCTACAAAACAAACTTGTGCGACGCATTGCGATGTGCCCTTAAAATATACTCCCTCCGTTCCAATTTAATTGACTTGCTATCCACCAAATATGGATGTATCTATACATGTAACATGTCTAGATACATCCACATGTGGTGGATAGGAAGTCAATTAAATTTGAACGGAGGGAGTATTAGGGGTAGGGGCACATGTAAGCTTGATTGTGGAACAAATGACCGGGGTACCGAGGGCACTCCCTATTTTGTCTGCACACATGTTCATTTGTCTATTTTTATATTTAAAATATTATCCTAAAAATGCACATAAACTTGACACTGTAAATTAATTAAAAATGGCATTGATAAACTCCAATTCTTGCACACATTCATCCAAAACTCCTATTATTGCCGCAATTATCGTCGCGAACTCCACGATAGCCGCCAATTTGGCATCACGTATACAGGCACAATTTTGGCATCACGATGCACATCCACCACATTCGCCTTGCCACGACGATCCATCGATATCACGCTGCCACCGCTCGACACGCACACCGATTGCATGTCCTCCGGTTGAGGGTGCACAAGATCCCCACGTCACTGTCGTATAAGGACATTACGAACCTCACCGGTCTGGTGCGGAAGGACAGAAGAATGCCGCACTATCAGTGATGTAGAAAATTCTATCTTTAGACTTTATGACTTATCCGTGGCATGCTACCCAGACACTTCAGGTTTTTTTTGCGGGTAATTTTTTTTTTTTTTTTGCGGGTAAGACACTTCAGGTTGCATAGAGAAGTCCAAAAATACACCTTTTCTTCCAACTGTGTGGAGTGTGGACCACTAGCTAGAAAAAGAGTATGGTGTGTGTGACAATGACTAAACCATGGTCCATGGCTAAAGGTCGCTCAGCACCGCTACACCTTTTTCCAGAAAATACAGCCATGCTGCGTTTATTGACCTGTAGACTCAACTGGTAGACTATTCTAGTTTGCAGCCGCATGTGATGACGTAAATCTGAAACAAATGTCAACAAGATGGGATGCAGTATGTTCTTCAATACATGAATTTCTACAAAGCATGTTGTCAATTTTAATTTTTGACATTAGATTGCTAAAGTAAAAAATTGTACCATTAGATTTATCACATAAGAAAACACTATCATGATATAATATTTCATGATTTTCTACGAACATGTCCCTATCAAAACTATTAGTCAAAGATTTGCCTAGCTAACATTTTCTAATCTTTTTGTCTGGGACAATAACCTTATTATCAAGTTAATTTATAGATTTCTACTGTCTTATAAGTAATTCATGAAAACAAATGACTACGTGTTTAGGCTCAGTAGGGGTCACCAATACCACATAAACATCGAAGATATCTATCACCACATGCATAATTGTGACAGACACTTCCACCCATATATACATCTATATTTCTACGGTCCTTCCATCTTCTATTGTGCCTTTACGACATATCAACTAATTTGGAACTTTGAGATATTCAAAGACGTGTAGTGTAAGGCTGTAAGCTCCCTCTTTTCTAAGGGAGAATTGTAGCACGTGTTGTCTAGTGGTTGCCGTCTAAATCAGTCAATTGATTCCTCGCTGCCAAAAAAGATGTTGAAACTTCAACATCGATCCAATATCTAGTAGGAAGAAAATTGGACCTACTGTTGCACTTTCTAGTTCGATTGCTCTCATAGATGGTGACATATATCTTACTCGCGACTTGGCAAAATTAATTACTAAATTCTTGTGTATTGTAATCTCATATTATTTTATCATTATTACGGATTTACCTCTTAGTTATACATCAGAAAAATCATAGGTGTTATTTAGATAGGCACGCTGCCTTGCTAGTTGTTGGCCAGACAAGTCTTAATCTTTTTCTAGCCCAAGTTGGAGACATGCCTCTGATGGAGCTCCTCCTACATGCCATCCCCTTCCTTGTTCTTCTTCACCTTGCTGCTTCCACTACAACCAGCAGCGACCAATTCGTCTACAATGGCTTTTCTGGTGTTAACCTCACCCTCGACGGCAACGCCATGGTCACGCCGGAGGGACTCCTCGAGCTCACCAACGATACCATCAATCTTGGCCACGCCTTTTACCCAACTCCGCTGAGCTTGCAAAAGTTTCCCAATGGTACAGTGCAATCTTTCTCTCTCAGCTTCGTGTTCGCCATCCTCTCCGTCCACGAGGGCATAAGCGCCGATGGCATGGCCTTCTTCATCGCTCCGACAAAGAACCTCTCCAACACATGGGCGCAGTACATGGGCCTCCTCAACAGCGGCAACAACGGCAACGCGAGCAACCACATGTTCGCGGTGGAACTCGACACCACGCAAAATGAAGAGTTTCAAGACATGGACAACAACCACGTCGGCATCGACATCAACAGCCTCAGCTCTTTGCAAGCCTACCAGGCCGGGTACTACGATGACAAGACTGGATCCTTCAACAACTTGACTCTTATCAGTGGCAAGGCGATGCAGGTATGGGCTGACTATGATGGTGAGTCCACGCAGATCAACGTGTTCTTGGCTCCCCTGGGATCGGCTAAACCGGTAAGGCCGCTGCTTGCATCTCCCTACAACCTCTCCACGGTTCTAAGAGACCCATCCTATATCGGGTTCTCAGCAACAACCGGTGCAATTAGCACAAAGCATTGTGTTCTCGGCTGGAGCTTCGCACTGAATGGCCCTGCTCCAGCAATTGACATATCTAAGCTCCCAAAGCTACCACGTATTGGTCCAAAGCCTCCCTCCAAGGTCCTGGAGATCGCTCTGCCGATAGCCTCGGCCACATTTGTCCTTGTAGTGGGAATTGTTATCCTTCTATTTCTCCGCAAGAGATTTAGGTACAGGGAGCTGCGGGAAGACTGGGAGGCCGATTTTGGGCCACACCGGTTCTCCTTCAAGGACTTATTCCTTGCAACGGAAGGGTTCAAGGAAAAGAATCTGCTTGGTATGGGCGGGTTTGGCAAGGTGTACAAAGGGATCCTCCCAAAGTCCAAACTGGAAGTAGCGGTGAAGAGGGTGTCTCACGAGTCAAGGCAAGGGATGAAGGAGTTCATTGCTGAGGTTGTCAGTATCGGCCGGCTCAGACACCGCAACCTTGTGCCTCTGCTTGGCTATTGCCGAAGAAAAGGTGAACTTCTTTTGGTTTATGACTATATGTCAAATGGTAGTCTCAACCAGTATCTGTACTGCGAGGATGGAAAGACATCACTGAATTGGGAGCAGAGGTTCCATATTATCAATGGCATCGCATTTGGCTTGTTCTACCTTCATGAGGAGTGGGAGAAAGTTGTCATACACCGAGACGTTAAGCCAAGCAACGTGCTCCTAGATAGTGAAATGAATGGAAGGCTCGGCGACTTTGGTCTTTCAAGGCTGTACGACCATGGCACCGATCCACAGACCACACATATGGTTGGAACCATGGGATACCTGGCTCCCGAGTTGGTACGCACAGGCAAGGCATCTCCTCTTACAGACGTTTTTGCGTTCGGCATATTTCTTCTTGAGGTCACATCTGGGCAAAGGCCTATCAAGCAAAACCCATTTGGCAACCAGCATACCTTGGTCGATTGGGTTATAGAGCGCTGGCATAATGGATCGCTCATGGATACCTTGGACCCGAGACTCCAGGGTGAATACAACGTCCATGATGCATGTTTGGTGCTAAAGCTAGGACTGCTATGCTCTCACCCTTTTACCAGTGCAAGACCCACGATGCGGCAAGTCATGCGGTACCTGCAAGGTGATGCACCGCTCCCAGAGCTAACACCTGCACATTTCAGCTTCACTATGCAGGCTCTGGCACAGGACAAAGGGTTGGAATCACCAAGTACGCCGTATCCTCAGTTATCGACAAGTTTTGCCACATTCTCAGGCCTCTCCGGAGGAAGATAGCTTGTATATATGTGGTGTTCATGTTGTTGTGTCTCTTCAGGAAACAAATGTTTCAAGTGTCTTCCTGTTTATTTAGTCTACATGGATATTGTATAGCATAAAGCATTTCCCTAACGACAAAGAGTATCGGTTCCTAGAGCTTCAGCACAAGGCCGATAGGACTGTGGTCCCTGGATGTTACATCCGGAACCTGGTAAATAACTAAATAGATATTAGAACTAGATAAATTTTCATTTTGACAGGAAAATAAGAATGTAAAAAGGCTTTCAATGCCTTAATTTTCAGAAAGGGTTTCGTGTTTGCAGAAAACTATTGGGTAAATTATCCTAGGTAGATATGTCTGCAATTCTGGAGTGTAATGCTGTAACTATTGCATTTCAACCTACAGAGAAAAATATCTCACTAAAGGGTGGTGAATGAATAGTTCATTTCATTTCACAAATGCTAAGATTTCCCTTTTTTGCACATGGGTACCAAAAAAATCAGAAGGCAAATGCAACACTACAGCATTTACATAATTATTTTTTTAGAAAAACTAATTATTGACCAATGCAGCTATTGATTTTTCACCAATGTAGTCATTTACCTTTTTTGGCATGCCACTGTTTTTTTCCCCAAAAGGTGTAGCCCATAGCGTTGGGGTGCTTCTTTCTGAAGGTATCAACGAAGAATCAAAGAAAGCAAATCAAAGACTAGGCGAAGACGAGGAATAAGGTCGAGTGAGAAGTTACACATACTCCTGTGTGAACCGCCAAAAGCAACATCTAAACTAACAGATTGATTAAAATGGACCCCCATCCAGTTTAAAAATGAGCAGTAGGTCAAGGTGTGTGCATTCAAAAAGAAAACTGAAACAGGTCAAGCATGACAAAATTATTGAGGCTAAAAGAGGAAATCCACCCTACAAAAATGAATAGTACAATAGAAAAAGATGTACCACTGATTCCTGAAAACTATCCTGCAGGTCGGCGTAGAAGAAGCTGTCCTGCCTCCTTGGCTCTTGACAAGGACCATCTGGCCATCGACAAACCAAACATATGTTGATAAATAATAGGAAAGGGGCTGAAATAAGTGCATCCAGGATGCTGTAATAAAATCAGATATGTGGTGTTAAATCTTAGGACAAGTATTAACTCAAAAGGATGTTTTAGCCTGTGGGGATCATCTCAAAACTTAACTCGGTAAGAACCATGCCTCGACTAATAGATAAAGATATACCTGCATGTTTCATGTGTAGAGCTTAATTAAACTTAATTAAACTAGCAGATGAAGAGGGGCATACTGATGCACAGAACAGAGGACCTGACACACCTAAGTCCAAGCATAATGAAGAGAGAAAATATATCTAAACCCAAGCGAATGAAGTGAGTCTTACTGAACACGTTTTCCGCCTTGGACAAGTGAGAAACTAAAAGCTGAAGAACAATCTAACAGAGTAAAATGTAAGACTAGACAAAAGCATGAGAAAATAAGATGAACTTATTATAACCGAGAAACTGAGGATGAATGTCTCACATCCTGGAGATGTTCCTATATATTCGGATTCCTTGGACAATGTTCTGCCTAAATATTCAAGTGGATAGCCACCAACAGAAGGACTCATATATGCAAGGTGAGTTCTAGTGTGCATCCAAAAGCATTCACTATATTATTCTTCAGTGTTCCTTTGGGAATTGGGATGGACTAGATTGTGGAGTAACTCAATTACACTTCAGTAAGCCTTTGGGTGGTTCAGAAAACCGAGGAAACAACCAGTGCATTGTCTGCATTGCAAAATAGCAGAAAGCAAAATATTGGTCACGGATCCGTAAATCCCCCTCAATCGGCACAGATTCGTCAAGTGAGACATAGGGTCCTAGAGACATTACCGGATGGGAGGACAAATGACAATGAAATTAGAGAAAGGAGTGAGCTGATGAAGATGAGAGGATTAATGGGTGGAGGCCGATCGATCACCTTCGGTCTCCGGGATGCGCCGCTGCCACCGCCGCCATTGGTCGGCGTTGCATGGAGCTCGCGCCGGGTGGTAGGTGGACTAGGTGCGGGCGGAGAGGGGCGTGCGGACCGCGGACGGAGATGGGCGGCGCCAGGGCCTTGGTTATCTGACGCCGGTCACCGGTGCGTTGTCAGGAACCCTCACTGAAACTTGGCGAACGGATTGGCCGATTGGGCAAGGCGCGTCTGCAGGTGGACCCATAACGTTCAACGTTGTGCTCTCTGTTTCCCGAATCTGTATTGCTTCCATCTCTCTGTAATCCTAGAATGTCCCCCTCGAATCTCACTGCTGCTTCAGTGTGTCGATCGAGTCTGGTATCAAGAGCCTAGGTTCCGCTGCTCAAATCGGAGATCGGAGCAGAAGTTCATGAGAATTGTTACTGATCGTTGGGGGTGAATCGCTCGATTCGCGCAATGTTCCACTGGGAAACCTGCGGTTGGTCCATTTCTCTCCACTATGAACTCAGCCAAGGATAACTCGATCGCATGTCCACCCACCAAATCTGTTTGGACGGTGTGTTCGGACGCCTATGGGGGCATCCAGATAGAAAGAATGGCCGCCGCCGGAGAAGCTCTTTGAATACCAGGCCAATTTGCTTGCCAGTATGTGTTGCTTTGCCTAGCCAACTAGTTGAAACAGAGCGTACAAAAGTTCCCATTTGAGTTCACCATGATGTCCACTCTGCAAGGCTTGAATGATGTATGACCGCTGCAGTTCTTGCTTAAATGAAAACTACAAATGCCTAGCCTTAGGAGGCGGATTAATAGAAAAAAGAATCACAAGTTGCCAAATACTGCGTGCACATTTCAGGGCAAATGATCCTACTCGTCCGAGAAAATCGAGCAATGAACCAATGAGGTAGAGCTCCCAGTTAATGTGGCTGACAAAATAACAAGAGCAGAAGGCAAGTGTGGCCAACAGCATGTGACACGTATTACTAAGTATATGAAAGCTGGCGCAATCCGCGGCCTCTCCGCGCTCGGCGACTGTAATTAGCAACAGTACGCACTGTTCATCTACAGTGTTCGACAGTGCGGGAAATTTATAAAAAACCCCGAAAAGGACTAAATTGTAATTTCCACAAACATCAGGGACTTCGGTGCAAAACATCCACAAAACCATCTTCTTCCTCTCCTCTCCCTCCCACGCGGCCGAAGCGCGCCGCCGCGTCGCGCTTCCCCGAACGAATCGAACGACGCGGGGGCCTCCGCCGCCGCCTCCCCTCCCCTCCCTTCTCGCCGCGGATCGGCAGCCGGGACGGCGCGTCCGCGACGGAATCGCCGCCGCCGTCTCTTCTGTCCGCCGCTGCACTTCGTCGTCGTCGGCGCCAATCCGGCGACCAAAATGCGGCGGCGCCGCCGCGTCCGGGCTCCGCGCGTCCGTGCACGTCCGAGGCGCCCAGCCAGCCGTCCCAGCTTGCACCGCCGCGACGACGCCGTGCTCGGCAGGGCCGCCGTCGCCGAGGTCGACCCCCGCTGACATCATGCCGACGTCACGGTGGGCCCCGCCTGCCAGTGTTTTCTACTTTTCCTTCCGAAAAAAAATCCAGAAAAAGGTTAATAATGCAAAATTAATAATTTAAAATCTATCCATCAACAAAAAACAAAAAATATACCAAAATGATCACAAAAAAATATGCTAACTACTTACATTACAATGCAAATACATTCAAACATTTCAATTTGACGAATATTTGGAGGCAACCTAAATGCATTTTCTCCACTTCAACATAGTTGAATTTAACAAATGCACAGATAATGTATTTTCACTTCAAACGAAATTAAATATACTTAAGATTCGACAGCTTGCAGTAGTACAATATTTGGTCTTCGTGCTCATTTTTCGCCAACTATTATCATTAAGATTGTCACCTGATTAGTGATTCAGTAGTTATTCCCACGTTTTATATCAACTTCACGGGTAAAAATAGACTAAATATTGACGCATTACCCAAGAGCTTCCCCAAAATATATCAACATGCTAAAAAAAAATGATACTTACTAACGCCAGAATACAAACAAACTTAAACAATTCGAACTGCCTAATATTCATATACATTGTAAGTGCAGTTCATCTAATTATAGATTAAAAAATAATAAATGCCCCCAAAATACATTTTCTCTAACTATTATTTGCACTACTTATGGTATAATGCAAACATATTTCAATATTTCAATTCAGCGAATATTTGAAGAAAACCCAAATTAATTTCCTCAAATTATGGATAACATAAAATAAATGCCCATATAATGTATTTCATTTAATTATGGAATTCAACTAAACTTTTAAAGCAAAATACAAACTTACTATTTTTTCCCAAATTGTTTAATATTCAGAGATAATTTAGCTTAAATCTCTCTAATTATGCGCATGAAAATAAAAAAATGCTTCATCCACTAAATGTTTGCAAAAAAATAAAAAACATCCCCTCTAATTATGAATTGAATTTAACGAATTCCCTTACAACGTATTTCCTCAGACTATGAAGTTAAATTAAATATTTCGATATTTATCACAAATTACAAAGATTATTAGCCACTCCAATTTATGGAATTAAATTAATTCAATGAATATTGTTTGTTTACAACAATGCACATTTTACTATGAATATGCAGACAAACCAAAAAAAAAAACCTCTAAGTGATTGTGTTACTTAATCTTCTCAATTCTAAACCATTCCTTTAATACACTTTGAACATCTGCAATACTTTAAAAAAATCCAAATGAATAAATTTGCATTTCCACCCATTGTAGACTAAAATTAAAAAATTATAATTTCCAAACATTCCAAAATTGCTTAAAAATTAGAAGTACTCTAAAATAAATCAACATACTCATAAAAAATAAAATAAAAAGAAGAAGCCAACTATTTACACACAAAAAAATTGAACATTTTGAATTGATGAATATTTAAAGAAAAAACAAACGCACTCCCCATAATTATGTACAGTTGAATTTAACAAATGCTCACACTACGCATTCACTCCGATTATGTACTCTAATTGAACATCTCAATTAAGCAAAATATTAGCAAAACAAGTAAACTACCTTTCTCTAGATATGAAATTCATATGCAATTCCTCAAAATATATATTTAAATATTAAATTCAACTGCAAATCCACAAATTAAATATTCACTTCACTAAATGCTCATATAATGCACATCTTCTGATTACGAAGCTAAATTACTTATTTATGTCAACATACAAACATAATCAAACATTTGAATTTGCCAAGTATTCGAAATTACCGTAGCATTTCTGAAAGTTCCAAAATATTCAACATTTGGATATAACTCGAATACATTTTTTCTAATTACAATTAAGAATTCATGTCAACATACGAACATATTTAAATACTTCAATTTGCTGAATATTTGGATATACTCTAAACTACATAAAAAAATGTTCAGAAAAATTCAATGCTAACTACATACAGCAAGACATAAAGCATAGTTGAACAATTCAAAATAGTCAAAATTTGAATGCAACATATACAGACTTTCCCCATTTGTTAGCACAAATCGAAAAAATATGCAATACCGCTAACTAAACGCACGCACGCACACCCTATCCCTATGAGCACCTCCGAAAGACTGAGCCGCGGTCGGGTCTTGAGATTGACGAAGTCACCACAGCCGCCTCGCTGTCAACGGGAACGTCGCCTCGCACTGAAGAATATTCCGCCTAAATGAGAACCACCAGAGTTCAAACCCCCAGGTTTGACTCTGGTGGGCTAGGGGTACAACCACCCTCCTAACCATCTTGACACAGGCAAGTTCTCAACAAGTTTTGAGTTCAGAGCTGATTGCAACGTGTATAAAAGCTCTAGGAAATAGTTTCGATGCCATGTTTCGACTCAATTTCTTCCCAAATTGTTTAATATTCAGAAATAATTTAGCTTAAATCTCTCTAACTATGCACATAAAAATAAAAAAAATGATTCATCCACTATATGTTTGCAAAAAATGAAAAAAAATTCCCTCTAATTATGGATTGAATTTAACGAATTCCCTTACAACGTATTTCCTCATACTATGAAGTTAAATTAAATATTTCTATATTAATTCAACGAATACTGTTTGTTTACAATAATACACATTTTACTATGAATATGCAAACAAACCAAAAAAAAATCTCATCTAACTGATTTTGTTACTTAATCTTCTCAATTCTAAACCATTCCTTTAATACACTTTAAACATCTGCAATACTTCAAAAAAAGAATTGTTCGCGAAATATTACAACATATTGCCAATAAAAATTTAAAAACTAAAGGTCACGACACACAAAATTCCACTAGTACAGGATAATAGCAAAGATAAGTTAGAAACATTACTGAAAATTAGAGGGTAAAATAGCAGACTGAAGGAAGCAAGAGCAAATATTAATCTACAGATCAAGCCAAATTTGATCACGGAAACATAAAGAGAACCAAGTGGGGTGCCTCGAAATAGTACTTGAATAAGGTAAACCGTCACATTACACCTAGCAACAGCATCCATGGGTTCGCAAACCAACAAACATCAGGCAAAACTTAAAAAACGATGGTTCTGGGAACATAGTTCTATATCCTTGCAGATAAACTCATGCTACTATAGCAAAACGAATCGACGCATCACAATCAAGCCTTGGCAGCGGCCTGAGCAGCGGCATCCCTCTTCCTCTGCTCCTCGATGATGGTGAGCTTGATACCCTTGCCCTTGGGGAGGCTGACCCACGGCTTGGTGCCCTTGCCGATGGTGAACACATTGCCCAAACGGGTGGCGAACTGGTGGCCCTGGGCATCCTCAACGTGGATGGTCTCGAAGGTTCCCTTATGCTTCTCCCGGTTCTTGATCACACCAACACGCCCAGTGTTGCGCCCACCAGTAACCATGACGACGTTGCCAACATCGAACTTGATGAAGTCCACGATCTTCTGGGTCTCGAGGTCGAGCTTGATGGTGTCGTTGGCCTTGATGAGCGGGTCAGGGTAGCGGATGGTGCGGCCATCGTAGGTGTTCAGGTAGGGAATGCCCTTCTGTCCAAACTGGACGGACCTGACCTTGCAGAGCTTGTACTGCAAACCAAAAATCATGATGTCTATCAGCAAGTAAGCTAACAAGACAATTGATAACACAACGCTATACAATACAAGAGAACAACTGCATTTTAGTTAATTAAGAGTGAGAAAAACAAGATGAATTGTAGAAAGTGCAACCAGCATGCATAAATAGGTCCTAATTTGGTATCATCATCAAAAGTAAGATAATGTTGATAATGCTAACCGTATGTTTCAAAATAGACAACTGATAGGTAAAGAGATGAGAACTTGCAAGGTAGATGCTGGAAGAATATGACATATAACAAACTGAACAAACAAAGGGGGACTCTAGGGTACACAAATAGGTGTCATGTATACATTATGCAGTTCCATCAAATACAATGACATCACAAAATGGAACACAAGTCTGGCACAGCTAACAAGATTCATAAACAGCTAGCACATCACATAAAATGCAATATAACAGGATAAGCCTAACCTTGGAGTCCTCATCCCTGACAGAGTGAAGACGGAAACGGCCCTTGGTATCATACAGAAGCCTGTAGTTCTCACCAGTCTTGGGAATGGAAATGATGTCTGGTACACAACAGAAAATTGTATCAGAAATGAAAATGTGCAACAAAACAGAAACATGCATCAAGCCAGATCACATTTTGATATATAAGTTCTGTACATACCCATGAAACCAGCTGGGTAGGTCTTGTCTGTTCGGACCTTTCCATCAACCATGATATGTCGCTGCATAAGGATAGACTGCACCTCACGGTAGGTAAGAGCATACTTCAGTCTGTTCCTGAGGATGAGGATCAGTGGCAGGCACTCCCTGGCCTTATGGGGACCAGACGACGGTTTGGGGGCCTGATATCATTGGACAATTCAAGTATCAGGTAACAGAACACAAGCATTCAATGTCTAGAAAACAAAGCTAGAAGAATTGGTGCACTTACAAAAGCTCCACCAAGCTTGTCGAGCATCCAGTGTGATGGGGCATTGAGCCTCTTCAAATGCTTCTTGAGACCACGAGCCTGTAGACAGGAGCAACAGAGATACGTTACAATCACATCAAAACAACAAATCAGGGCAATATTCTACAGTCAACCATAATCATCATAAAATCGAAGGACACAAGAACAGACTATGTACTGCAAGCCATGATGGGAAGCTAGCCTGCTAATGAACATGTATCAAACTTGAGGTCACAGAGATGGTATAATTAAAACAAATGGAAACAACATGGTACATAAAACAAACCTGAATCAAATCTATGTAACATAACAGAGAGGTAAACAGAACAACACATCCACAAAACACTAAGCAAGATATCACAAATAAATCCTTCTCACAGAGCACCAGTACTCTGTAACCAATGATTACAACAAACGAATCTGACCTACAATATAGAACTTACAAGACCTAGTCTCATCAAATCAGCAGCCCTAAAACCTTTAAAACTATACCGTCACAAGGAACCTTCTCTATCATACGAATTGCAGCAGCGCTACATGCCTCAATGGTGAAACCTAACCACACGCGGTGCTCGCGACGACCCATCGGCCACAGAAACCCCTACGCCGCCGAACAAATCTACCGAGAAACGAAGAACACAAGCGACCTAGCCTATGGATCTCCACGACGCCCAACCTTGGCGGCGCGGAGCCAGCACATGCGGACGGAGGAGGTTACGGATCGGATAAACACACGAGAGAAACCTCGAGAGAAGGGATGGGGGAGAGGGGTGGCGCTCACCATGGTTGCGAGCTCGGACTAGGTCCTTCTCTTCGCGCGCGCGCCGCCGCCTCCTTCTTGTGTGCTGTGCGCCGCCGCCGAGATGACAAAGAGTGGGGGGGAAGCGAGGGGAGGAGAGAGCCCCTATATATATGCGACGGGGTAGGGTTTTAGTCCTCTCGGTCCCGTGGACTGACTGGGCTTTCGGTGTGGTGTTGGGCTTAACCCAGTTATGGGGGAGCTCCTGCTTATCGCGTTACGCGGAGAGAACCCCGCTCCGCGCACCCCATGACGCTAAATGGGCCCGGCCCATTTCTGGTGCGGACGAGACAATCACCTTTTTTAGCACGCGTTGGTTGGTTTGGTTCTACTGTTTCGGACGCGTTTGGTTAAGCTGTTTCTCGCGTGTTGGTTGTACTGTTTCGCAAATGATGAAGAAGAAATAAAAGTTCAAGTATCCTGGAGTCCTGGACGTTCGAATCACTTTTGCGTACTGTTTAGAAAATTCCGTACTACGACTATTTCAATAGTATGCCAACTAGTTTCCTGTTTCAGGATTTCGAATGCTTTCTTTTTGAAATAATTTGGAAATCCTGGGACAGAAATGACCATTTGAAATAATTTTGAAAGCATACAAATACGAACGAACTTTGTTCATTTTAAATACAAGCTGACGGTTTCATGTTTTTCTATTTATTTGGAAATCTTGGGACATAAGTGACCATTCGAAATAATTTGGAAAACATACAAATACGAACGAACTTTGTTCATTTTAAATACAAGCTGACTGTTTCGCTGCTTCGTTTTATTTGGAAATCCTGGGACAGAAGTGACCATTCGAAATAATTTTGAAAGCATACAAATACGAACGAACTTCGTTCATTTTAAATACAAGCTGATTGTTTCTTGTTCCCGGAGCTCCTAGTCTATGGGCCCGGCCCAAATGGTTCCTCGCGCGATGCGTGTTACGCTTAACGATTTCGAAGCAGCAAACATTTCGCGCACTTTGCTTTGACTGTTTTTGGCTCGTTTTTCTTTGACTGTTTCTGGCGCGTTTTGCTTTGACTGTTTGGCTGCTTCATTTATTTTGAAATCTTGTGAAAAAGAAACTTCGTTCATCCAGAAAAGAGACTAAACCATCCCAGATTGATGGTTTGATGTGCAGCCCGAATGTTTCTTCGCAGGATGCCTACTAGTTCCATAAAAATTTGAAAAAACTTGGCAACTGTTTCGTCAACAGTTTCAAAAAAAAGTACACGATATGTCTGTAAAACCACAACAAGAGAAAGAAAAAAGACAGAATGAGCTAGTTACAAACAAAGGAACTATTCAGATAAATAGTTTATTCTTCTAAATTTTGTTGAACCATTATTTTCTTTGAATTGTTTTTTCTTCTTGACTCTCCTGAAGCATTTCCCTACTGATTAGGATTCCTGAAAAAGTGTAATCAAACTGGAGTGGATTAGAAAACATTTGACTGAAATTATTTTAACATAAAGTACTTTTGAACGATTTTAAAAAGTAAACAGAAAAAGTCATTGAACGGAAATAATTTTTGAACGATTCTTATAAAGTGAACAGAAAAAGTCATTGAACGGGAAGTACTTTTGAACGATTCTAAAAAGTGAACAGAAAAAGTCATTTCAACAGAAATTATTTTGAACGATTTGAAAAGAGAACAGAAAAAATCATTGAACGGAAATTATTTTTGAACGATTTTGAAAAGTGAACAGAAAAAGTCATTTGAACGAATGAATTATTTTTTAATGATTTTGAAAAGTGAACAGAAAAAGTCATTGAACGGGAAGTACTTTTGAACTTTTTAAAAAATGAACAGAAAAAGTCATTGAACGGAAATTATTTTTGAATGATTTTGAAAAGCGAACAGAAAATGTCGGTGAACAGAAAGTACTTTTGAACGATTTTAATAAGTGAACAGAAAAAGTCATTGAACGGAAATATTTTTTGAACGATTTTGAAAAAAGTGAACAGAAAATGTCATTGAACGGAAATTATTTTTGAACAAATTTGAAAGTGAACAGAAAAACTAAGTGAACAGAAAGTACTTTTGAACGATTTTGAAAAAGTGAACAGAAAAAGTTATTGAACGGAAATTATTCTTGAACGATTTTGAAAAGTAAAACAGAAAAGGTCATTTCAACGGATTTTATTTTGAACGAGTTTGAAAAGTGAACAGAAAAAAGTCATTAAACAAGAATTATTTTTGAACGATTTTGAAAAAGTGACGGGAATATTTTTTGAACGATTTTGAAAAGTGAATAGAAAATGGCGGTGAACGGAAAGTAGTTTTGAACGATTTTTAAAAAGTGAACAGAAAATGGCGGTGAACGAAAAATACTTTTGAACAATTTTAAAAAGTGAACAGAAAAAGTCATTAAACGGAAAGTACTTTTGAACGATTTTTGAAAAAACCCGTTGAACGGAATTTGGTCTTGAACGATTTTTTAAAAGACCCGTTGAACAGAATTTGGCCTTGAACGATTTTTGAAAACTCCGTTGAACGGAATGTGGTAGTGAACAATTTTTGAAAAGACCCGTTGAACAGAATTGGGTCTTGAACGATTTTTTGAAACTCCGTTGAACAGAATTTGGTCTTGAACGATTTTTTGAAACTCCGTTGAACAGAATGTGGTAGTGAAACAATTTTTGAAAACCCCGTTGAACATAATTTGGTCTTTAACATTTTTTAAAACTCCGTTGAACAGAATTTGGTCTTGAACGATTTTTGAAAAGACCCGTTGAACAGAATTTGGTCTTGAACGATTTTTTAAAACTCCGTTGAACTGAATGTGGTCTTGAACGATTTTTGAAAAGACCCGTTGAACGGAATGTGGTAGTGAACGATTTTTGAAAAACTCCGTTGAACGGAATTTGGTAGTGAACGATTTTTGAAAATCCCATTGAACAGAATTTGGTCTTGAACGATTTTTGAAAACTCCGTTGAACGGAATGTGGTAGTGAATGATTTTTGAAAACCCCGTAGAACAGAATTTGGTCTTGAACGATTTTTTTAAACTCCGTTGAACGGAATGTTGTAGTGAACGATTTTTGAAGATTCTAAAAAGAGAACAGAAAATGACGGTGAACGGAAACTATTTTTGAACGATTTAAAAAGTGAACAGAAAAGGTCGGTGAACGAAATCTATTTTGAAACGATTTTAAAAAGTGAACAGAAAATTTCTGTGAACGGAATTTATTTTTGAACAATTTAAAAAAATGAACAAAATAGGTATTTGAACGGAAATTATTTTTGAACGATTCTAAAAAGTGAACAGAAAATGGCGGTGGACGGAAACTATTTTTGAACAATTTAAAATGTGAACAGAAAAGATCGGATGTCACGCACAACATGATCGGATAAAAAAAGTGATAAACTCTTGTTATCGAAGTTCTTGGCAAAACATATTACATAATTCCTAGGGGATATATCAACATAGGAAGCATCAGTTCAAACTGACATTTGCATCGGTTTCATAAGAAAAGCTACTGGCGAATTTTTTTGACGTGACAACATTAGGTTTCATCATCTTCTACTGCAAAAATGGCAGTGCAAAAAATGCTTCAGCTGCTGAACCTAGTGCTTCTTCATCCTCTCGAAATGCTCAACTTCGACCGCATTCAGTGTAGAGTAGAACATTGTGAAAGCTTTCATCATCATGATTGAGAAGAACCAGTAGGTGAACGCTGTGTGAAATGTGATTCATGAGAAATGCATGTAAAGGGAAACCACAAAGCATAGTGGTGACCAGTTTTAGCCTTTCAGAAACTGACCATGGTGTAAGTAGGTCATAAATCACACTACAAACTTATAACATAACTTCAAATACACAGAGTTAAATGCAAGCTTGATTAAATGAGAGAATCAGAAGCACAATAAATTTAGATCAACTGCTAGGGAGGGTAGATTTCTAACGATTTGCTGGTAACAGAAGACAATTCATACACTACTAAAAATTATTGTACATATTGGCCACTCAATAGAATGGATTATTTTTCCAAGGGAAAGATGGAACGGATTTTAAACAAACAACCAGAACTAATTATTTAATGTAGTCTTGTCCTCTCATGTTATTTTACTTGATCAAACAAAAGATAAGTTTGTGTACATAAAGAACTGCATCGGTAGCTCTGTCTTATCTCATGACTTAAGCAATCTTGTATATATACTGGGGAAGCAGAGCAATGAAAGCAATGAACGTACACACCACATACAGTGAATCATAGAGAGGCAGTAGGCCAGTAGTTAATATAATTCAGGCATAACATGTGAAGCAGAAGCAGTAGACGATCGCTCTGTGGAACGTGATGGCATGAGAAAAGCATAGTGGCGAGCAGTTCTCAGCCTGGTGTAAATAGGTCATAAATTACACTAGAAACTTACACTACAGCTTCAATATACACATATCGTTAGATAACAGCGCTCAGAAGCACAATAACTTTAGATCTATTGCTAGGGAGGGTGCATTTTTACCGAATTTCTGGCAGTAAAAGTAACTCTTCAGTTGTCTAGAAGTCGTACAATACTGAAATTTATTGCACAGCTTAGGCCAGAAAATAGAATGGGTTTGAAACAAACAAGAAACAACCAGTTCAAATTCTAATAATTTAATGTTGATACTTGTATGTATTGTTGCTATAATTTCTTCCTCAAACAAAATATGAAGCAAATCATTTGTTTGTTTGCACAAACAACTGCTGCATTAGTGCATTGGTGACTCTTGTCATGTCTTATGGCAATCTTGCATATATGTACCGGAGAAGCAGACGAATAAAAGCAATGAACATAAACACCACATACGGTAAATCATAGAAAGGCAGTAGGCCAGTAGCTACTCGGACATAGCATGTGAAACAGAAGCAGCTACACTCCGTGGATAATTGCATTTACATCCCTAAGTCCCAGTTTTTACTTTGTCAGTGGCAGGAGCAAAGGACTCGGTAACTCACCATTCGCCAGATTTCTCAAGAGCACGAACTTGGTCATGAAAGAGGACTCGTGACACGACACACCCTATCTTGCTTCCTGATTCAAGAGCCTCGTCCCTCCCACTAGCATCCACAACCACATAATTCCCTGGACATTCAGAGCACACATAAGAAAACCATCAGGTGCTAGTAGCAAAAGCCAGTTCACCATGTCATGAGTAACCAACAAACAGCATCCCAGGGCACGCCATTACTAAACTACTCACCGTTCTTGATCCAGAAGCTCTTCTGGAACTTGGCCGGGAACAAGGCCAGGGACGTGACGCCCTTGCCGTCCGTGACCTAACAACAACAGGGCACCGCGGCAGAGTGAGAAATCCGCTGTGGCACGAAGCAATTTTAAGAAAGGCAGGGGGCTGGAGAAGAGCGCGTACCTCGATGAGGTTGGAGCCGCGAAGCGTGACGACCTGCATGATGCGCTCGCCCTCCGCGAGCGTGACGGCGGTGCCATCATGGCACGCGCGCTGCAGGTTCTTCCTCCCAGCCTTCATCCCGCTCGCACTTCCCGGCGCTGTAACCGACGGTGGCAAAAGAGGGAGGAATCGGGCAACGGGGAGGCTACGCTAGAATTTGCTCGCGGTTGCGGGCGGTGCGCTGGGGGACCCTGGGAGGCTGGGGCAGCGGGAGCCGCGGCAGCAGCCGTGGGCAGTGGCGGCGAGCGGGAGGGGTAGCGGACGGCGCGGCGGGGTACGGCGGCAGAGCTGCGGTGGTGCTGTGGCGGCTGGGACTGGGCGAATCGGTCGGTGGTGACTACGGAAACATAACTGGGCCAGGCCCATAAGCCGCAGGGGGGTACGCGGGAGCTAAACGCTCCCGCGGTACGCGGCAACTAGTATTCGCCCAGTTATGGGGCAGTTCCATTCTGCTAGCGTTATCCTAAACCGTAACAGAAGCCCAAACGCTTCCTGCAAGCCCAACTAACGATGACTAACGCTTGCTTTTTTTTACCACTTATATATTGGAGATTAGTCAATATTCTTTTTTTATAAAGCGAATATATTAATACCAAGCAGATATCAATTACACCCGGCCTCATTAGTCAATATTCTTACAATCAATTATGTGGAAATATCTTACACGTAGGTTGGCACACCGCTCTTTGACGCACAAACACTCCTCTCTCGGAAGAAAAAACTATGTTAGAGTATGTGCACCATTATTGTTGATCCTGCTATCTCGACCACTACTAGACTTTCGAAATAATTCATGACCCTTGCCTCATCTTTTTCAGTTAATCAACTTGGAACTGTTTGATCAAGATCGTAAGCAAGATGAAGGGCACGGAGACAAGCACGATGTTTCTCTTCCTTCTTCAGATAAGCCAACGACGTCGAAGCTCCCTTCGCACAAAATTGCAAGAGATCATGCGTACACATTGAATTTAACCCATACATTGAGTGTAGGTTGTTAGACTCATATCCAAGACTCATTTGAATTGAACTAACACTTGGTATTTTGTGTGGGGTAAAATTTGCAGCTTTTTCTGGCTTGCGTTCCTCCTTTTATTGATTCCATAATGTGTCAACTGCCCACATAAAGAGCAAACCACGATTGATCTAATAGTATCCCATGATCACGATGTGTGCACTCGGTCATGGCACATCTAACTAACTTCATGACAC
Organism: Poa pratensis; assembly: GCA_947311845.1. Classification (NCBI taxonomy): domain Eukaryota; kingdom Viridiplantae; phylum Streptophyta; class Magnoliopsida; order Poales; family Poaceae; genus Poa; species Poa pratensis. Next base: position 69,767,881 of record CAMZMU010000037.1, on the reverse strand, counting down.
ATAAACAAGTGGTGGAAAGTGATCTAACAGGGACCAAATTAACTAATGCAATCAGGTAATGATAGGGTTTAATTTAAATAGATGTGACTAAGTCTCTAGGTTATTATATAATCAAGCTTAGCATTTGGTGAAACACTCTAGGGTATGAACACCATGTTTTCATTTTTTATCCTCTGTAGCCACACCCAATTTCAAATTTCCGCTAGAAAAGGAGAGATAAAATTGCATGACAGCCGCTAAAGTATCAACATGCGAAGTACGAACGGTGGAAATGGTACCATTACTAATATGCCAGACTAATGGTACCCAAAACTTCCGTGCAGGTCAAGCGAGCAGAAAAAATGTCCTCCCCTTCATGCGTGCTTATTCGGTATGCATGAATGTTCCATGCATGCGTCGTCGTGGAGCTCCCACACCCAGGCAGGGCCGTCTTAGGCCCAGTGCGAGAGGTGCAACGGCCCAGGGCCCATACAAATCTGGGGCCCATAGCTGGTACAAATACACATATATGACAGTGAAAAAAAGACAGGCCCATGTAACTTAGGGCCCATCTATTGAGTTCGCACTGGGGGACTCTGAAATCTCAGAGCCGGCGCTGCACCCAGGCCCAGCCAATCTTTCTCTAGATCGGACGACGGTGGCGTCTTCGACGTTGCTACCTCCTTGGAGGCGTCGTCTTGGAGACACCTCAACCTTGTTCACGGTTGTCTCTCCTAAGTGTTGCTGACCGATATTATCAATAGAAAATGCGTAGATGGAGGTGGTCATCCGTGACGTGGTGTGATCTTTGGTCTCGCCGATCAACCATGTTCGCGGAAGGGGCTGAAGCTCTCATCAGAAGTCGGGTTAGCGAGTTCCACTTCGTTCCCGTTTGACACCCCTCCCTCTCTTTGGGGGTGTCGGCGGGTGGCAACCAGGCGGCCAAGTTCATAGTGACTAGGTCTTGCTTGGTCAGATGAAGATGGAAGTCGAGGCCCCCCTCTACACTTGGTTGTGTCATGCAAAAATTTTAAGCGTGCTCTATAATGTTGGTCCATGCTAGGGTTGGGAGTGTTGTTGTTGAAGTGATGATGTCCTTCGTTGTTATGCCGCGTTTCGGCGTGTGTCGCTGTACTAGCTTGCTAGGTCGTGTATGGTTTGCAGACCTGGTTTACCGATAAGCCGAGCCACTTTGGCTATCAACATTTATTATATTGATCAATGAAAAGAAGCTAGATGAACTTTTAACTCTCCATCGTTCAAAGTCTCAAACATGTATGTGTTGTCATGACCTCTAGCTCATTTGGCTTACCATGAAAAGTGTGAGCATGTTGGGTCTCTCTTTCTCATCTCGCTAGCATCATGAGCTTTCTTGGCAAAATAAGGCATTGTAAGATTACATTTAAGATATATACCTATGTCTTATACATATTGGCATTCACACCCACCGAGTAAATGCCCTCGCCTCCTACTTCTCGCTCAGTGCCTCGTAACGCCATGGCATCATCCACACTTCGGTCTCATATGCTTGATCGCGAGCACTTGGCAAGGTCTCGACCTAAGGCATTGAGCTCGGAGATGGTCAACAACAACGAGAGCGAGAAAGAGACGCGATGAATGTTGAGGTAGGCTTCTAGAGACATAATTTGTTTATAGATATAGATAGAGAGGTTTGATAACTGTCTAGAGATAAAGGGATTTTTTAGAGATCAAGACATTCGATGAGTGGTAGGACGGAGTTGCAATAACACCAAATCAGAGGAAGTGAAACATCGTGAACTAAGAAGTGATTTTTTACTAGGTACATTATTCTACTTGCCTACGGGAATTATATGCATGTTATCAAATCGCCGTGTGTAAAAGATATATGTTAGTGTGACACATGTATGATTTTTTCATAAATTTATCGTTCTGTAGATACCAAATGTATTGTTCATTACTTCATTTGTCATGTTTTTTAGACCAAAGGCCTAAAAGACCCGACGTTAAATTAATAACGCCACAAACGGCGAGAGGATACAAAGTGCTGAACCCAGAGAACAACGCAACCCCGCACACACACAAGGAAACAGAGCTACTAGGCGATTACAGGTAGACACCGACGAACACCGCCACCGTCCACACGAGGTAGACAGGCTCACCCAACCCCTCAACGGGCCGCCGAGGAGACTAGGACGAAAACCATCGCCACTGACCACAAAGCGGCCAGGCTCAACAAGGGGGCCACAGAGAGACGCCGGTGAGAAAAGGTGAGCGCCGACGAGCACCGCCACTGACCACAGCAGCTGCAGACAGGCACCAAGAAGCTCCACACAAGAAACGCCGGTGTGCAAAGGGCGTTGTAGACCTTGCCGGAGAGAGCTTAGAGAGAAGGTTGCCACGACAAACACCTCCCAACCTCTCCGGAGAGCAACAAACCGTGTACTCCAAGGCGGGGTCTTCAAGAAGAGAGCGACGCCAAAACGCCGCCACCGCCCGACCCAAAGGTCTAGGATTTTCATCCGGAGCAAAGAAGGACCAAGAGGAGCCACTACGACGCCTCCAAGGAGGGAACGGCGTCCACGGACGTCGCCGCCGCGGCCCGAGAAGATCCCAGGCAAGGGTTTCCCCTCGGCGTACACTCTCCGCCTGCTACACAGGACACCAGAAGTCACCAAGACGACTCCGACACCACTGCCACGCGCTGTTGCTCGCCAGCAAACCTGCCGCCCACACGGCCGAGGTCGCTGGCCAGCACCAGAGCCCCTGGCACGCCCGCCAACCACAAGGCTCACCACCGTCCAGGGCCGCCGCCCCGGCGTCCCAGCTCCACACACGGCTGAAAAGAGCGAGACAGGGAGGAAGGCCTCCACCGCCAAGTCAACCACCGGCCGCCCCCATGGCAACCGCAGCAACAGACCTGGCACGGGGGTGGTAGAGCTCGAGGGTCGGGCCCCTGCCCTTCCCGCGAGGTGGCCAGACCGACCACAACCTACCAACCACACCCGGACGCCTCCACGCTGCACACCGGACCAGGGCACCACCGCGCCGGCCACCCAAGCATAGGCCAAGCCTCCACATGGGAGCGCACAAGGCGGCCCGCCCAACCCAGATCGGGCCCTATATACATAAATAATCTGATTTAAAAGTGTTATTTTTATGCATGTTCGTCCTTTTAACAAAAGGCTCAAAGCAGAACTTGCAAGTCTATACTTTTAGCTTCATACCAGAGGCCTGACACGACATAGGAACCCAACATTTAGTCACTAACTGAATGTAGTTTTGGCTCTTAGCTGACCAGATCAAATTATGCAGTAAAATATAGCCCTGATAAAATGTTTAGTGCTACCATGCTTCCATTTCAAAAAATTAATTTTAGATGTTTAATTATTTTTGGAAAAAGTGTGAATTTTCATTCATAGGAACCTCAAAAAATTTCAGGTCCAAAATCGAAAAGCACATTGAGAGAAAAAAATAAAATACATGTGTGAATAGTGTCAATTTACTTTTATATTTTTGTGGCAATATTAATACTAGATTTGTCTTTTTTGTTTGGATCTGATTTTTTAAGGTTGTAGACACATTCCCTGTAAACATTCAAACTTTTTCTAATACTTTTAAACATTTAAAATTGATTTTTTTATAAACAGTAGAGCATTGATAGCACTAGATATTTCTGAAAGGAAAAAATCTAATGAGAAGAACAAACGAGTCTTCTTCCTAGTCACCATCCACTCGAGAAGCTCCTTGGCCGACCTCATCGGTCACCTGGCCGAAAACAATGGATACATTACTGCCCCCTTTGGACACGTGCCATCTCCTCTCCACACGTGTCCCGCCCCGAGCGAACCTCGCGCGTACTTAACCTCTCGCCGCGACCGCTCCATCCTCATCAGGCTCGCGAAATCATCATTCACCAGACGCGCGACACAAGAGAAAATCTCGGATCGAAGTAATCGAACGAAGCCATCCATGGAGACCGCCCCCGTCCAGGATCAAGGCCTCACCCACCGCGCCTACAGGGCCGTGGACGACACGCCGGCGCGGATGCCCGCTTCCGGCGGCGTCACCAGCCGGGACCCGAAGCGGAAGCTGGGCCGCGCCAAGCGGGGCCTCCGCTCGCTCGCCGTAGCCGTGACGCTCTCCACCGCGCTCACCGCCGCCGCCTTCTACTTCTCCGGCCCGGGCTCGTTGACGGACGAGGCCAGGGCGCCGTCGGCGGCGATGGTGGCGATCGCGCGGGCCGGGTCGGTGGCGGCGGAGGCCGTGATGGCTCTGGCGGCGTGGATGGTGTGGGCCGAGGGCGGCCTCCACGGGATGCCCGGCGCGACGCTGGCGCCGTACGCGGCGCAGCTCCTGGCGGCCGCGGCGTGGCCCGCCCTGGCGCTCAGGCTCGGGGCCGGGTGGGCCGGGATGGCGTGCTGCGCCGCCATGGCCGCCGGCGCCGCCGCGTGCGTCCGCGGGTTCGGCCGCGTGAACCCCGTCGCCGGCGACCTCGCCATGCCCTGCGCCATCTGGGCCGTGCTCCTCGCCGTCATGAACTACAAGATGCTGTAGAGAGACAGAGGGGAAGTTCAGGGGTGATGCTTCTACGAGTGTTGTGCAGTTGTGGCGTGATGGGTCATGTATTTGTGTGTTGTTCGGCGAGTTTGTGTATGTACACGTAGTTTCTTGTATCGCAAATACGGCAACTCTTTTTTCCTGTAATACTGTTGTTTATAATCTACAATGTAAGTACCTGCTCGACTGGAATGTGATTGTTGTTTATGTGCTGCTGGACTGGACTGCTCGAGTTGGTCCGCGATCAGAGAACCTGCCGGTGGTTGTAGCTTACCACACCAGAATTTAAATCCCAAGATTGACGCTGGTGTTTTTATTTAGTCAGAATATTTTTCAGTGGGAGTTGACGTTCCTGTCGACAGCGAGGCGTCCGTGGTGACTTCGTCAATCTCAAGACTTAGATCCGTCTGCTCAGTCTTTCGGAGATGCTCATAGGGCGGATCGCCTGTTTCTCGAGCGCTTGCTCGGTCTGGCGCGCGTGGCCCGTGCAGGTTGGACCTGTCCACCTATTCCCTTTCCTTTTTCGTAATGGAGATAAGTTTCCTTTTCTGTCGGCATCTATTCCCTTTTCCAGCTTCAAAAAAAATTGAAATTACGCTCCGTCGTTGTCTCTGCCCCCGTCTCTATCTCGATCCCCTTTCTCTCCTCCGCCTGCGCCGCCGCTCCCATTCCCAACCTCGCCGCACCTCCTCCGCCTGATTCCCAAGCCGCCCGTCCTCGCGCGCTCCCGATCCTGTCTGACATGTGCGGCATCTCCCGGTCGACGGAGCTCCTGCACGCCACCAGGACGCGAGGCGAGATCCGACGCAGGCAGGACGCTCGCCGCCTACTCCCTAGCGCCGGAGGCTGGAGGAGATGAAGCCCGCCAACGGATCCATCCGGCGACCGGCCTCCTTCCCCACGCCCTCCTCCACGCCACAGCAACACCGCCTGGGCTCCGCCCCCTCCGACGTTTGCTCTTCGGTCACCGGACCTCAAGCCCGTGCACGCTGCCCTCTCTCTCCCCCATGTCCGGCGACCTGCACACCACGACCGCCGTTCAGGACCTCGTCCACATACCAGAGGTACGTTCTTGGTTCGGTTTACTCGCCGCCCCCTGTCATCTCAAGTACACGTACAGATTTCTTCCTGCGATTCTACTTGCTGAAATAGTCCCGGTTTTTCAGATCCGTCCATTGCATTGCAGCAAGGGATTCCGTGGGTGCATGCTAGTACACCGACTTCCTTCTGCTGCTCATCTCGCTGGAGAGGACGCCGCCGTCCTGCTGCCCGGCGAGTGGACTTCCTCCGAGACGCAGCACACATCGACTCCGGCGTCCTCGAGGTACTCTCTGCAACCCCTGCTAGCTGCTGCTTCAGTACGTACTCTTGTTAGAGCTCAGCGTTCTAGTGTTCATGATTTGTCAAATGCTCTGCTTAGTACCATGGTTGTTTCAGTCATAAAGAAATCTGGAATTGTACAGTTATACCACGCATAAAAAAATATCCTATACAAAGACATTTTGAACGAGACAATCTAGAGAAAACAGCTTGTTTGTTTTCAACTAAATGAAAGTAGGACGTCTCTGAACAATTGATAAAAATTGTCATCCTGTTATAATATTGTCATCCCGCAGTTCCGCAGGTTATGTTGCTCTACTGGGGAAGCCGTATGTCGGCAAGAGCACCCTTACAAACCAAAAATTTGTTGGTCAGAAGCTTGCTGATGTCTACCGAGAGGATTTTGTAGCTGGCCGTTCGCCCATATAGTTTCTGCTGCTGTGATGTTGTCGGAGAGGACGCCGGCTCGGCCAACGGGCTTCCTCCAAGGCATCAAGCATCAAGTATGCCAGCGTCGAGGTACTCACTCCAACCCCCTGCTAGCTGCTGGTTCGGTATGTACTCTTGTTGGAGTAAAGTGTTCTAGTGTTCACAATGTATCAAATGCATGATGCTAGTACACTATTTTGGTTCAGTTAATAAAATCTGGAGTGTTGGACTGTACATCCATACCACGCACAGAAAACGTGCCACTAGCTAGCAAGACATTTTGAACGAGAAAACTGAGATAAAACACCTTGTTTGTTTTGGAGTTTCTAGATGAAAGTATTACGTGTCGGCAAGAGTTCTCCAAACATGAACATGATTTTATTTACCCTGTGCAGTACCCTGTCATAAATTTATAAATTTAAGTGATGTATCTCACCAAAGGATAAACTATTGGTCTCCTTTCCAAGTGTGTCATTGTTGAACTTTTCCTGGAGGACCCTATGCATAATCTAGAAAAGGTTTTTATGTTCAACCTTGCTCTTTTAAATAGGCTATATTATTGGTAATAAAATTCTTAAGTAAACTAATAGTGGTAATGGTTATTCAATTGTACGCACACTCGATAACTTGTGTGTTTTAAACTTGGTAATAAATGTTTTTCGCTATTCCCTTTTTGGTTGATAATTATTATGACATGTGTTTGGTAACATCTTTACTAGTCGTTTCTTATTGGTAACTTGTATGCTATTGTGTTCTATTGTCCTTTGGTAGATAATTATTATGACATGTGTTTGGTAACATCTTTACTAGTCGGTCGTCTTCAGTAACTTGTATGCTACTGCGTTGGTAATCATGCCCTTTTTTCAAGTACCCTGGCTTGATGACTTTTTTGTGTTAATACTAGTTTTCCCCATCGGTTACTTTTAGGCTATATTATTGGTAACAAAATTCTTAAGTAAACTAATAGTGGTAATGGTTCTTCAATTATACGCACACTCGATAACTTGTGTGTTTTAACCTTGGTAATAAATGTTTTTCGCTATTCCCTTTTTGGTTGATAATTATTACGACATGTGTTTGGTAACATCTTTTACTAGTCGTTTCTTTATTGGTAACTTGTATGCTATTGCATTCATAATGATGCCCTTTTTCGCTATTCCCCCTTTGGTAGATAATTATTATGACATGTGTTTTGGTAACATCTGTACTAGTCAGTCGTCTTCGGTAACTTGTATGCTATTGCGTTGGTAATCATGCCCTTTTTTCAAGTACCCGGGGCTTGATGACTTTTTTGTGTTTGGCATGGGAATTATAACTAGTACTAGTTTCCCCCCATCGGTTACTTTTAGCCTATATTATTGGCAATAAAATTCTTAAGTAAACTAATAATGGTAATGGTTCTTCAATTATACGCACACTCGATAATTTGTGTGTTTTAACCTTGGTAATAAATATTTTTCGCTATTCCCTTTTGGTTGATAATTATTACGACATGTGTTTGGTAACATATTTTACTAGTCGTTTCTTTATTGGTAACTTGTATGCTATTGCGTTGGTAATGATGCCCTTTTTCGCTATTGTCCTTTGGTAGATAATTATAATGACATGTGTTTGGTAACATCTTTACTAGTCGGTCGTCTTCGGTAACTTGTATGCTATTGCGTTGATAATCTTGCCTTTTTTTTGTTTGGCATGGGAATTATAACTAGTACTAGTTTCCCCCCGTCGGTTACTTTTAGGCTAAATTATCGGTAATAAAATTCTTAAGTAACTAATAGTGGTAATGGTTCTTCAATTATGCGCACACTCGATAACTTGAGTGTTTTAACCTTGGTAATAAATGTTTTCTCTATTCCCTTTTGGTTGATAATTATTACGACATGTGTTTGGTAACATCTTTTACTAGTCGTTTCTTTATTGGTAACTTGTATGCTATTGCATTGATAATGATGCCCTCTTTTGCTACTGTCCTTTGGTAGATAATTATTATGACATGTGTTTTGGTAACATCTGTACTAGTCGGTCGTCTTCGGTAACTTGTATGTTATTGCGTTGGTAATCATGCCTTTTTTCAAGTACCCCGGGCTTGATGACTTTTTTGTGTTTGGCATGGGAATTATAACTAGTACTAGTTTCTCCCCATCGGTTACTTTTAGGCTATATTATTGGTAATAAAATTCTTAATTAAACTAATAGTGGTAATGGTTCTTCAATTATACGCACACTCGATAACTTTTATGTTTTAACCTTGGTAATAAATGTTTTTCGCTATTCCCTTTTGGTTGATAATTATTACGACATGTGTTTGGTAACATCTTTTACTAGTCGTTTCTTTATTGGTAACTTGTATGCTATTGCGTTGGTAATGATGCCCTTTTTCGCTATTGTCCTTTGGTAGATAATTATTATGACATGTGTTTTGGTAACATCTGTACTAGTCATTCGTCTTCGGTAACTTGTATGCTATTGTTTTGGTAATCATGCCCTTTTTTCAAGTACCCCGGGCTTGATGACTTTTTTGTGTTTGGCATGGGAATTATAACTAGTACTAGTTTCCCCCCATCGGTTACTTTTAGGCTATATTATTGGTAATAAAATTCTTAATTAAACTAATAGTGGTAATGGTTCTTCAATTATACGCACACTCGATAACTTGTATGTTTTAACCTTGGTAATAAATGTTTTTCGCTATTCCCTTTTGGTTGATAATTATTACGCCATGTGTTTGGTAACATGTTTTACTAGTCGTTTCTTTATTGGTAACTTGTATGGTAATGATGCCCTTTTTCGTTATTGTCCTTTGGTAGATAATTATAATGACATGTGTTTTGGTAACATCTATACTAGTCGTTCGTCTTCGGTAACTTGTATGCTATTGCATTGGTAATCATGCCTTTTTTCAAGTACCCCGGGCTTGATGAATTTTTGTGTTTGGCATGGGAATTATAACTAGTACTAGTTTCCCCCCATCGGTTACTTTTAGGCTATATTATTGGCAATAAAATTCTTAAGTAAACTAATAGTGGTAATGGTTCTTCAATTATACGCACACTCGATAACTTGTGTGTTTTAACCTTGGTAATAAATGTTTTTCGCTATTCCCTTTTGGTTGATAATTATTACGACATGTGTTTGGTAACATCTTTTACTAGTCGTTTGTTTATTGGTAGCTTGTATGCTATTGCGTTGGTAATGATGCCATTTTTCGTTATTGTCCTTTGGTAGATAATTATAATGACATGTGTTTGGTAACATCTTTACTAGTCGGTCGTCTTCGGTAACTTGTATGCTATTGCGTTGGTAATCTTGCCTTTTTTTCAAGTACCCCGGGCTTGATGAATTTTTTGTGTTTGGCATGGGAATTATAACTAATACTAGTTTCCCCCCATCGGTTACTTTTAGGCTATATTATTGGTAATAAAATTCTTAAGTAAACTAACAGTGGAAATGGTTCTTCAATTATACGCACACTCAATAACTTGTGTGTTTTAACCATGGTAATAAAAGTTTAACGTAGTGGCGAGAGCGGAATTTTCGTGATGAAGCTCATATGCGACTACAACAGAGACAAAATCTTTTTGCTCAAACCAGTAAGTAATGTTATTTTAATTCATACATGCGCAGGTGTACTGTTTTATTTTCGATATAGCTTTTTAACTTTCTCATGCCCTTCTTATTAATCGTCTTGATATTACCAGTTTTTTGTCCAACAGGAGCATGCTAAGCCTATTCGAGAGATCTTAACATATTACATGCTAGCGCATCCTTTCAATGAGAAAATGCCACCTCAAACTAAAAGAATTCTTCAGAAACATGTTAGTTTTTATCTGTCTAACATCACCCTTTTTTATTCTCATTACAGTTTCAGCATAGTTTTTTCTTTCACTTTTAACCCATTTTCACTGACATGCTTTCTTATTTCTTTCTACTTATTTTTCATGGACAAATTTATGCAGAACATCCCATACGATTACTCGGTAAATAATTTATAAAATTATAGTTTTATACATTTGTCTACCTCTTTGTTTTATGTCTGTGTATTTGTTGAATTTTAATAATGTTGTGTTTGCTTTTTTTTATTTTATCAAAGACACCTGGATACACCCCGTGGATGCATGAACAAAGTGCACAACTCCCTGGAGATCCAGTTGAGGCGATGCTCCTGTTCTGAATGCAGGTGGAAATCACAGTGTTTTTTTTGACACAGTGTTTTTTTTTGAAACATTGTGGATGCATGAACAGAGTGGACCACGCTTCTAGTCGGTGTTTTCTAATCTTTCAATGTGCTTGAAGCTTGTAGAAAATCTTAGAAGCAATTGATACAATTATTGACAGCATATGAAGTTGTTGGTAGTTGTATGCGTTAGTCCCTAGCAGTTGTATGCTTTTCATTTCTGAAAAATCCATGTCATAAGCAGATTTTGAGGAGTTGTCAGTTTTATGATACTATGTAGGATGGTTCAGTGTACCACCAGTTTTTATCAACTTATCACCTATCTACATAAAGTGAACAGTACCAGCAATTATTGTTCTCTTGCATATAAATTCTTTACTGGACCAGCAAGCAAATGTTCTCCCATAGATTTTGTTCGTTTTTTTTTTGTATCATCAGGGTTCACTAGACGAAGTTGCACATAATTTTATTACATCCTTCCCATTTTAATTTTTCAATTGTCAAGGGATCAGTATTTATCGAGGTAGGTTTTAAATTTTTGTATTAGTTGGAATTGAAGATTTTTTATCTCTAATTTTTTTTATCTCCCTCCCATTTTTTTCAAGTATAAAGGGAATAGTTTTGATCCAGGTAGGTTTTAAATTTTGTACTAGTTGAAAGTGGAGTTTTTTATGTGAACAAATAATTGTACTAGTTGGAAGTGGGAATTTTTATCTCCCTCCCTTTTATTACCCTAAAATATCACTGTCCCAAAAAGGGAATTGAAAAACAATAGTCTTTTAAGAATTTTCCCGTTAAAACAAAAATTCGCGCCACAAAAGGGAATAGAAAACGAAAGCCTGTCAAAAAAAGGGAATAGAAAGCCCATCCCAACTGGCAGGCGCGCGTGCAAGCGACGTCAGCCTGGCAACCCAGCCCACGCAAAGGGAATAGAGCCCACGCGCAGAAAAGTCAGCCTACCAAATCCGGTAATCAGCGCGCGCGTAACCTTTCCCTAATTAGCAAAAGCAGCTGGTCGGAAACCGCTCGATCGATTCCGATCTGTCGAGCGCGCGTAAGGTAGCCCCGCCCCTCATAGGGTAGGGTGTGTGTGCGTGTGTTCATAGGGGTGAGTGTGTGCGGGTGTATGTGAGCGCATGCGTCTGTACTGTGTTTCACAACAAAAAAAAAGTTGGTCCGCGATCACTCCAAGTAAATTATCCCGACGAACGCGAAGAAGGTCTAGTACTTTACTGATCTAAGGTGAAACATAGCAGCCGCTTGCAGGAGAAGCGAAAAGAGGGGTAGTACTCGGGATACTTTCTCGGCTCCAATTAGTTAAAAGTTAACGACAGCTCATAGGGGTAGGGTGTGCGTGCGTGCGTTCATATGGTGAGTGTGTGCGGGTGTATGTGAACGCCTGCGTCTGTACTGTGTTTCACAAAAAAAAAAAAGTTGGTCCGCGATCACGCCAAGTAAATTATCCCGACAAACGCGAAGAAGGTCTAGTACTTTACTGATCTAAGGTGAAACATAGCAGCCGCTTGCAGGAGAAGCGAAAAGAGGGGTAGTACTCGGGATACTTTCTCCGCTCCAATTAGTAAGAATAGTTAAAAAGTTAACGACATATAGGTTTGATCAATATTATAGCCAAATAAACATTAATATGATTATTATTAGATATATTTTCATAATGTATTTAATCAATATTGTATATATTAATATTTTTGCTCTATATATTTGGTCAAATTTAATAAAGTTTGACTTGTGAATAAAATTGTACATCATATTCATTTTTTCGAATGTGGAGCATCGCTCCAGCCTCTGCATACTAGAATACTTCCCCTGTTACAAATTATAAGGGCCAATTTACTTGGACCAAAAAAGTTAATTACTCACTCCCATTAAGTGACTAGGGCTCACTCGAGTGAGAATCCAGATGACGTCATCCAGTTGCATATGCAACTCATTTGTAATCCATGTGCAACTTAGAAATTTTAGTTGCAACTCATGTGTAATTGGGAAAATCTCAGTTGCAATTCATGTGCAACTCACATCCCACACGAATCACGATGTAAATCTAACGGGGTTAGAGTTGAGTGAGCTCTAATTTAATTCTCACTCGAGTGAGAAATAGCAAAACCGTTGTTATATGTACCAATAGTTGAAAGAGGACATCACATGATAGAAATAAAAGAGGCGGAGACAACGGCTAGGTTTTAGAGAGAGAGAGAGAGAGAGGCGGCTACAATTTGACAAGGTGAGTAGGTAGAGAGAGAGAGGCGGCTACAATTTGACGAAGTAAGTATCGATTTGATCGAGAGGCAGCGAGGGTCTAACGCTAGCGTCGAAAATATGTGGCTCGGTTCAATTTTCCTCTCAGAGGCACTGGCGGAGCTCAGTTAAGGCCGATCTGGGCCATGGCCCGCCCATGTTTTCTACAAAAAAAGAAATTAACTAGTAGTATGCAGCAAAGAAGGCCCTCTGCACTGGGTGTCATCTTCGAGTCTCCTCACCTCACGACCAGTCCCTGGCTCCCTGCTCTCTAGTCACAACAGAACCATGGCCATGAATATGGCTAGGTCTAGCGATTTGGACACGAATTAGACAAAAAAAGAAGGAGGATTGGGGAATCAGTGGAGGGCAAGCAACAGCGTCGCGCTGCCGTGATGGCGTGATCACACGTTCGCTGGGAGACCCCAAGAGGAAGGTATGATATAGCGTAGTGGCAATTTTCCCTTTATACAAAACCAAGGTTTGTCGATCCAGTAGGACTTGGAGATGGCTTCAGAAAGGTGTCAACGGCGCCATTTACGATTATTGACGTGGACATGCGCACAGTCACAGACAAACTAATTTGCCCCAACGAAACAGAGAGGTTGTCAATCTCTTCGGCTTGCTGAACACAAAGTATTAAATGTATGTGTGTAAAATAATATGAGAGCAAAAATGACCAGCGAGCAAATGACTTGGAAAACTATTAAAACGGTTGTAAACAATATTGAAAAATAGGACTGGCATCCACAGTTTACTAGTAGCGTCTCTCCAAAATATAAACATGTTGGGTAAACAAATTACAGCGAGGCAATTGACAAACATGGGCGCAACACAATACTATCATGACATAAAGTTCACCGTTTCAGCTAATATGGGCATTACGGCAAAATACATAGACCGTTATCCAACTTCATCTATAACTAATAATCCACCACAGGATCGCTATTCAGCATGTCACCTGAAAGTATTAAGTTGCAAACAACAGATAATTGCAATAAGCATGGTGCGTAATGTAAGCGATGGTTACAACATATAACAATAAACACCGCTGTTTTATCCCTAGTAGCGACAACACATCTCAAGTCTTAATCCTTTCTGTCAACTCGAGCTCAGACAAGAGAACATGAACCCACTATCTAGCATAAATACCCTCTCTAAGATACTAACAATTACTCCGGCCAAAGCATCCACAAGCATCGGAGAGCATGCAAGATCATAAACAGTGGCAGATCCAAGAATAATTCAAAGCCTGGGCAAACAGTGAATTTATAGGCTAATAACACAACTTTTAATCAAGGTTGCCAACAAATTAGGCTGCGCCGGCCGGCCGGAAGCCCGGGCATGTGCCCGGGCATAGGGACGGTTGGATCCGCCACTGATCATAAATAAAACATATGATAAACAAACTGAACAATAATGTCATGACTCCATAATTCATCGGATCCCCGCAAACACAACATGTAGCATTACAAATAGATGATATTGATCATGTTAGGCAGCTCACAAAATCTAAACAACGGAGTACAAGGAAGAGAGTGTAACATCCCAAAATTATAACAATTATTATTAGTCCAAAAAATATGGGCCAACAAAAACTTTTGTTGTATTATGTGTGTTGATTGTATATTGTTGCTTGTGATGTATGTTGCCCTAATTAGGAACTTGAAGAAAAACAAATAAAATAAAATGAAAAGCTAAAACAATAAAACAAATGTGGCAAGTGTCACACAAGTTCTCCAAGTGAGAAATTAATTTTCTTTCCAAATAAAATTCAGTGGAGTGATAATGTAATCACTCTCATTTTATTCCTACAACTTTCCTCTCCAAATATTAATTTCAAAAACCAAAATTTAAATTTCCATTTCTTTCTTTATCTTATTCAAATCAAGAAATGTGCTATGTTGCACTTGTCAAATAAATAATTAAACAGCACCACAAATCTTGATAAACATGTGTGAAGCAAATTATGAAAATAAATTTCAGAAATTGGAAATTAATCTTGGGTCAAACATTTCGTCGAACACATGGTGGGCATCACCATGTTCTTCCCCAAATCCGAGATGGATTCGATCGATTTCGATCGGAGTTCGTCGATTCTCTGCCCACATTTGATCCCTCTCACTCCACTCACCTCACCGCACCCACTGGAGCCGGAGAAAATGGGCGGCTGGACTGGGAGGAGTCGCGCCAGGGGACAGGAGCCCGCGCGCACGTCGCCATGGTCGCCACTGTGGAAGAAGGAGGTGGCGACGCCGTGGTGGCCTAGCGCCGTGCCCCCTCTCTCCCTTGCTCTTCTGCTCCCGTGGACACGAAAACACCGGCACGGCAGCGCCCCACTCGCGCGCATAGCACGCGCCCGTGCTCGCCGTGCGCCATGGCCGACCCGAGGACACCGCTGTCGACCTCGGCGCTCCACTGCACCCCTCGATGCGTGGCCGCACCCAGCCACTCCGCAGCTCACCTGCGGCCCCCCAGACAACCAACGGCAGCCTCTCCCAGCCCCTGGACCGCGCGTGAACGGTGACCACCATGGACCGAGCTCGGAGCTTAAATAGAGCACCCGATCCTCACTTCCTCTTCACTCCGCACCACTCTCTCCCCCTTGCTCCACACTCACTCGTGCACCGCCAGGAGGGCAATCACGCAGTCGCAGCCCTCGCTGCCTTGGTCGACCACGGCCAGGTGCTGCCGGAGAAGAAGGTGGGTGTCGACCACGGCCGCGCCGTATCTCTCCCCCTTTCGCTTCTCTCTGGCCTGGACACTCTTCTCCATCACCACCGCACTCACACGCTCCCTTTTCCCCTCTGTTTAGTGCACAGAATCGCTGCCAGGACCTCGCCGGAGTTGGAGGACTTGCCCGTGGAAGCAGAGCTGCTCGACGCCGTCGACTGGACCCGTCCCAGGAAGCGTGACTTCTCCAGCGACCTTCCCCAAGCCTCCGCGATCCCTCTGCATCACCTACACATCCTCCCGGGCCCCTAGCTGAGCGAATCGCAGACCTCGCCATCGCCGGAGCCACGGCGCCGCCCGTTTTAGGTCGTCGTCGATGTGCTTGCTTCCCAGCCGTTAGATCCTTGATCCACGGTAGCGTACCGCTTCATGCTTTAAGTCGCTGACATGTGGGCCCCGCTGTCAGCATTTTAAACATTTCTGCGCGCGTGAGACATTTCTGCTGAGTCACTGACGAGTGGACCCCACCCGTCAGGATCCTCAACATTATCCCGAACAGAGTGATTTTATAATTTAATTTTCCCTGGAATTTCAGTGCTGGACATAACTTTGAAATTCAATATCTCGAGATTTATAAATCCAAATAAATCAAACCAAAATGTTCTGGAAAGCTTATGAAATTGTTTAACCAACCCAAGTGGTTTTATTTCATTTAGATAAATAATAAATGTGTATTATTAAAAATGCCACAGAAGGTTTAAAACCTAAACTTGTTTGTTTCTGATAATCTATTAACCCAATTAATTCCAATCCAATTTTGTCAGCTTGGTACTGTAATCTATTAGCTTCCCTAATTTTGGTAGAATTAATTATGCAATGATAATTGTTTAGTATAAAGTTGAAGTTAGAAAACCCTTCTGCACCAAAACAATTATAGTTAATTATTGGTTAACCCAAATGAGTTAGGACCAATTTTGTTGGATCACATTTAGTCATTGTTACTTACCCCTAAAAGGATTTAATTTTAGGATCAAGATAACTTGATTTGTAGCTAAAACTTGATTATTAAGTTTCTGGATAAAAACAATTGTTTAGGGAGTTTGGTAACTCCAATTAATCCAAATCCAATTGTGTTGTCTTCTACACATCAGTAGCTTTCTGTAGAAATTTAGTTTGTATTTTTGTGACCAACAGAACTTGAGTTATGTAATTAAACATGTTCAACTAGTTTCTGCCATATTTAAGACATAAATAAATAATGGTTAATTCAATTAAATTGAAACCAAATTGTGTTGCTTGATGTGTGCAGTGGCTATTTATAGCATTTAAGATTGTAATGTTGTGATGTTGATTGAGTAGGATAGTGATTGTTTGTATTTGTTTGTTTATTAATTAGACGAGAGCGTTGTCGGAATTATCGAGGAAGGGGAATTTGTTGAACCTGAAGATCAAGACCAAGGTCACTTTGTCGAGCAAGGCAAGCTACTCTCTGAGCTTGCACCCCAAATATATGCATCTACTTTGATAACATGATTTACTCTTAAGGCAATGATTTTTAAAACCTTTTCAAAAAGCATATGAAAAACTATTTTGCCACCGATGTAGAAGTATAAGATAGTTTATATAAAACTATAGGATGAGAAAAAAAGATTGTTTATTCAAAACTCCTTTGAAAATACTTGTGTGGTTATGGAATGCCGAGATGTCGGTGTGAAGTGGAGAAATGGAGAATGGAGATGTTTATGAAAAATGCACAGTGTGTCCTAGTACTATGACGACCAATCTTACCCTGTGCGACCACATTTACCCACATATGGGAAAGGGCTTAGTCATATAATTTGCTCATATTAGTATGGGATGCCTCAACAACGGAGATGACTCCGTTCCATGAGGGGATGGTTTGGTGACCTACCCCTGACCCGGGTCCTCGCACATGTGGAGAAGGATGGTCCTCGCACATGTGGTGGATAGAAGGATGTCCCCTATACACCGCCGGGCAAAACTATGAGTCCTCACACTTAGATTCCGACGGGCTGGGTTAAGTGTTGATGGAAAGTGTCATAGGGCAGGGTCCTATACTAGCATGAGCAAAGGACAGGCTAGGGTCGGTGACTCAACTTCGCATACACCTTGTATGGCGGGACGTGGCTGACACGATGAGTTACCGGATGGATGTGGGAAAAGCGTGCTACCTCTGCAGAGTGTAAAACTATTCGAATAGCCGAGTCCTCGGTAATGGACAGTTGGAAGGCTGTCCTAAGACCATGTGCAAGTTTTTGAAAGACTTTGAGTTTTAAAAAGAAAATGAAATGGAGAATTTTATACAACCATACCAACGGATCGGTATGAGGTTGTTGGAGGCAAATGGACCATGACGGGCTATGGTCGGAAAAAGGAGGAGTTTTGGAGAAACAGATAAAATGGTGATTTTATTAAAGATAGTTATAAAATTCTTCTTACCTTTTTCAATAAAGATATAGAGATGTTTTAAATAAATAAAAGTCTGAAATTAAAAAAAACTAGTGCATACTCATGTTGGGGTAGTTTGCGAGTACAATCAAATGTACTCATATTGGTTTCGTCCCTGGCTATTGTCTTAGCCAGACTTCGAGGAGCACTACGCCGAGGAGGAGTATGGCGACTTCTATGCGAACTAGGGATCTCCATAAGTCAGCTGCCTGTCGGGTCGTTAGGATATGATGTCTACTACGCCGTAGCTTCCGCTGAATATTTTGGTTTGGCCCATGAAGGCACCTATGTAAGACTTGGTCTAAATGACCATTTATGTAAGACTTTAATTCGGTATTGTAATGGATGTAAACTTTGGTATTCAGTTCGGATTATGTGCAACGACAGACTGATCACGGGATCGTTGTGTTAAGCATAATCGGGTATTTCGGACGGCTAGTCCGGGGTCCCCACAGAGCTGGTATCAGAGCCATCCTGACTTTAAGAGACCTTAGATTAGCATGGTCGCTAGATAGTTACAAAAGTTAATTTCTAAAAATAAAGGAGTGAAGTATTTTCGAAAATTGCTTATCCCCAATCCTCTTACTTATGCAAAATTTTACTCTCATTAAATATTACATTTTCCCTTGTATCCTTAAAATTTTGCACACTTGTCATCCATTAAGCTTAAAATTTTGCTCACTTGTTGCCTCACTAAATTTAAAATTTTGTACACTTGTCATCTCACTAACTTAAAATTTTGCTAAAAATTGTAGATGGCAATCCATTTCACCGAGTTCGTTCAGCTTGAGAAGGACGGCAAGTTGATGTTCGAGAAGGACTTGTTCGAGTTGAGCAAGCTGTTAGGTCGCCCCGCTCCAGAGTTTAAGGGAGCCCAGGTTGACACTCTCGGCAACGGGAACCTGTGTTGGCTAGTTGAGTCGTCTGTTCGGGGGAACATCAAGTCTCCCGGATCCAGGACGCTGATCTTCACCACCATGGACGTCCACTGGGACGACGGACTGTGTCGTGCCATGCAGAGGATGCTGGCCCGACTTTGTGAGGAGCACAAGGCGGAGTTGGTGAACTCCCGTTTCCGGTTCTACGGGAGGCGCACTGATGATGGACACCCTATCGATCCCCTCTACACCCGACGTTTGGAGAGTACATCCTGGACATGGAGATTATGCTCTACCGCACCCAGGAGGATCTGATGTGCGCTAGGCTTCGGTCTCGCTTTGAGCGCATCTCGCTCAGTGAGAGTCGCGAGCGTGAGGCGCAGCTGAAGCAGGAGAAGGTCGCTCTTCTCAAGAAGAGGACCCAGCTGAGGAGGACCATCGCCAAGCTCCGCAAGAGGGTGGCAGAGCAGGACGAGATGATCGAGGACATGGAGCATCAGGAATGAGATGGAGGAGGAGGGCGAGGATCTCCGCAAGGAGAACAACGCTTTCCTCAGTGACGATGACGACTTCCTGGAGGAGATGGACTATGAGCAGGAGGACGACGAGGAGGAGTTAGTTGACGAGGAGGAGGAGCCACTAGAGGCAGTTCTCGAGGACGAGGAGGAGGACCCGGAGGAGCCACCCTACCAGTCCGACGCTGACGCAGCAGAGCCTGAGGTTCCACCTCAGTAGGCGAGTGACTTGAGTACTACCGCAGGATTAGGTTGACCCCCTATCGCTAGTCGAGTCGAAGTAGTGGTTCTTTTGGAAACCATGTATTATGTACATTAGATGTAGGGCGATGTTGTAAGCTTGATGTTGTGAACTCCTTGATGTGATGTTTGTGTTATATAAGTGTGTTAGTCTTGTTTGATCTGTGTAAAATATTTTCCATAAATCCTTAATTAATCAACCACTTGCGAATCATCGTTTTCCCTTAGTCGAAACCTTTTTGCCTTGCCTCTTATACCCGGTGTGCTTCAGGATGGTGGACACTCGTCGCACCACTCGGATGGAGGAGCACCACCACCACCACCAAACCCGACCCCCGCCCAACTTCTTGCGCTTATCATGGAGGAACGCCAAATGCCCGGGAGGAGCGTCAAGCTCATCTCGCTGCCCTGCAGCAGATCGCTGCCGCCCATGTTAACAACAACAACAATAACAACAACAACAATGGTGGCAATGGCAATGGTGATGGAAACCAGCGATCCACTTTGAGCGATTTCCAGAAGACCAATCCACCCACCTATTCCAAGGGACTTCACCCACTGGAAGCCGATGATTGGCTTCGCACCATCGAGAACAACCTGGAAGTTGCTGCCGTGGGAGAACCTGAGAAGTGCTATATGCAACCCACTATCTTGCTGGACCTGCACGAGCTTGGTGGGAAGCTACCAAGGCTCTCCAGCAAGTTGGCCATGTTATCAACTGGGCTGAGTTCCAGGAGAAGTTCCGCAAGAAGCACATTCCTGGCGGACTCATGAGAGGAAGAAGGATGAATTCCGCAAGCTGAGGCAGGGAAGTAAAGATGTGGTCGGTTATCTTGATGAGTTTACCGACTTATCTCGGTATGCTCCTGATGACACCGACACAGAGAAGAAGAAGATGGAGCGTTTCCTGAATGGACTTCATGATGAACTGCAGTGTGCTTTGGTTATCCATGACTTCTTTGATTTGGAGTCACTTGTGGACAAAGCCATCCAGCTGGAGACCAAGCGCAAGTCTATGTTTGAAGGTCGTAAGAGGAGGATGAATGCTCAGGAAGGTTCGAGAACCAGAAGCCTCGTATCTTTCAGCAGCCCCCAAGCCTGCCTATCGACCACCACAAGCTCCACGCCCCAATTTCCCTAACCGCCCAAACAACTTCAACCGCCCAATGACAATAACCGTCCCGGAGGAAACTTCAACAACTTCAACCGCAATGCCAATGTTGTCTGCTTTGAATGCGGCACTAAGGGTCACTACTCCAGAGAATGCCCCAATCCTAAGAGGAATGTTCAGCGCCCCAATGCACCGGCACCGAACAATGGCCAAGACCGTAATGGAAATGGCAAGAATGTTGCACCCCGCGGAAATGTTGCTGTTGCCAAGGGCCGTCTGCACCACATCAATGCTGAAGAAGCCCAGGATGCGCCAGATGTTGTGTTGGGTACGTTCCTTGTCAACTCAGTACCTGCAACTGTTCTGTTTGATTCTGGTGCTACCCATTCCTTTGTTACCCAAGAATTTATTGCTAAGGGAGGTTTAGTCGGGAGTCTCTTACCCAAACCCATGGTCATCCAAATCCCAGAATCCACCGTAGAGACCAAGTTGTTTTGCCCCGACGTTTCCCTTGAGATCAAAGGAGAAAAGTTTCCAGTCGACTTAATCGTTCTGGGAACCCAAGGCATAGATGTTATACTTGGTATGAATTGGCTAGCCAAGTACCGCGGTCGAATAGACTGCGCCAGAAGTGTCGTATCCATCACCACCGATGTTGGGGATATACCTACTAGGGGTATCACCAGCATGGATCAATCCGGCTAGTCCAGGGTGGCCCGCAGTGGTGGTGAAGGCTTTGCCTGCCGGGCGGCCCAGATAGCTGACGACCAAGGAAGGCGGATGCCGGCAAGGAGGAGGCCCAAGACTGAAGCCCATGAAGCCACCAAGACCAAGACGGAAGGCGGCAGACTTGCCGGCTAGGTTTAGGACTCTGTATGCTTGCCGGATACGTAATCTCCTTGTAACCCTAGGTCCAGCCGCCTATATAAGCTGGACCTCGGGACGCCTTTAGGGCATCGATCAATCCAACCAACCCATACTCCCATACAACCAACTCATTGTAACCTGTACTTCGGCTATTTGCCTCATAGTGAATTATAGCAGCACGTAGGGCTCCGCCACCGCCGTGGAGCCTGAAGCTGGGTAAACTGCCGTGTACAATCCCGACCTCGACGACGTCCACCTTCTTGCCCTACGTTCACCCTCGGCTAGCAGGACCCCGTCTCCTATCTCAGATGCCGATACGACGACAGTTGGCGCCCACCGTGGGGCCTAAGGCGTCAGGCGTCACGTTCCAGGCGGGAACCCTAGGCGGCATCGGCGAAACAATCGCCGTTGGTCGCGCCGTTCGCTATGGCGACAATCGCTACATCAGCTGCGACGAGTCCTACATCCCCGCAGACGATTACATTGTCGGATGCGGAGTTGTGCCGTTTGGCGGCGTCGATGTATTCATCAGCTACACTTCGAAGGCGTATGGGTTGCCGCGAATTTATTCGCCATCCCACCCGCCCTACAATCAAGACGGATCTGAGTTTGCCTCCCCTGAGGAGTCCGCAGATTCAGATCTACACTTTGTTGGCATGATATCACAGGGATCCGACTCCCAGCCCAACAGTCAAGATCCCGAATCTATTCTTCCTGCACTCCAGGATGATGCGATGTCGGATGCCGGATCCAGATCTACCGTTCACGTCAACGTAGATTCTGACTCCGAAGAAGATGCTGCAAGCATGTTCGAGCAACGGGTCAAGCAGTGTTTCAGTACACCCGAGCCTCCGCCTTCAGAAGCGGCTACTGGCTCCTCTGTCAACATGCAGCAAGTTTTCGTGGCGGATGTCACCGGTGCAGCCTCAGAACAGGCGGCGGCAACAGACGCCGCCAACCTGGGGACCCCGACAACCGATCCACAGTTTCCCGAGCCTCCTGGGGCTCCAAAGAAGAGGATTCTAGAGAAGGGCGAGCCCAGCAAGATAGGGAATATGGCGGCTCTGGCGGAAGTTCTGCACACGCCGGTAAACGACAAAACCAATCCGGCTGATTTGGAGAAACTTCGGAGCACCTTGGTGGAGCAAACTGAGTACCTCAAAAGCAAGCAAGCAGAGGTCCAGGGCCTCCTCGACGAAGCCAAGGAGGAAAACGCCAAGATAACCTCCAAGTTAGACCCCAAGCGCAATCTTTTCACCACCACTCCATTGCCCAAGCCGGCAGGACCTGTGGCGGACAAGAAAAACAAGAAAGGCAGGGATCCTGACAAATTCAAATCCCCTGCCCAAAGGCTTGGTTTCGAATGGGCTACAACGCCGCAGCGTAAGGACAAGAACGGGACATTATCCTCGCAACCCCTGTCCTCAACACTGCAGCTGCCTTAGACATCCTCAACAATGATGACTATGACAAGGACGGGAAGATTTACTGCGCCTCGATCCTTGCTCACAAAGCTCTTGAGCAGCAGGCCCGTGCTGATTCTCGCGCCGACATGGCGGACGCAAGAGGAGGAAAGTTGGAATCCAAGTACAACGCTTGCAAAGCTGCGGCTGGTGGCAACCCCGAAGATCCGTCCGGCTCCAGTAGCCACGGAAAAGGGAAGGACAAGGAGAAAGACCCACGCAAATCACCACCTCCCAAGAGGCAGCGTGACGAAGCATCCAGGACCGGCAACAGACGCAAGGCCTCACCTCCTCCGCCTAGGCGGGATGAAGGCGGAAGCAGGAGCAGCAAGCAGCCGCCAAGAAGTGGCGGCAACCGCGACAACGCCCCGCCGCCAAGAAGCAGCACACTGTCCCCACCACCAGTGCCCAGGCACGAAGGTGGAAGCCGGGGGCACAATAACGAGCCCAGGCATAGCCGGCAGCGCAGGACGAGCCCCATGCCGATAGATCTGGCAAGCAGCTCAGTCCGCAAGACGCGAGACATCGTCTCAATGACATCAAGGCTGGAAAGCAGGATGCCTACCTAGGCCCTGAGTGCTTTGGCCCAGCCATCCGCAACGTTCAAGTACCCCGAGACATGACATCAGTGTCAAAAACTCATCAAAGGTACAATGGAGCGGACAAGCCAAACTCATGGTTGTCGGACTACGCGCTGGCAGTTGAAATTGCCGGAGGCAACGGCCTCGTCGCCGCGCGCTTCCTTCCCCTCATGCTCGAGGGGACAGCCCGAAGCTGGATCGAAAACTTGCCAGAGAAAAGTATTCATAGCTGGCATGACATGGAAAAGGTGTTCACGCAGCACTTCCAAGGCACGTACAAGCGACCTAATACATACACATACTTGGTACGTTGCGTGCAAAAGCCAGATGAAACAACTACAAGCTTCTTGGCAAGGTGGATTCAGACGAAGGCAAGCTGCGAGAACGTAGATGACAATCAAGCAATCCACGCCTTCACCACAGGCCTCCTGAAGGGCTCAAGTCTCAGGCATAAGCTCGTGCGCATGCAGGTCAAAGACCTCGGAGTCATGCTCGAAGTAGCAGCCATGTACGCACAGGCGGATGATCATGCACGCGATGGAGATGGCGCACATGACATGGCGCCAGGCAGGCGAGCAAGTCACAAACGCAAGGCTCCCCAGGACGACAAAGCCGGACCGTCAAACGAGGTCGCTGCCGCCTTCGAAGGCAAAGGCGGCAACCGCAAGTGGAAAGGAAAGGGTAAAGTGATGGGGTTCGTAGCAGAAAACAATAATTTTTCTAACTATCGCAACACCGAAATTAGCCAGGATCTATCTATCTATCTAGTAATGCGGTAATGGAGAAGTCATCGGAAACATACCCTTGTAGACCGATAGCGGGAATTACACTCCCGCACAAGCGTTGCCGATGAAGACGTACGTAGCCGACCTCAAGGTCGCGGAGAACTTGGCGCGACGAAGAAGGAGGAGATTCGGCGATGAAGAAGCTCCTAGTGCCGAACTCGTGAGAGAGCAGCACCTCCGAGTACTCGCACACGTACGGACCTTGACGATGACCTCCGTGCTCCCCGATCCAGCCGGAATAGCGGAAGCGAGAACTTTGGGTGGAATCCCGCAGCACAACGGTGCGCTGCGGTTTATAGGTCTCCCGTATACGCTGTCCAGACTTGGGACCGCGCACGTCGAGAGATGGGGAGGGAGGAATTGGACTAGGGAGAAGCCTGGGCCAACCGGAATTAATTCCTGAATTTTCTGTGTATTTTTCCAATTAATCCGGGTCCCTATTTATTGGAGGAGAGGGGTTGCACCTCTCCTCAACTAGGCAATGTGGGACTAAAGAGGAGAGGGGGGTGGTGCGGCTGCCATCATGGGCCAGCCGCACCCCAAGCCCAGCCGCACCCCCTCTCATGGGGGGGGAGCTTCCCCTCTTGGGCCCTATGGCCCATTAAGGTGGCTGCCCCATTTTTTCTCCTTTTTCTTTAATATTAAATTAATATAAATATATATAATTCCATAATTAATATATTTACATACTATTTAATCTCCCGTGACTCCGAAACAATTTCCGGATCACTCCGAACTCACTTCGGTCTCCCCGGAACTCTTCCGGTCTTCCCCGGAACTCTTCCGTTCTTGCCGGAACCTTTCCGAAACCTCCTATCTCTATACCTAAGCCACTCCGATGTTTCCAAAACGTTCTCCTAGCGTCGTCAAGACCTTAAGTGTGTTACCCTCGGTTCGAGAATACTCCGGACATGGTCGAGACCCTCCCGCCAATGACCGTCAGGGAGCCCTGGATGACTATGACGGTCCCCGTGCATTCTAGAATAAATCATCCTTGAATCATCTTTGAACCGTTAACATGATATGGTCATTCCCTTTGTTCGTTGATACTTCCTTGTCCGAGATACGATCGTCAACATCCGATGTTGTGTTTTATCTCGTTACCGACAAGGTTGCTTTACTCGTTCCCATGAAATTATATCTTCAATGACCTAGTCATATGCTGCACAGCTTTACAGATATAATCTCACCGAGTGGGCCCAGCATATCAATCCATCACACGGATGAACAAATCCCGCTCTTGATTACTCGCCCCGACTACTTCCTTCCAATACCCGAAAGTGTCACCTTTATAGTCAGCTTATGAGGCATGACGTTTGATGCGATCAGCCGTATCTTTCAGAAGCAGCGACTTGATGTAATCTCACGGTCTAAGGAATAAGCTACCACGTTATAATCCTATTGCAGTGTTGAACTATCTGATACGATCCTAACTGCAATACTTTGGGTAATGTCCATCAAATTATTCTCCAATAAAATGACTCCACCATCAACTGTTAATGCAATATGATCGGGAAATCACGATCATCCATTGACTGATGGACTAGTTTATCTAGAGGCTTAACTAGGGACTCTGGTTTGTTTACATACCACACGTGTATTAACAATTCCGATTAATACAGTTATAGCATGGTATAAAACTATTTATAAACTTAAAGAGATAATGCAATAAATCTTATTATTTATTTGCCTCTAGGGCATATCTCCAACAGTCTCCCACTTGCACTAGATTTCAAATAAATCCAGCTGCATTTCTATACCAATCATACAACCTTATCTTTTATAAGTGTTTATGATAATGCTTGCTCGTGGAAGAGGTTTCCTTCGGCCTGAACCTTTCATAACCATAAGCTCTTTGCAAACCATTGATATCACCTTATTTGATATCAACATGCTATCTTAATAACAAATATACATATTTGGCAACTAAGTGAGACTTTTGTTTCCCTGCGCTTACTCTGATCCAATATCAGTTAATTGCATTAAACACACTCAGTTTTAGAGAATACCTTTTCTCTACCAACTCTATGTACTTTTGCAGTATCTTTATACTTCTATATTTACCTAAGTAGATCCTGACATTCTATTGTCAGCCTAATGCCTTTTAGTTTATCCTATAACGACTTGATCCTTATTTCTTTCTGTCATTTAGGTTGATCCTTTTAACACAACATTTGTTAAACTCATCATCCTTTACAGATTTGAAATAACCACATATCCTTAGTTTCTTTTAAACTATGAAGGATAATTTTGGTTCCACTAATAATGAATCACAAATTCATCTCAGCGCTTATTCTTCTTGTAAGAATACTAATCATATCTTTTCGAGTATATAATATGGTTAATATGCTGCCACCTTATCATGGCATAGAAGTGCAGCATATTTTACAACCATGATTACTTTATCCAGATTTACAAGGACCAATTCCTCGTTACGTCTTATTCTGACACATCAGAATCTAATCTGGAAAAACACCTCGACTTCTTTAAAATGATCTATTCAAAACAGATGCTCACATTTTAAACATATATGATTTTATCGTAATTCAATAATTACTTCTAATTCATTTTCCTAGTACCTATCTTTTATATGTCATTTACATATAAACACCTGACTAAGCTCCCACTCAAAATGTCAATTACATTTGAGATTGTGTAACTTGTAATGCTCCCACTCAAAATGTCAAACACATTTCATATTGTGTAGCCCACAAGCTCCCACTTAACAATATGTCACTTACATATTATTCCGGTAAGCTGTCCTACTCCCACTTAAATTATACGGATATAATTTCCTTCGATATTTCGGTCATAACCGAAATCCTTGATCATGTATCAATTCGAAAATTCCAAATACGATGTATTATACTTGTTAATACAAATCCAAAAGACTTAGGCATGTCTACATCCAATGTAGTCAAAACAATTTTGATTTTGTCAAAGACATTCTTCATGACAAAATTAGCTTTATGTCCTTCTCGCAGTTTCATTCTTTTCACACAACTTGTCATGTGAAAAATCAAGTAACCCTTTTACTTAATAAGATTCAAGCAACATTTACTAATACAATCTTGAATGCAACCTTTTGGATTTATGACTCTATAGTCACAATTCGAATTTGGCATCACCCCAATTTCTTTGTATTTCGTAGGTATCCCTTGTTCTAGTAACAAGCTCATTAAATCATGAAATATTAATCTGTGACCGGACAGAAAATATTCTTTAATGCCTACTATTTATAAAAGCTCCTTGCATGAAAACACCATGATCAAATATCATCATTTTTCATTTCCATTTGTGGAGTTTTGTTGTCGAATCAAATTCCAAACAATATTTCTCTCACAAATCGAGTAAGGTCAATTACCCCTTTTAAGCTTTTCTTTATTTCATATCCTTTCTTGAAACTTGTTTTCAATGAATTACCAAGTTAGCAATACTAGTTTTGCCCTTGTTGGTGTTTACCATATGAAACATATATTCATTCCTATGAATATTTACAAAGAACTATTTCGTACACAGTTTCGTATTATCACATAATCTATGAACCATGACACACAACTTATTGTCGATCATACGAATTTTGGGTGAATATTTCAAAATTGGGAGTTTACTATTTCTAACGGAAAAACTTTCTACGTGATTTCTAAAATACTTAGAGATAATTTTTAGGACTATACTTTATTCAAAATAGAGTATGATCATAATGTCTACATCAACATGTTTGATAATAGCATCATAATTTTGTGAACCGAATTTCACAAGTCCTTTTGTGAACCGAATTTTCACAAACCTTCATGATAAAATAAATCTTTAAAATCCTTGCTATTATAATCCAATTACAATGACTTGATTTTATATCCTCCTTTTCTATCCGAAAAATCCTTCTTGATCAAATCAAATAATTTCAGATAATTGTATCTTTTAGTAAATACTTATTATTTACTTAGACATACAACAAAGGTTTCAATAATAATTTCCACTACACAATTTAATTTAACAATCATCTTGCATGATCTCAAATCAAATTTCTCCTCATATTGACTTATCAATATTTTTCAATCATCATGTCTCATTAGACATCACGCATGCAAATACACAAGATCAAAATATCCAAAATATTTGCAACAATAATATGATTAAATATTTCGGTAGTGCTATTTTATTATTGATTTAGGATTTTTATTTTAACATTCAAATCCACTTTGCTATCAAAGAGATTAATACATGAATAACTTATTCATAATCGAAATATGATCATAAGAAAACTTTATTCATAATAAAAACAACTTGCTTGTCTCTTACAAATATGAATAACTTGTTGATGACCCACAAGTATAGGGGGTGTATCGCAGTACTTTCGATAAATAAGAGTGTCGAACCCAACGAGGAGCAGAAGGTGCTGGCAAGTAGTTTTGATCAAGAATTCACTGTAAAAGCTAGCAGACAGGTTTTCAGTAGTATTCGAAACAGCAGGTAAAAACAGTTCAAGTAAATAAACGAGCGCGGCAACAAATGCAGCGAGTGGCCCAATCCTTTTGAGTGCAAAGGACAAGCCGAGTGTGTTACTTATAAGAGACAAATGTTCCTGAGGACACATGGGAATTTCGTCAAGTGCTTTCGCTTCGTGCAACTGGTTAATCTTCATTGTTTTGATAAGTGTTGTGTGGGTGAATCTATGCTAACGCACCGCCCTTCCTAGGGCTAATACGCACTTGTGATTATACCCCCTGCAAGCATCCATGAATGCAGAAAAGTAATTAAGATAAATCTAACCACAGCTTTAAACTCTGAGACCCTACGCTCCCTCGTGCACTATCTTACTAACGGGGGTTCAGGTTTCTGTCACTCCGGCAACCCCTCAACTAGCAAGCTAGGTACACGATGCATTCCCCTAGGCCCATAAAGGTGAAGTGTCATGTAGTCGACGTTCACATGACACCACTAGAAGAATGACACCACAACTTAAATATCAAACCATTAAATATTAACGCAGCATTATTTCACTACTAACAACATGACTTCCCCATGTCCTCAAGAACTACAAACTACTCACAAGACATCATATGGATCATGATCAGAGATGATATGGCAATGAATAACAATCTGGACATGAACACTAATCCACCAAACAAACTCAATAGCATCAATAACAAGGAGTAATAAACACCGGGAGAGTCTCCCCAATGAACTAGACAAGGTACAGCCCTAGATGTTACAGCAAGATGGATGTGGAGTCGGTGGAGATGATGGTGATGGCGCAGTGGATGATGGTGATGATGATCCCGATGAAGTCCAGCGTGATGACGATGACGATGACGATGGCGATGATTTCCCCTCTCCGGGAGGGAATTTCCCCGGCAGGATCCCCCTGCCAGAGAGCTCTTTCTCTCTCGGTGGTTTCCGTCCCGTGGAGGCGGCGGAATATTTCGTGGACGTACCCCCCGTGCTTAGGTTTTCGGGAGGCAGATATACGCGAAGAGGCAACCTGGGGGGTGGACCCAGGTGGCCACGCCATAGCTGGGCGCGGCCCACAGGCCAGCCGCGCCCAGGTGTGGCGTGGGGCCCACCTGGCCCACCTGGCTGCCTCCTTTTGGCTGCCTCCGGCATCTGACATTATAAGACCCCCAGAATTGGTTTCGTGATTTTTGGAGTTCCGCTGATATGTTGACTTGACGACGCTTTTTCCAGCAAAAACCTGACTCCGGAAGGATAATTCCCAATAATCATCAAACATGCAAAATAAGGCAAAATAACATAAGTATCGTGTATTAATATGAAATATAAGGATAGATAATGACAAATTATGATATAACATAATGATGCAAAATGGACGTATCACTTGTCTCATCGAATATAAGACATACTTATTACAATCACTCTCAAATTCGACTACAAAACTCTTATTCAAAACTACTAATCAAAACTTGATAACTATGGGCGTGAAACTCCTTGGCCATCAACTACTTTGCCTTGCCATCATTCTGCAGCATCATGTCGAACTCTGCAATTTTCCTGTTATATTCTGGTGCTGTTTCAATAAAACAGAACATAAGTATCAAATACTTTAATATCAACAAGTGTAAGAAATAACAATTATAACTTTGTATATCAAATATACCTTGCGTGTCATCTATTTCTCCTTCGATAGGTTCCACCTCCACGTCTTTGATTTCGACCAGGAAATCATTGAAGAGGAGGAAATCACTCTTAAGTATATACTCATCGACAAGCTCCTCATAGCTAGGAGGTAGAGAACGCAACACTGCCTGTATTGCAAAAGTATCCGCCATCCAGTAATCGCATGTGTTTGTGAGATCATCGTGAATGTCAAACATCTTACACAAATGCGTCTCCAAGCAGGTATGTTCTTCCATCTTGAGTGAAAGAAACTTGTCCAGCTGCTTGTACTGCTCATGCTTCATTCGGTTCAAGAACCGAACTTTAAGAGCACCTATCATCACAGCGGGTTCCATATGGCGAAACTCATTTTTCAGCTCATGATCCATGCAGACATACATCGGGATCTGGACACTTCTCCAAATCTCACGACGCTGACGAAAATCCTCTTTCGCCTCTGCACTCGCGGAGTCTCCCGGTTTATCTCCTAACAATTCTCCTATCACGTAAGAAATGTCGTTCTGGTAGAGGACGCCTTTCAGGTTTCTGTACCACGTCATGAAGTTGGATCCATCGTTCCGGAGACTTTCTTTTCTAATAAAATGGTTGAACTCAAGACTTTCTTCCTTAGGATATGGCATGATCTACAGAGATAATTTGCAAAGACTAGGTAAGGCTAAGTTTATAAAATTATGAGTTTATTTTATAATCACATTATCAAAATACACTCCACTAAGAAATTCATCCCAAACAAAATAACTTAGTGATTACACGATCCTAATCCATTATACTACCCCCATCGATCAGGCGGATAGAATAATTTCAATGGTAGGCAATGAATCACCAATCGCAACAATCATGCGACTCATGCTCGATCTTTCGATCTTCCCGTGTTCCGAGGCTATGTCTGTACATACTAGGCTCGCCAATTTGACCTTAGTGTATCTGCGTGTGCAACGTGGCTTACACCCACTGTATGCGAACGAAGAGACGAGTGTAACCGAAAGCGACCGAAACCGCGAGCGGTGTACCCCGTAACGTAGAACTTTATTGGTGGTGCACACTAAGGGCGAACACAATTTTGGCATTTAATTTGGGATCATCCTAATATTGCTACCGTTGTATATATACTTAATATATAAGCAATCAAATAGGATGCACACACATCAAACAATATCAAAATAATGTAAAGAAGTGCGATATGACATGGCCTCGCGCCGTGGCCTTCATGGTGCTCCACCTGGCAATGCTCCGAGTCTACGGCGCCACCTTTTTGCCTCCGATAACATAAAACTTACCGTAACCATGTCATATTAAAATGCCCCACTGCAAAACAAAGTTAGACGCTCTCTACTTTATCTTTTGCATGTTTTACGTGGCTGCTAGGGCTTTCGTGAAGAACCGTTTCTTACCTACGAACATACAACCACAACAGCGATTAAATAATTGTCTCTATTACACCCTTTTCAGGGCCCTCCATTGAAAATGCCATGCCGTCTAAAGAGAGAGAGACAGACACCCGCTAGCCGCATATATGGTACAAGCCATATGTTAGTTGCGGAACCAGTCTCGCGTAAGCGTACGTGTAAGGTCGGTCCGGGCCGCTTCATCAACTCAATGCCAACAACATTAACAAGTGCACGCGAGAGGGTAACAATTACAGAATCGATGCCCACATTCAATATGTGTTCTAACCGTACCAGCAATACTATGCATAGATCGGCTCTGATACCACTGATGGGGTTCGTAGCAGAAAACAATAATTTTTCTAACTATCGCAACACCGAAATTAGCCAGGATCTATCTATCTAGTAATGCGGTAACGGAGAAGTCATCGGAAACATATCCTTGTAGACCGATAGCGGGAATTACGCTCCCGCACAAGCGTTGCCGATGAAGACGTACGTAGCCGACCTCAAGGTCGCGGAGAACTTGGCGCGACGAAGAAGGAGGAGACTCGGCGATGAAGAAGCTCCTAGTGCCGAACTCGTGAGAGAGCAGCACCTCCGAGTACTCGCACACGTACGGACCTTGACGATGACCTCCGTGCTCCCCGATCCAGCCGGAATAGCGGAAGCGAGAACTTTGGGTGGAATCCCGCAGCACAACGGTGCGCTGTGGTTTATAGGTCTCCCGTATACGCTGTCCAGACTTGGGACCGCGCACGTCGAGAGATGGGGAGGGAGGAATTGGACTAGGGAGAAGCCTGGGCCAACCGGAATTAATTCCTGAATTTTCTGTGTATGTTTCCAATTAATCCGGGTCCCTATTTATTGGAGGAGAGGGCTTGCACCTCTCCTCAACTAGGCAATGTGGGACTAAAGAGGATAGGGGGTGGTGCGGCTGCCATCATGGGCCAGCCGCACCCCAAGCCCAGCCGCACCCCCTCTCATGGGGAGGGGGCTTCCCCTCTTGGGCCCTATGGCCCATTAAGGTGGCTGCCCATTTTTTCTCCTTTTTCTTTAATATTAAATTAATATAAATATATATAATTCCATAATTAATATATTTACATACTATTTAATCTCCCGTGACTCCGAAACAATTTCCGGATCACTCCGAACTCACTTCGGTCTCCCCGGAACTCTTCCGGTCTTCCCCGGAACTCTTCCGTTCTTGCCGGAACCTTTCCGAAAACTCCTATCTCTATACCTAAGCCACTCCGATGTTTCCAAAACGTTCTCCTAGCGTCGTCAAGACCTTAAGTGTGTTACCCTCGGTTCAAGAATACTCCGGACATGGTCGAGACCCTCCCGCCAATGACCGTCAGGGAGCCCTGGATGACTATGACGGTCCCCGTGCATTCTAGAATAAATCATCCTTGAATCATCTTTGAACCGTTAACATGATATGGTCATTCCCTTTGTTCGTTGATACTTCCTTGTCCGAGATACTATCGTCAACATCCGATGTTGTGTTTTATCTCGTTACCGACAAGGTTGCTTTACTCGTTCCCATGAAATTATATCTTCAATGACCTTGTCATATGCTGCGCAGCTTTACAGATATAATCTCACCGAGTGGGCCCAGCATATCAATCCATCACACGGATGAACAAATCCCACTCTTGATTACTCGCCCCGACTACTTCCTTCCAATACCCGAAAGTGTCATCTTTATAGTCAGCTTATGAGGCATGACGTTTGATGCGATCAGCCGTATCTTTCAGAAGCAGCGACTTGATGTAATCTCACGGTCTAAGGAATAAGCTACCATGTTATAATCCTATTGCAGTGTTGAACTATCTGATACGATCCTAACTGCAATACTTTGGGTAATGTCCATCAAATTATTCTTCCAATAAAATGACTCCACCATCAACTGTTAATGCAATATGATCGGGAAATCACGATCATCCATTGACTGATGGACTAGTTTATCTAGAGGCTTAAACTAGGGACTCTGGTTTGTTTACATACCACACGTGTATTAACAATTCCGATTAATACAGTTATAGCATGGTATAAAACTATTTATAAACTTAAAGAGATAATGCAATAAATCTTATTATTTATTTGCCTCTAGGGCATATCTCCAACATAAAGATGGCGGCTCCAGCAAGCAACGCCTGACGTACGATCAGGCAAAAGCCTTGCCCTGCCCAATCCACGCGTCCCTAGGCAAAGTCAACCACACGTTAGGGGAATGCCGGTTCATGGAAGACTTGAAGAAGGACCCCGAGGTTGGCTGGAAGCCAAAAAAGAGCAAAAAAGCTGAGAAGACAAAGAAGGACGACGATGATGGGGCAATTTCCATGTCCGAGGATGAGGAACCTAAGTTGGTGCGCAAAGAAAAGAAATACCCCAAGGTGCATGGCCAATTGGTATGTTTCTTGGGCACTCCTACGACAAAAAGAAAAGGCGGAGATGCGCGAGTTGAACGCCACAGTGCCAGATGTTCCCCAGTACTTAGACTGGTCTGAGGAGCCAATCACTTGGGATAGAGATGATCACCCAGATCACGTGCCTCACCCCGGCAAATACGCCCTAGTCGTCGACCCAATTGTCGACAAATTCAGACTCACCAAGGTGTTGATGGACGGCGGCAGCAGCCTCAACATCATTTACGCGGACACTCTGAAGCGCATGAACTTGTCGGAAAGCCAGCTTGACTACAGCAAAGTCAAGTTTCATGGTATCGTTCCGGGAAAGCAAGCCAAATCAATGGGAAGCATCAAATTGGACGTTACTTTCGGACCTGAGACAAACTACCGTTTAGAGTATCTCAGGTTTGAAGTAGTCCCCTTCAAGAGTGCCTACCACGCCATCTTTGGTCGGCCAGCTTTCGCCAAGTTCATGGCTCGGCCGTGTTACATATACAGCAAGCTGAAGATGCCGGGACCCAATGGTACAATCACCATCAGTGGCAACTTCAAGAAAGCAAAAGAGTGCGAACGTGGCAACGCCGCCTTCGCTGAGGCAGTCCTCCATGCAGAGGAATTAGCCATGTTGAAAAAGAGATGGATGCGTCGCAGCTGCCGGCAGATGTAAAGACCGCAGAGCCCAAGAACACTTTCAAGGCGTCCGAAGACACAAAGAAGGCGGACCTGGTCCCAGGTGACAGCTCCAAGCAAGTTACCATTGGGGCAGGCCTAGATGACAAATAGGAAGGCGCGCTCGTCAGGTTCCTCCGTGAGAATCAGGACATCTTTGCATGGTCGTCAGCCGACATGTCAGGTGTCCCGAGGGAACTTGCCGAGCACTCTCTTAATGTCTATGAAGGAGCCAAGCCAGTGAAGCAAGGAATAAGGCGCTACGGTGAGAAGAAGCGGACAGCAATAGGGAAGGAGATCATCAAGTTGCAAGAAGCCAAGTTCATTAGGGAGGTAGTACACACTGATTGGTTGGCAAATCCTGTAATGGTTCCAAAACCTAATAAGGAAATGAGAATGTGCATTGATTATACCGGTTTGAACAAGTGCTGTCCTAAGGACCACTTTGCTTTACCTCGTATAGATCAGGTCATAGACTCCACAGCCGGCTCCGAGCTGCTGTGCTTTTTGGATGCGTACTCCGGGTACCACCAAATCAAAATGCGAGAATCCGACCAAATCAAAACATCGTTCACTACGCCCTACGGGACCTTCTGCTACATCACGATGCCCTTCGGTCTAAAAAATGCCGGCGCAACGTATCAGCGGTGTATGCAAAGATGCCTTCACGAGCAAATTGGCCGCAATGTTCACGTCTATGTTGACGACATTGCCGTCATGTCAAGAAAGAAGGCAGATTTGCTTGACGATTTGAGAGAAACCTTTGATAGCCTCCGGGTATATAGGATGAAGCTCAACCCGAAAAAATGCGTCTTCGGGGTTCCTGCCGGCAAATTGCTTGGCTTTATCGTTTCCGAACGAGGAATAGAAGTAAATCCAGAAAAAATCAAAGCGATCCTCAACATATCCAGGCCCAAGGACCTGAAGGACGTGCAGCGACTTGCCGGCTCGGCGGCTGCCGTCAGTCGTTTCATTAGCCGTCTTGGTGAGAAGGCACTGCCTCTCTACCGGCTTCTGAAGAAATCCGACAACTTTGAGTGGACAGACGAAGCAGACGCCGCCTTGCAGCAACTCAAGGACGCGTTAACGTCTGCTCCAATCTTGGCAGCTCCTCGTTCGCAGGAACCAATGCTGCTTTACATCGCGGCAACTAACTTGGTTGTTAGCGTGGTCCTGGTTGTGGAACGCAAGACGGAAAATTCAGACTTGCCGGAACAACGTCCGGTTTACTTCATCAGTGAAGTATTTTCCGCCTCAAAACAGCGTTATCCGCATTACCAGAAGCTGGTCTACGGTGTTTTCTACGCCGCCAGAAAGTTAAGGCACTATTTCCAGGAGCATTCAATAACGGTTGTGAGCAAGGCACCTCTGGGGGATATCATCAATAATACAGATGACAGGCCGCGTTGCCAAATGGGGCATCGAACTTGCCGCCTTCGACATCATATAAACCCAGAACGGCCATTAATCTCAAGCCTTAGCAGACTTTGTAGCAGATTGGACGGAGGCCATGGACGAAGTACCTCTCCCTGAAGATGCATATTGGATCATGCACTTTGATGGATCAAAAATGCTTCAGGGCTCGGGGGCTGGCATTGTTTTAAGAAACCCTCAAGGAGACAAGCTTAGTTATGTGTTACAAATTCACTTCAAGGCAACTAATAATGTTGCTGAATACGAAGCTCTCCTTCATGGTTTACACATTGCCAAGGAACTTGGCGTCCAGCGTGTCCTCTGCTACGGAGATTCAGACTTGGTGGCGCAACAGATACGTGGTACTTGGGACACAAAGAGCGAGACAATGGCGGCATATCGAGCTACCGTTGACGAATTCGCCAAGTGTTTCCTAGGCTACGAGGTCCGCCACATCCCAAGAGCTCAAAATGAGGCGGCAGATACACTTGCCAGAATGGGGTCTGAACGCAAAAAGGTACCAAAAGATGTTTTCCTGGAACACCTACACAAGCCGTCAATAAAAGGAGCAGACCTCCTTGACCCAGAATCGGCAGAACCAGTTGACGATGCTAGCTATGCCGTCTACCTGGTAAAGCCGGATTGGACGACGCCATATTTGGACTTCCTGATCAATCAGGAGTTGCCGGATGATGAGGTTTTGAAAAGGCAAATCATAAGAAGAGCCAAGGCATTCACAATAATCAAAGGCGAATTGTACAAGCGTAGCACCACTGGTGTTTACCAACGTTGCATTTCGCCCGAAGAAGGCAGAGAACTGTTGGATGAGATACATGCTGGCGTGTGTGGACATCACGCTTCCTCACGCGCCCTTGTTTCAAAAGCCTTCCGACAAGGTTTCTACTGGTTGACAGCCAAGCAAGATGCAGAGGACATCGTCAAAAGATGCAGGGGCTGCCAACTTTATGCCAGACAATCACACATGCCGGCTCAGGAGCTTAAAACAATACCCATCACATGGCCTTTCGCAGTCTGGGGCTTGGACATGGTTGGTCCGTTTAAAACGGCGCCTGGTGGCTACACACATTTACTTGTGGCTGTAGACAAGTTCACCAAGTGGGTTGAAGCTAAGCCTATCAAAAAGCTAGACGGTGCCACAGCCGCAAATTTTCTGTGGGGAATAATCTCTCGGTTCGGGGTGCCTCATAGCATTATCACCGATAACGGCACTAACTTGTCGCAAGGCGAAGTTGAGGAATACTGTTATAAGCATGGCATCCGCCTAGATCTTGCCTCAGTAGCACACCCGCAGGCAAACGGTCAAGTAGAGCGTACAAATGGTTTAGTCCTACAAGGCATCAAACCACGTCTCGAAGTACCATTGCACAGAGCGGCTGGGGCTTGGGTGGATGAGTTGCAATCTGTCCTTTGGAGTTTACGCACAACTCCAAACAGATCAACCAAGTTTACTCCTTTCTTCTTAGTCTATGGCGCAGAAGCAGTGTTGCCGACCGACATGATGTATGATTCTCCCAGAATTCAAGCCTACGTCCAGGAAGACGCAGAAGATGCAAGACAGGATGGCCTTGACCTACTTGATGAAGAACGAGATGTTGCCTCGCACGATCCGCCATCTATCAGCAAAGTTTGAGGCGTTATCACAGCAGAAGAGTACGGCAACGAAGTTTTAGAGTTGGTGACCTGGTCCTCCGCCTAATCCAAGACAGGAAGGGCTTGCATAAGTTATCCCCGCCTTGGGAAGGACCTTTTGTGGTCAGTAAGGTGTTGCTCAATGGTTCTTATTACTTGGTAGACGCGCGAGACGGATACAAGAAGAAGCGAGGTCGCAAGCGCAAAGGAAGGTTGACGACAAGTATGAAGAAACCAAGCGACCTGGAACATTGAGCAGCTACGTCCTTTTTACACTTAGCAATTTCCACATTGTAATAAGTACTATATGATTATGAAATAAAAGTCTGTGGTTTGCTCATTCAGTTTTGGGATCATGCCATCTTTTGTCTTTTCTCGCAATCATATATCTGTTGTCATAAAAGTTACCAAAAAATAGTTTTTGCTCCGTGCTAAGGTTCAAACTTTTTGACATTTGCCGTCTGCCGGCTAAAAAAGCAAACAATCTTTGCACCGCCTAATATGCTTATCTGTCTGTTTGTGTGTGGGTCGCCTAGTAGTATGTCGTTGGCACCAACATGCTGGCTTTGGTCTCTGAGTCTAAATTAGTTGGTATTGCACCTGGTTGGCTCAGCTAAAGTAACTAAGATGAGGTTCCGCCAACATATGAAAAAGCTAAACATGCAAACGAGATACATATTAAGGCGGGCCACTTAAATAAGCCTACCGCCAAGTGTAGCATAAAAGTTGGCCCAGAATATTTACAAACCCAAAATATAAAGTTTTTTGCGTTAACAGATTAACGCAGTGTTTTGTGCTTTGCAGGAGAGGACAGTCAAGGAGTTGCCGCCTTGGTGGAGGTTGAGAGATCCTGGGGGCTGACGCCGGCATTCTTGGGGCTGGCTCCGCCATCCTGGGGGCTGCGCTCGTCAGCTCGGCTTCGCCTTCTCCGCCTACGGCAGCTTCAGGATCCGCCAAGGAGGGATCGGCTATGGCAACATGGGATCCGGGTGTTCCTTGTAGAACTTGCGGATGTCAACCATGTTGGCAACCCGGGTCGCATAGCCTCGAACAGACCGCAGCACGTCCTGCATCACGATGGCTTGGTTGTTTTCGTCTTCGGTGGGGAAGTACTCGGTGACTTGATGAATATCAGCCTCCGGTACCACGCCGCCGTCATCGCCAATGCCAACTTGGCGCCGCCTCGTGCTGCTGAGCGTAGCGTGCTGTCATGTTCGGTTGCCGCCTTCTCCAGCAGTCCGGCAGGCATCGAAGTTGACGGGATCGCCGTCCTCCCAGGGTAGAACTTGGCGGCAAACGCTTTGCCTGCACCGACAATCTGGTTGACGATTTCGCCAACTTTCAAGATACGGGCAAGGCGCGGCGTCGTAGCCATGTCATCACCCAGTTAGCCGGCACTGCACAAAACAAACAGTTACACACTGCAGCTTGAAATTTCAAGAGTGCAAAGTATCAAAGAAGATGAAGGGTTAGAGACGTACCCAAGACATGCTCGTGGATGGCGTTGACCTCGTCCAGATGGTTCTCAAGTGTTTCCTGAGCTAGCTGGACTGCCTGTGACAGTTGTTCCTGCTGCGCTTTGGCATTCTTGTTCACCTGGTCGAGGTTGTTGCTCATGGCTTCAAGTTGTCCCGTCAACTTGCTAACCTCGGCGGCATGGGCCAGCTCCCGCTCATCCAGCTCCTTGGCATGATCCGCCTTCAGCTTTGCCACCAACTCAGCAAGATCTGCAGCTTCGTTCATCAAAGCTTGCATGTCAGTGGAGTTCTTGAGAATATCTTGCGCAGTGTTTAGTAATTCTACAAATAAAGAAAGACGACTAAAATACTTGTCGGAAAAGCAAAAAGAAGTCGGACGAAAAGAAGGCAAAGAAAACTTTGTCACCTTCATCCTTTTTGCGAGCCTCTTCCAAGCTCGCAATCTGGGCGTCCTTCATCTCCACGTCCTGCTGCAGTTGCTGGCATTCTTTGTTTTTCTTCTCTTGAGCACGGAACAGCTCAAGATTGGAAGCAAGAACGGCCTGCATGCACGAAAACAACATTGCGGTTAGCACTTTAGTCAACGAGACCACTTTGCCGGCTAAATTTTTCAGCCGCCAAAGTGCTCGGGGGCTGGGACTATAGGTTACATTACCTCAAGTTGTCCATGCAGGGTCTCGTGGAGTTCATCCATGTGCGCGTACCATTTACGGGTACCTTCACGCATGGTCCTTAGCGTTTGCCGGGGGTCTTGCAACCCTTTGCCAGATTGAGAGCCAGGATGGGAGGACGATCCGCCTTGGTCAGCCGCCATCCTGTCATCCATCTCTTGCTTCATGGCAATAAATCGAGCGGCATCATAGCCGAAGCTTCAGCCGTCTTGGAAAAGTGGTAGGTCCGGCAACTGATTTTTGCCCGCCATCTCCGTAGCCGCCTCTGGGTACCAGCAGCTGTGTACGTTCCCTGGCATACAACCACGGGAACGCCAACTGTGGGCGTTGTCGGCGCAGCGGCTGGAGAAGAACGTGGTGGCTTGCCCCTGCCGGCAGAAATCTTCAGGTTGGAGCGGAGCTTGGGCATGGCAGGCTTGCCCCTGTAAGCAGAAAAGTGCAAGTTTGTCAGTACAAACTTATATCAAAATGGCTAAGTCAGGGAAAGCAAAAGTTGCCTACCGCTTGAATGGGACATTCTCCAAGGTCTCATCCTCTGCATCACAGAGGTGGCCGCTTTCTTCCTCTTCTCCAAATCCTTGGTGGAGCCGCCATTTTGCGCTTCTTCGACTTGCTGGCACCGGTGTCGTACCAGTTAGGAGCCAAGTCTTCATCCCCCAAGGTTTGCAGCTGAAAAGGAAAAAGACAGAACGTTAATTCAGTACCCAGTGGGCAAGGAAATGACAAAGTAGCTTGGCTTACCACTGGGGCTGGGTTGTCATGGGTGAACATGGCGACGCCTTCAGCCGCCTTCACCGACAGAGGCTTCACAAGCTCTCTGAGCCGGTACTCTAGTGCATCTTGGTCAAGGGTGCTGTTGCCGGCGTCATCCGCCTTGTACTCGCACATCTTCAGTGGGCGATGGCGGAGTGGCATTATCTTCCTCGACACCCAGCAGATGACGGTGTCAACTCCGTCAAGTTGCGGAGCCTTCATCGTCTTCGTCAAGAACTCGATCCGCCTGACGGCAATTCGAAGCTCAGCCGACAAGCTGCTAAGCGGCACCTTTGCCGTCCAACAGGCCTTGTGGGTTGGCGGACCGTTGACAAAAACAGGCATCCCCTGTGTTGTGCCGGGTGTCGGGATGTCCTTGCAGTAGAAAAAGTGCTGGTCCAGTGCTTCACCGACTCGATGTATGGTATCTTTGGGTACCAGTCGGGTTGGCGGCAGTTGAAGGTGACGCTACCGCAAGTTGCCAGATGGCCGCCTGGTATGGTTTGCCGGCGGCATAGGAAGCAGTACTTGAATAGCTCTATGGACGCAGCTATGCCTAAGTACCCTTCGCACAAAGCCTGGAAGCCGGCTAGCACTAGAATACTGTTGGGCGCTATGTTGTGCGGCTGCAGCCCGTAAAACTAAGCACCGCCAGAAGAAGGCGGAAAGCGGCAAGGACATACCGCGGAGGCTGTGCGACGCCAACATGACGCGCTCGCCGTCTTGCGGGTCAGGGACTGCCTCGTCGCCTGGAACCCTCCAGGAGCATTCCGTCTTGGCGGTATGTAGCCGCCTTCCTCCAGCTCCTTCAGATAGGCTGACGTCATAACTGACGGCAGCCAGTACCTGGAGCCAAGGTCCCCGTCTCCTCTTCATCCTCGGCGTCGTCGTCGTCGGCGGCAGCTTCTGCCGCCGTGGCCTCAAGCTGGTCGCCGCTAGGGATGGGAGCGGGAAGGTGGGGTGGACGCTGCAGGTGCCACCGGAGTTGGGGAAGAAGAGGAAACCTCACCCGCAGCCACGGTGGGGACAGGAGAGGTCTCCGGCGCGCTCGCGGGAACCGCCGCCGCCGCTGGCGCAGATCCAGATCCACCATGGCCGCGAGGCCGCAGCCAGCGCCGCCGCCGCCGAATCTTGCTGAGTGCTCGCCATTTGCCGTGGAGGCTCTGCTCGTGCTCGCCGGAGTTGAGTGCGGGGAGGAGGAGAGCTGGGAAGCTGAGGAGGCCGCGGTGGGTGCGAATGGGGAAGAAGACCAACCTCGGTGTGCCCTTTGGGTATTTACTCCACACGCCAAGATCGTGCGCGAGATTGGGGGGACGCACGATTTCCGCCACGTGCCCACGATTTGCACGTCGTGGCAACGGTGTCTGCGGCCTCTCCCCGATTCTTGTGCGTAGTGGAGAAATAATCATGACACATGCCCAAGTCCAAACTGTCGTGGACTGCATGACGTCATCCGTCAACATTTGAGGACTGTCAAATGACAAGACTGGTGCCGGGAAGATTCCTGACACGGTCAGGCCGTCTTTCCCATGATGGCGGCAAATCATCCGACTACGTTAGGCGGATCGCCGCTTACTTTCAACTTTGGAATGCTTCAAGCTCTTCAGCCGCTTACAAGACAAGACGGACGTTGCCGACAAAAGAAGACGGCGCCTGAAGAACTCGAACCCTTCCAGGGGCTAATGTTGGGGATATACCTACTAGGGGTATCACCAGCATGGATCAATCCGGCTAGTCCAGGGTGGCCCGCAGTGGTGGTGAAGGCTTTGCCTGCCGGGCGGCCCAGATAGCTGACGACCAAGGAAGGCGGATGCCGGCAAGGAGGAGGCCCAAGACTGAAGCCCATGAAG
Organism: Poa pratensis; assembly: GCA_947311845.1. Lineage (NCBI taxonomy): Eukaryota > Viridiplantae > Streptophyta > Magnoliopsida > Poales > Poaceae > Poa > Poa pratensis. The sequence goes on along the minus strand of CAMZMU010000037.1, from coordinate 69,725,181 downwards.
CCACCAAGACCAAGACGGAAGGCGGCAGACTTGCCGGCTAGGTTTAGGACTCTGTATGCTTGCCGGATACGTAATCTCCTTGTAACCCTAGGTCCAGCCGCCTATATAAGCTGGACCTCGGGACGCCTTTAGGGCATCAATCAACAACATACATACAACCAACTCATTGTAACCTGTACTTCGGCTATTGCCTTATAGTGAGTTATAGCAGCACGTAGGGCTCCGCCACCGCCGTGGAGCCTGAAGCTGGGTAAACTGCCGTGTACAATCCCGACCTCGACGACGTCCACCTTCTTGCCCTACGTTCACCCTCGGCTAGCAGGACCCCGTCTCCTATCTCAGATGCCGATATGACGACAACCGACAAAGAGGTAGAAGTGGAGTATGTTTCGAAAACCAACCATTCTCAACCAGGCTGCCATGAGGGCATAGCTCGACCCACCCTAGATGAGATCCGTGTTGTTCACCTATTCCGAGATGTTTTCCCTGATGAGTTGCCTGGTATGCCGCCAGACCGGGATATTGAGTTCATAATTGAACTTATCCCAGGAACCGCCCCTATATCCCAAAGACCTTATCGGATGAATCCGGAGGAACTGGTTGAATTGAAGAAGCAGTTGGCTGATATGCTCAGCAAAGGTCTTGTTCGCCCAAGCGCTTCACCTTGGGGATCACCCATCATTTTTGTGGACAAAAGAGACGGTACCACACGCCTGTGTGTGGCTTACCGCAAGCTAAACGACGTAACCATTAAAAACAAGTACCCTCTTCCCAAGATCGAGGATCTGTTTGATCAGATGAACGGAGCCCGAGTCTTTTCCAAGATTGATCTTCGGACAGGATATCATCAGTTGAAAATCCGAGAGTCAGACATTCCCAAGACCGCCTTCACCACTGTTACGGTTTGTTTGAATACACCGTGATGTCCTTTGGTCTGACCAATGCCCCAGCCTATTTCATGAATCTCATGAACAAGATTTTCATGGAGTACCTCGACAAGTTCGTGGTAGTCTTCCTCGATGACATCCTTATTTATTCCAAGACCGAAGAAGAGCATGCTGAACACCTGCGTCTAGTTTTGGAGACCCTCCGAAAGCACCAGCTGTATGCCAAGCTTAGCAAGTGTGAGTTTTGGCTTAGTGAAGTGGCATTTCTCGGACATGTTGTGTCTGCTGGAGGAATTTATGTTGACCCGAGAAGATCCAAGCCATTGTTGACTGGAAAGCCCCAACCAGTGTGACTGAAATCCGAAGCTTTCTCGGACTAGCGGGTTATTACCGCAAGTTCGTTGAAGGATTCTCCAGTATAGCCAAACCCATGACCCAACTGTTGAAGAAGGACAAGAAATTTGAATGGACTCAGAAGTGTGAAGATAGTTTCCAAGAATTGAAGAAGAGACTGACCTCAACCCCAGTCTTGATTATGCCAGACGTCACCAAGAGTTTCGACGTGTATTGCGATGCATCACGCCTCGGACTTGGTTGCGTTCTGATGCAATAAGGCAAGGTTGTGTCGTATCTGTCCCGACAGTTGCGACCGCATGAAGAGAATTATCCAACCCATGATCTGGAGTGAGCTGCTGTTGTTCTTGCTCTCAAGACGTGGCGTCCCTACCTTGCGGGACATCGCTGCGAGATCTATACAGATCATAAGAGCTTGAAGTATATCTTCACCCAGAAGGAGTTGAACCTGCGACAGAGGAGATGGATGGAATTAATCAAGGATTATGATATTGGAATCCACTATCACCCCGGAAAGGCTAATGTAGTTGCCGATGCCCTTAGTCGCAAACCTTGCACCCTGAATGCCTTGATCCAATCCGAACAGCCAGCCTTGTTCAAAGAGTTCAAAGATTTTGGACTAGATCTTGTTAGCCACGGATATCTCGCCAATTTAGAATTAGCCCCAACCCTGATGGATCAAATCAAGGAAGCCCAAAAAGATCATGAAAGCTTTGAAGGAATTAAAAAGAAGATTTCTCTCGGCAAAGCACCCGGTTTTACCGAAGATGCCGAACGAGTGCTGAGATTCAATGGCCGTATCTGTGTGCCCAATGTTATGGAACTTAAGGAGTTAATCCTGAAGGAAGCCCATGAGACCCCTTATTCAATCCATCCCGGCGGGACAAAAATGTACCAAGACCTTCGTGAGAGATTTTGGTGGCATGGAATGAAGCGAGAGATTGGTTCTTTCGTGGCCAAGTGTGATATCTGTCAGCGAGTCAAGGCTGAACATCAGCGACCCGCTGGATTGCTTCAACCTTTGAAAATTCCTGAGTGGAAGTGGGATGAAATTGGAATGGACTTTATTACCGGACTTCCAAGATCCAACCGAGGCCATGATTCAATCTGGGTCATCGTTGATCGACTGACTAAGGTTGCCCATTTTATTCCTGTCAAGACCACTCACACCGGAGTTCAGTTAGCGAACTTGTATATTTCCAGAATAGTAAGCCTGCACGGTGTGCCTAAGAAGATCGTATCTGATAGAGGCACGCAGTTCACTTCAAGGTTCTGGAAATCCCTTCACGAAGACCTCGGAACCAAGTTAGCGTTTAGCACAGCTTATCATCCCCAGACCGGAGGCCAAACTGAGCGAGTGAACCAAATATTAGAGGACATGCTTCGCGCATGTGTTCTATCTTATGGTTCCAAATGGGAAGATTGTCTTCCGTTTGCAGAGTTCTCCTATAACAATAGTTACCAGTCTAGTCTGCAAATGGCCCCGTTTGAAGCCCTTTACGACAAGAAGTGTCGTACGCCCCCGAATTGGTCCGACACCGGAGAAGGCAAATTGTTTGGACCAGATACCCTCCGTGAAGCTGAAGAGCAACTTCAACTTATCCGTGAGCGTCTCAAAACTGCCCAATCCCGTCAGAAGAGCCACGCTGATCCCAAGCGTCGTGATGTCACTTTCAGTGTCGGAGATTATGTTTATGTCCGAGTAACACCACTCAAGGGTATGCAGTGTTTCCATGTCAAAGGAAAATTAGCACCAAGATATATTGGACCCTTCAAGATCATTGCTCGTCGAGGAGAAGTATCATATCAACTGGAGTTGCCCCCGGAGTTATCGGATTATCACGATGTCTTCCACATTTCCTTGCTCCGGAAATGTCTTGAAGTTCCCGACCAGCCCGATGTTTTTAAGAACATCGACCACCTCTCCATCGACCTGAACCAAGACCTGACTTATCGAGAGAGACCCGTCAAGATTCTTGACGAAGATGTTCGTCTTACCCGGAGGCGCGCGATCAAGTTCTACAAAGTCCAGTGGACTAACCACTCCGAAGAAGAAGCAACTTGGGAACGCGAGGACTATCTTAAAAGCGAATTCCCAAACCTCTTTAGTACCTAACCTAGCAAATCCGGGACGAGATTTATTTTAAGGGGGGAAGGATCTGTAACATCCCAAAATTATAACAATTATTATTAGTCCAAAAATATGGGCCAACAAAAACTTTTGTTGTATTATGTGTGTTGATTGTATATTGTTGCTTGTGATGTCTGTTGCTCTAATTAGGAACTTGAAGAAAAACAAAGAAAATAAAATGAAAAGCTAAAACAATAAAACAAATGTGGCAAGTGTCACACAAGTTCTCCAAGTGAGAAATTAATTTTCTTTCCAAATAAAATTCAGTGGAGTGATAATGTAATCACTCTCATTTTATTCCTACAACTTTCCTCTCCAAATATTAATTTCAAAAACCAAAATTTAAATTACCATTTCTTTCTTTATCTTATTCAAATCAAGAAATGTGTTATGTTGCACTTGCCAAATAAATAATTAAACAACACCACAAATCTTGATAAACATGTGTGAAGCAAATTATGAAAATAAATTTCAGAAATTGGAAATTAATCTTGGGTCAAACATTTCGTCGAACACATGGTGGGCATCACCATGTTCTTCCCCAAATCCGAGATGGATTCGATCGATTTCGATCGGAGTTCGTCGATTCTCTGCCCACATTTGATCCCTCTCACTCCACTCACCTCACCGCACCCACTGGAGCCGAAGAAAATGGGCGGCTGGACTGGGAGGAGTCGCGCCAGGGGACAGGAGCCCGCGCGCACGTCGCCATGGTCGCCACTGTGGAAGAAGGAGGTGGCGACGCCGTGGTGGCCTAGCACCGTGCCCCCCTCTCTCCCTTGCTCTTCTGCTCCCGTGGACACGAAAACACCGGCACGACAGCGCCCCACTCGCGCGCATAGCACGCGCCCGTGCTCGCCGTGCGCCATGGCCGACCCGAGGACACCGCTGTCGACCTCGGCGCTCCAGTGCACCCCTCGACGCGTGGCCGCGCCCAGCCACTCCGCAGCTCACCTGCGGCCCCCCAGACAACCAACGGCAGCCTCTCCCATCCCCTGGACCGCGCGTGAATGGTGACCACCATGGACCGAGCTCGGAGCTTAAATAGAGCACCCGAGCCTCACTTCCTCTCCACTCCACACCACTCTCTCCCCCTTGCTCCACACTCACTCGTGCACCGCCAGGAGGGCTATCACGCAGTCGCAGCCCTCGCTGCCTTGGTCGACCACGACCAGGTGCTGCCGGAGAAGAAGGTGGGTGTCGACCACGGCCGCGCCGTATCTCTCCCCCTTTCGCTTCTCTCTGGCCTGGACACTCTTATCCATCACCACCGCACTCACACGCTCCCTTTTCCCCTCTGTTTCATGCACAGAATCGCCGACAGGACCTCGTCGGAGTTGGAGGACTTGCCCGTGGAAGCGGAGCTGCTCGACGCCGTCGACTGGAGCCGTCCCAGGAAGCGTGACTTCTCCAACGACCTTCCCCAAGCCTCCGCGATCCCTCTGCATCACCTACACATCCTCCCGAGCCCCTAGGTGAGCGAATCGCAGACCTCGCCGTCGTCGGAGCCACGGCGCCGCCCGTTTTAGGTCGTCGCCGATGTGCTTGCTTCCCAGCCGTTAGATCCTTGATCCACGGTAGCGTACCGCTTCGTGCTTTAAGTCGCTGACATGTGGGCCCCGCTGTCAGCGTTTTAAACATTTCTGCGCGCGCGAGACATTTCTGCTGAGTCACTGACGAGTGGACCCCACCCGTCAGGATCCTCAACATTATCCCGAACAGAGAGATTTTCTAATTTAATTTTCCGTGGAATTTCAGTACTGGACATAACTTTGAAATTCAATATCTCGAGATTTATAAATCCAAATAAATCAAACCAAAATGTTCTGGAAAGCTTATGAAATTGTTTAACCAACCCAGGTGGTTTCATCTCATTTAGATAAATAATAAATGTGTATTATTAAAAATGCCACAGAAGGTTTAAAACCTAAACTTGTTTGTTTCTGATAATCTATTAACCCAATTAATTCCAATCCAATTTTGTCAGCTTGGTACTGTAATCTATTAGCTTCCCTAATTCTGGTAGAATTAATTATGAAATGATAATTGTTTAGTATAAAGTTGAAGTTAGAAAACCCTTCTGCACCAAAACAATTATAGTTAATTATTGGTTAACCCAAATGAGTTAGGACCAATTTTTTTGATCACATTTAGTCATTGTTACTTACCTCTAAAAGGATTTAATTTTAGGATCAACAGAACTTGATTTGTAGCTAAAACTTGATTATTAAGTTTCTGGATAAAAACAATTGTTTAGGGAGTTTGGTAACTCCAATTAATCCAAATCCAATTGTGTTGTCTTCTACACATCAGTAGCTTTCTGTAGAAATTTATTTTGTATTTTTGTGACCAACAGAACTTGAGTTATGTAATTAAACATGTTCAACTAGTTTCTGCCATATTTAAAACATAAATAAATAATGGTTAATTCAATTAAATTGAAACCAAATTGTGTTGCTTGATGTGTGCAGTGGCTATTTATAGCATTTAATATTGAAATGTTGTGATGTTGATTGAGTAGGATAGTGATTGTTTGTATTTGTTTGTTTATTAATTAGACGAGAGCGTTGTCGGAATTATCGAGGAAGGGGAATTTGTTGAACCTGAAGATCAAGACCAAGGTCACTTTGTTGAGCAAGGCAAGCTACTCTCTGAGCTTGCACCCCAAATATATGCATCTACTTTGATAACATGATTTACTCTTAAGGCAATGATTTTTAAAACCTTTTCAAAAAGCATATGAAAAACTATTTTGCCACCGATGTAGAAGTATAAGATAGTTTATATAAAACTATAGGATGAGAAGAAAAAGATTGTTTATTCAAAACTCCTTTGAAAATACTTGTGTGGTTATGGAATGCCGAGATGTCGGTGTGGAAGTGGAGAAATGGAGAATGGAGATGTTTATGAAAAATGCACAGTGTGTCCTAGTACTATGACGACCAATCTTACCCTGTGCGACCACATTTACCCACATATGGGAAAGGGCTTAGTCATATAATTTGCTCATATTAGTATGGGATGCCTCAACAACGGAGATGACTCCGTTCCATGAGGGGATGGTTCGGTGACCTACCCCTGACCCGGGTCCTCGCACATGTGGAGAAGGATGGTCCTCGCACATGTGGTGGATAGAAGGATGTCCCCTATACACCGCCGGGCAGAACTATGAGTCCTCACACTTAGATTCCGACGGGCTGGGTTAAGTGTTGATGGAAAGTGTCATAGCGGCAGGGTCCTATACTAGCATGAGCAAAGGACAGGCTAGGGTCGGTGACTCAACTTCGCATACACCTTGTATGGCGGGACGTGGCTGACACGATGAGTTACCGGATGGATGTGGGAAAAGCGTGGTACCTCTGCAGAGTGTAAAACTATTCGAATAGCCGAGTCCTCGGTAATGGATAGTTGGAAGGCTGTCCTAAGACCATGTGCAAGTTTTTGAAAGACTTTGAGTTTTAAAAAGAAAATGAAATGGAGAAGGTTTTATACAACCATACCAACGGATCGGTATGAGGTTGTTGGAGGCAAATGGACCATGACGGGCTATGGTCGGAAAAAGGAGGAGTTTTGGAGAAACAGATAAAATGGTGATTTTATTCAAAGATAGTTATAAAATTCTTCTTACCTTTTCAATAAAGATATAGAGATGTTTAAATAAATAAAAGCCTGAAATTAAAAAGAAAACTAGTGCATACTCATGTTGGGGTAGTTTGCGAGTACAATCAAATGTACTCATATTGGTTTCGTCCCTGGCTATTGTCTTAGCCAGATTTCGAGGAGCACTACGCCGAAGAGGAGTATGGCGACTTCTATGCGAACTAGGGATCTCCATAAGTCAGCTGCCTGTCGGGTCGTTAGGATATGATGTCTACTACGTCGTAGCTTTCGCTGAATATTTTGGTTTGGCCCATGAAGGCACCTATGTAAGACTTGGTCTAAATGACCATTTATGTAAGACTTTAATTCGGTATGGTAAAGGATGTAAACTTTGGTATTCAGTTCGGATTATGTGCAACGACAGACTGATCACGGGATCGTTGTGTTAAGCATAATCGGGTATTTTGGACAGCTAGTCCGGGGTCCCCACAGAGAGACAACCATCCTCCCGATCTAGGGTTAGCGACGGCGGCGGACTCGGATGTTTTCTGGAAAATATGATCGAGTATCGAGGGTTTTCGGGACGAAGGCAATTTATAGGTGAAAGGGCGACTCGAGGAGGCACCGGAGGGCGCCAGGTGGGCCCCAGGCGTGGTCAAAGGGTTGACCGCGCCTGGGTGGCGTGTGGGAGCTGCAGGCCTTCCGGCTCCGACTTTGTTTCCATGTAAAAATAATTCCCGTAATTTTTAGGCGATTCGGAGAAACTTCCCCGACTAGCTTTTCTGAAACAAAAAGACAGCAGAAAACAGGAACTGGCACTGGGCATCTTGTTAATAGGTTAGTTCCATAAAATATGCCAAAATGATATTAAAAACATTATAAAAACATGTGGCAATGATATATAACAAGCATGGAACAATAAAAAATTATAGATACGTTTGAGACGTATCATGCCGCCGGCAGCTTAAGGGCGGCCACTAGGCAGCATCACGGGCAGGGCACGGCTGCACGGGCACGACACACCGGCCAAGATCCAGAAGCCGGCAATCGACGCTGCGACCAAATTGAGCACCATTCTTATCCAATTTCCGTGCTCATGTACTTCTACTTCCTTTCCCCCAAATTTTTGGTTAGCAATTTGATAGCACAGGGTGGATTGCTAGCAATTTGCACAATCATGGGAAAGGCAACTCAGAGAATGATTTTATTTTGAAAAGAAAAAGAGATGACATATGTGAAGTTGAAGAAGATCCTTTTGCACCAGCAGATGATCCTTTGCCATTGCTTGATTGGAACAACAACAACATCATAACCACGCCGACGGTCTTCGATCAAATGAACCGGTTGTTTTTCGAGTAGAGTTCTTGCAGCGAGGCCGAGGATTGCGCCCTAAAATTTGGCAATATCCAATGGGAACACGAAATTGGAATAATGAACTAATGACTAATGCGAAGTGCTATGTAATTTTTTGTGCTTTCTTATAGCCTGGCTGGCCCATGATTTTCTTTCAAGCTCCCCACTGCTTGGAGGGTCCTCAAATTTTGTACATGTTAGAAATACGTTGTATGTATTTTGTTGGGGATCGCATACAGAAAACAAAATTTTTCCTACCGCCGATAACCATAAACTAGCCAAGATCTATACTATGCCGATATACTTATACGGAGGAGAACGGAGTACATACCCTTGTAGACCGATAGCGGGGATTACGCTCCCGCAACAAGCGTTGTCGAAGTAGACGACGTAGCCGACCTCAGGGTCGTGTAGTCGAAGAAGACACCTCCCAGCGCCAAACGATGGCGCCTCGCGGTTCCACACACGTACGGTGTGGATGACGACCTCCGGGCTCCAGATCCAGCAGAGCAGCGGAAGTGGAAGAGTGGATCTAGCAGCACGGCGGTGTGCGTAGAGTAGAGAGACTTCCCTCCCGTACGCAGCTCCAGAAACGGAACCACGTTCAAGGTAGGAGAGAAGGAGGGAGAAATCGATGTAATTCCAAAGGCATGGGGGGTCCCCTATTTAAAGGAGGAGGAGGGAGACCATCTCCCTTGGCTAAGCCATGTGGGACTAATCCCACATGGCTTGGCCGGCCAAGGAGGAGCCGCCGGCCCCTGGTGGGCCCCATTCGGCCCATTCAGGCCGGCTGGCCCTCCTCCCTCCTTTTTTTCCTTTTTCTTTTTAGGGAATTTCCCTAATGGGCCTCTAAGGCCCATTTATGATTTAATGCCTTTAAAAATTCGAAATAAATTAAATAAAAATATATTTAATCACTAATAACACTTATTAATATTAAATACATATTATTTAATTCATCCGGACTCCGAAACCTATTTCGTTGCCTCCGATCAACATCGGACAAGTTCCGGAACACTTCCGGAGTTTTCGGTTTCTTTTCTCTCTAAATCCAATCTAATCGTCACCCACCCTTAAGTGTGTTACCCCACGGTTCGGGATCACTCAGACATGATCGAGACACGTTCTCCGATCAATGACTAACAGCGGGGTCTGGATACCCATGACAGCCCCTGAGCGTCCACGAAAGTCTTTCTATCGTTGAACCTTTAGACGTTCAGCGTCAACCTCTTGCCAAGCGATACTTAGATTGTCCGAGCGTCGTTCTCCGGTATCACGATTACCGAGCATGACCTCGCCATTGACAAATCTATCTTTACTCGTCTGTGATATTACATCCCCGTGACCTAGTCACATGCTTGCAAGCTTATTGATGTAATCTCACCGAGTGGGCCTAGAGTATCTATCCTGCTATGTGGATTGACAATTCCCGCTCTTGATCACTCGCCTCTACTGCTTCCTTCCGATACCCGAAAGTGTCACCTTTATTGTCACGCTATATAAGTCATGCCGTTTGATGCAATCAGCCGTATCTTTTAGAAGCAGAGATTTGATATGATCTCACGGTCGAAGGTATGAACACTACGTTTCTATATTTTGGGTATGTCCATCAAATCATTCACCTAATGATATGACTCCGTTGTCAACCGACGCCATTGTCCATGATCAGGAAACCTTGATCATCTGTTGCCCAACGAACTAGTTAAATAGAGTCTACTAGGGACCTGGTTGTTTTCATACCACACGTGTGTGTATTAATGTTTCCGCGTAATATAGTTATAGCATGGTATTAAAACATATTATGAACAATTGAGATATGACAAATAAAATCACTTTATTAATTGCCTCTAGGGCATATCTCCAACATATTTATCTCAGGAATTTTAACTACCTTTCCTGTAAAAAATACTCATATTTGATTTTTTCTTTTAGAATAAAAAACAATTAGCTACTTTTATGTCCTTTTTATTTTGGCTCGTGAGTACCGGGTAGCCCAGAGGTGGGATCAATCGATGGATCACTCATGTCTTTGCGGCCCATATATTTTTTCGATAAATTGCGGCCCATATATGGACGTCCTGTATCGAAAGCCCGCGAAGAACAGTTCTGTTCTCAAGGGTTCCGCTACGAGGGGCGGCGCTCAGGCGACGAGCACCGCGAGGGGCAGAGGACCGCGGACAAACGGGCGTACGGCGGAGGTTCCGCGACGAGTGCGGTGAGGTCGGAGGAGCGGCCGGCGGCGCCTCAGCACCAATCGCCACCACCAGCAGGCCAACCACCGGCAGCTGTCGAGCAAGTGAGAGCCCTTTTGTGCTCTTGTTAGATTCGCCGGATTGAAATCATTCGCTAGCTTGTGATAATTTCTGTTGCTTAGATCAATTTCTTTTGCGGCAATTTCTTCTTACATTTGCTTAAAAAATGTTCAGTGAGCAAGCGAGCCAAGATGTCAGAGCCGGATGCGCGGACCAGCATCGTAGGCTCTACTGTCCAGTTCACTGTATATTACGAGCAAATCAAGCAGCTTAGGCCGTCTACTCCGACGTCGTCTCGGTCGGAGGACACCTCTGGAGGATTGAGTTTTACCCGCGTGGAGATGAGGGAGACAAAGGCGAGTATTTTTCTATCTACCTCACGCACATGAGCAAATCCAGTAGAGTCAAGGTCATCTTCGATGCCTTCATGATGAGTAGGAACAACAAACCATCTACGTCCAAGGAAAAGTCGGTTAATACCTTCGAAATCATGGGTGATGTGGACTTCGGTGATTCATGGGGATGGAGTCGGTTCCTCAAGATAACTACTGCGGAGAAGGTTTTCTTAACAGAGGGACATGTCACATTTGTATGCGCCATCACGCTCATTGATGACAGTCCTATTCCCATGCCGCCTTCAGACATTGGGACCCATCTTGGCCGCCTGCTAGATCATACTGACGGGACAGATGTGTCATTCATCATCGACGACGAGACATTCCCTGCTCACCGAGCAGTGCTTGCTGCCCGCTCACCGGTCTTCAGAGCAGAGCTCTTTGGTTCCATGGCCGAGGCTACAATGTCGTCCATCACGCTGCACGACATCGCACCTGCAACATTTAAAGTTATGCTTCGGTTCATATATACTGATGAATTGCCTGCAGAAGATGTGGACTCCTCCACTGAGATGATTCAGAATTTACTCGCTGTGTCCGATCGGTATGCACTTGACCGGCTGAAGTTTATTTGTGCACAGAAGCTATGGGACAAAGTGTCGATAGATACAGTTGCAGACATCTTAGCTTGTGCCGAAACGTACAACTGCCACGAGTTGAAGAAAAAGTGCATGGACTTCTTTGTTATGGATGAAAATTTCAAGGAGGCTATATTCACAGATGGTTATGTACCACTGGTTATGAAATTCCCATCGATTGCTGCTGAGCTCAGAAAGAGGGTTAGGGCATAACATGTGTATGGTTCAGGCGTTCAAAGCATAGCTCTAGTATGGTGTTGTTTTGGTATATGGTGAGTAGTATCTGACATCTTGTTAAGCATGCAATCTCTATTTGCTGAGTAGGGAGCCTGGGAGCTTGATATCGCAGAATCTTGTTAAGCGTTGGGCTCAGTTGCTACCGTGTACTGATACCGATAGGTGAGGTGATGTGCAGAATGTTGTCAGATAACTCAGATGCACAGTAAGGACGTCGTGTTCAATCAACACCTCATTTGTGTTTTTATTTCTTTGCTGGTTTGGACATGTCGTGTCCTGAAGCTTTTAGGATGTTCACTTTTGCTATGCTGGTCCATAACTATCTACTGTACTAGTATAAGTCTTTGCTCTCCATGGGTACTACTCCGTATATATGATCGGTGCAAGCATGTCAGAGGTCATGAAGTCTGTACGCTTATGTTGCCATGACAAAGTTCTGGAGCATGTCTTTTGCATACTTGTCTGTGTACTTCTATTACTCGATTCATGTGATACTGTAATCAAAGATGTCCAGATTAGGCGGAGGGCGTGATGGCGCTGGCGGCGTGGATGGTGTGGGCCGAGGGCGGCCTCCACGGGATGCCCGGCGCGACCCTGGCGGCCGCGGCGTGGCCCGCCCTGGCGCTTAGGCTCGGCGCCGGGTGGGCCGGGATGGCGTGCTGCGCTGCCATGGCCGCCGGCGCCGCCGCGTGCGTCCGCGGGTTCGGCCGCGTGAACCCCGTCGCCGGCGACCTCGCCATGCCCTGCGTCGCCTGGGCCGTGCTCCTCGCCGTTATGAACTACAAGATGCTGTAGAGAGACAGAGGGAAGTTCAGGGATGATGCTTCTACCAGACTACGAGTCTTGCGCAGTTGTGGTGTGATGGGTCCTGCATGGGTGTTGTTCGGCGAGTTTGTGTATGTACACGAAGTTCTTTTTTTGAACATGTACACGAAGTTCGTAGTTCCTTGTATCGCAAACCATGCTATTCTTTTTTCCTGTAATACTGTTGTTTAATACTTTAATCTACATACAATGTAAGTACCTATCACGGAATGTGATCGTATTTATGTGCTGCTGGACTGCTTGACCGGGTTCGTTGCAGTGCACGAATGTGTTTACTTGTTGGTCTTAGCGTGAACTAATATGGGACGGAGGAATACTCAATCTCGGCAACATCGAGTTTCTGCTCAATTCTAGGCAACATAGAGTTTCTGCTCAGCCTGTCGTTGCGAGTGGAGGCATCAGAAACTGACGGACCAATTGAACTGATCTATAGCTTTGAGTTCGATGGAGATTTCTGACTCCCAAGTTCGAGTGATTTTTACGAGTTGTCTAAAAATTAAAAAAACTTGTAAATTGTCCAATGATTTCTTTAGTTAAAAAAACAAAAACATACTTATGAGTTTTCTATTTTTTAAAAAAAACTCGTAAATTGTCAAAGATATATCCCAAAATGAAATATTTCATATTCTGAGCCACATACATAAATGTGTGAATCCAAGTATACACTTTTAAAAGTACAAATATACAAGATTTTGTCTTTTTTAGCCTATAACCTTTTTACAAAATTTGCATTTATGAATTTTCATACTTGTAGGATGTATCAGTGACTACATCCAACCTTTTTTCAGATTTTTTTAACTTGTAAATATAGTTTTTGAATTTTAAAATAAAAAATCACTGGAACTATGTAGCCAAAATGATTTTCCGTTCTAGTTTTTGGATATTAGAGGATGGACTCGAAAATTTGCAATGTCTCCCAAGCTCATATGTTCTTGCCCGACTTAAATAAAATAGTAAGACATTTCAAGAAACTTGAAAAGTGGCAAAAAAAATACAAGTGTTCTTCGTACCTGCAAAATTTCGTGTGAAATTACAATGTATTACACCGTGCAAAGAAAAATTCATCTACCAAAATGAGATCTAAAATATATTATTAGAGTGCTGATTTTGGCGTTCACACAACCCAAATATCATTTCATCACGAAGCTTTGCACAAATTTAGAACACTTTGTTGACACCTTTTTAGATTTTTGCAATTGTTTTACTATTTTTTGAGCTTTTTAATTGGTAGGTGCATATAATTATATAAACTCGGGAGGGACTCACCGAAGCTGGCGAGGACGACCGGAGAGGCGAGGAGGTCTGACATATGGCTGAGGCGGAGACGGCGACTACAATAACGAGGGGAGCATCAATTTGATCAAGAGGTGGCAAGGAACTAACGCTAGGGTCGACAATGTGTGGCTTGTTCAATTTTCCTGTCAAAGAGTCCTCAAATTTTGTACATTTTAGAAACGCGTTGCATCTATTTATCTCAGGAATTTCACTACCTTAACTGTCAAAAACATACTCCTATTGAACTTTTTTCTTTTAAAATAAAAATAATACTTCTCCCTCCGTATCATAATATAAGATGTTTTAGCTATTCTAATATGAACTACATACGGAGCAAAATGAGTGAATCAACAAACTAAAATGCGTCTATACAAATCCGTACCTAGATGTTGAAATAGCTAAAACATCTTATAAAACATTTTATATTATGATCGGAGGGAGTAGTATTTAGCTACTTTTGTTTCCTTTTTGTTTCGGCTTGGAAGTACCGGGTAGCTCAGAGGTGGGTTCGGTCGATGGATCTCTGTGCGGCCCATATACGCAACTCCTGTATCGGGAGCCCGCGAAGAACAGTTCTGTGCTCAACAGCCAACGGGCAAACAGCTCAAGGGTTCCGCTACGAGTGGCGGCGCCACAAGTGCAGCGCCAGGGCAGACTGCAGAGGACGCGGACACACGGCGTACGGCGGAGGTTCCTGGACGGGTGCGCGGAGGTCGGAGGAGCGGCCGGCGCCGCCTCAGCACCAATCGCCACCAGCAGCAGGCCAACAACAGCCACCAGAGGCATCTGTCGAGCCAGTAAGCGCCCTCTGATGCTCTTGCTCGATTCGCCGGATCGAATCATTTGCTAGCTTGTGACAATTTCTGTTACTTTTAGCTCCATTTGTTCCGCGGTAATTTCTTCTTACATTTTCTTAAAAATTGTTCAGTGAGCAAGCGAGCCAAGATGTCAGAGCCGGATGCGCGGACAACCATTGTAGGCTGTACTGTCCAGTTCAGAGTAGACTTCGAGCGAGGCAAGCAGCTTCCCATCGGTAAGGCCGTCCTCTCCGACGTAGTCTCTGCCGGGGGACACCTCTGGAGGATTCAGTGCTTCCCACGTGGGTGCTCGGAAACAGACAAGGGCGAGTTTATTTCTATCTTCCTCACGCACATTAGCAAATCCAGAAGCGTCAGGGCCAAGTTCGAGGTCTTCATGATGGGTGTGGACGGCGAACCATCTACATCGGGCATTATCTGTGGAACCTTTGAAATCAGTGGAGGTGAAGGGTTCAGCGACTCCTATGGATGGGATCAGTTTGAGGAGGTTACTAATGTGGAGAAACATTTCGTAACAGACAGACACATCACATTTGTATGCACCATTGTGGTAATCGATGGAAGTCCTATCCCTGTTCCGCCTTCAGACATCGGAACGCATCTTGGCCGCCTGCTAGATCACACTGACGGGACAGATGTGTCATTCATCATTGACGATGAGACATTCCCTGCTCACCGAGCAGTGCTTGCTGCCCGCTCACCAGTCTTCAGAGCGGAGCTCTTTGGTTCCATGGCCGAGTCTACAATGTCGTCCATCACGCTGCACGACATCACGCCTGCGACATTCAAAGCTATGCTTCGTTTCATATACACAGATGAATTGCCTGCAGAAGACGAGCTTGAAGACTCTTCCACTGAGATGTTTCAGAATCTACTCGCTGCAGCTGATTGGTATGCACTTGACCGACTGAAGTTTATCTGTGCCCAGAAGCTATGGGATAAAGTGTCGGTAGATACAGTTGCAACTATCTTATCTTGCGCCGAAACCTATAACTGCCAGGAGTTGAAGAACAAGTGCATTGACTTCTTTGTGGTGGAGGAAAATTTCAAGGAGGCCATGTTCACTGATGGTTATGCATTGTTGGTTCTGAAATTCCCATCGATTGTTGCTGAGCTAAAAAAGAGAGTTAAGAGCATGCGTATACTACAGGCTTCAGGCGTTCAAACATAGCTCTTGTATGGTGTTTTACTATTATATTGTATAAGTAGTATCTGACATCTTGTCAAGTATACAATCTCTATTTGCTGAGTAGGGAGCCTGGGAGCTTGATATTGCAGAATCTTGTTGAGTGCTGGGCCGATAAGCGAGGTGGAGTGTGTTGTCAGATAACTCAGATGCAAAGTTAAGGACGTCCTGTTAAATCAGCAGTCTTTTTGTGATTTTGTTTCTGTGTTGGTTCGGACATGTCATGTCCTGAAGCTTTTAGGATATTCGCCTTTTCTGTGCCGGTGCCTAACTATCTAAGTATCTGTAGTCTTAGCTCCGTGGGTACTATATGATCAGTGCAAGCATGTCAGAGCTCAGGAAGTCTGAGCGCTTATGTTGTCATGACAAAGTGCCATCTGCATACAAAAAGTAGATGGGACCTATCAGGTGGAAGAAAACATAAACCAGATTTGATTTTTTCAAGTTGCAGGAGAGGGTAAGCAAATGGTGTCAGATTTTACGTTCATGAAAGTAGCATCTATCTTATCTTACGCCACTTAGTCTTATCTTATCTTACCATGTGTACCCAGCTTCCTTCCTTATTTTTTATCAGCCTCTCTGCTTCTTTCAGTAGAGTGAAGTATTCAATCCCCTGAGAGAAATAAAAAAATGGTAAATAAGATTTATTGGTAACCATTGATTTTCTTTTGGGTAAAATTCTTACCCCACATAAGATCTATGTCAAACAGCCTCCAAATAGTAATGGAATTCGGCGTGTAGGCTAATGGGCAATTTTTTTATAATGAAATCTGTGCCCAGAAATATTCATAAGCCAATTCTTCTACCGGAATAGCTCATAAGTTGCAAAGAAAACAGTAACGATCAGACATACACACAGCAAACGGTATGAATTTACATATGGCATATCATATAGGTTGGATTCAAAGCATATGTAAAGAAAACTAAAATTTTATTTGCAGGTGTGGCTACAAATAGTAACATCCACACTTCCCCCTCTTGGAATTGTCTGATCCTACAATTGCAAAGAAATATGGGGTGAAGCCTGATGCTGAAACATTGGACATGGCAGAAGGACATGACCACACAATCAGGGTATCGAATTCCAAGCTGTTCTTTGCGTCTCTAAATTGCAGGATGCTCACCACACATGCCTGATCTTATCGCGATATTTACCCACACGTGTTTTTGTTAGTTGAGTCCAGATAGCCTGATGAAGATACCATGTTGTATATTTTGCAGAACCATGCAGTATTATTCGCACTAATTGACAATTAGCCTGACGAAGATACCATGTTATATATTTTGTGCTTCCTTCAGTCACGTACAATTGTGTGCTTATCTTCTGGCTCGCGGCACTGTGTTGTTGTTTGTTGCATGAGTATTTATACAGTTTCTACCGTCAAAATGGATGGATCCTGCTGTTTTTCTGTGCATGTGTCATGTACATTGTGTGCTTATCTTCGGCCTCGTGGCACGGTGCTGTTGTTCGTTGCATGAGTAATTTTATAGTTTCTACATTCAAAATAAAGGGATCCTGCTGTTTTTATGGACATCCTTGTTGCCTGGGTTAGCAATTCAGATGTCCATTGCACATTCTAGTAACTTCAACATCGGAAAATGAATCACATCAGGGTCTACTTCACCGAGGCCTAACTTTTTTTTGACGCTAACACCGAGGCCTAACTCCAAAAGATGCTACTAATATATTTCGGTGTGGCTATTTTTTCAACACTAGATTATTGAACATAACAAAATGGCATAGGAAGCATACAAGCAAGTAGAAGGGCAAGTACAAATTGAAATGTTAAAACGCAGGCTCGTCATGGTTCGCAGTACACTGGTTGGCATCACAGCTAGAGCTTGCATCAACTGCCACAAGTTACAGCAACCATGTGCCATCAGTCATCAAGACAGCAAAGTTCATCTAACAAACCCATTCGTGCATTCACCCCGATAACAAAATGTACATCAGGAGCCATGTTTAGCCTGTTTGTCGAAGCAGTTCACAGCGGCCCGAGGAAATCACCAGCCAGCGTCGCAAGGAGCTGGAACTGGCGATCCGCTTCCATCCAGCGTAACCCCATGACCTCAAAGCGCACGATGGTGTCCTTTTCCAGCTTCGAGTGGTCATTCATGAAAGTCGGGTTCTCACCCCCAATGTACTCGTAGTTGCTCATCGTCTTCTCTGACAGAAAGATGGTTTCTATCGGTCCAGATTTGAGGAACACTCCATGCTTCAGGATCTTCTCCACAGAGCCGACCAAGATCTCACCTTTCATGGGCATCTGAGTGGTGCAGGTGAATGTGACAGGAAAAAGAACATGTCCAGTGTGCTCACAAACTATCCCTTCAGATATTGCATTCAGCTTATTGATAGCGATGCAGAAGCCATGCTCCTTGGAGGCCTTCCTGTTTGTTATGTCCTCCAGAAGACGGAGCAACAGACCCTCAGGGCTCAGTTCGTCAGGAGCGACCAAAACATTCCAAGACATCTCCGCCTGAAGAAAAACCATGGTTGATTACCTGCCAAAAGTTAAACTATACAAGACATCAGCCTTTTAGTGGTTCATCAATCCTTCACTGAATGCCATAAAAACTGAAAATCATATCTTCTGCTACAGAGATCATGCAATTGCGAATTTACAGTCCATAAACAAACATAAATAAATATTGGGAGAAACAAATAAAATAGTTAGGCATGCTACACTAACTCAACTAAAGTAGCTGCGTGGCCATGGTGTTTCTACTTTCTACAAATGACTGGGTGGCCATGGTGTTTCTACTTATTGTATTAACTCCATTTTCTAGAACATTATTCTGTAACAATGTACATGCCACACTAATAAGGATGGCAATGGGTAGGATATGGCGCGGGTAGAGCAATACCATACCCATACCCGTATAGTCAATGGGTACAAAACTCTATCCATAACCGTACCCACAGGTATGAAACTTTACACGTATCCATACCCGACGGGTACCCATACCCATTGGGTACCCAACGGTTAGATCAAATAGCACACAAGTTATTCTTTGACCGCTAGGATTTCTTCCTTAATTTGGCAAGATTATGGGATAATGTGTGAGTCTTTATTACGGGAGTAGTTGGGTAGTCTTTGACTGCTATCGACCTTACGTTAATAGGTTGGTGGGTTGCATATGCTGGAGTTCCACGAGTAATGCTTAATTTGGCAAGATTATGGGATAATGTGTGAGTCTTTATTACGGGAGTAGTTGGGTAGTCTTTAACTGCTATCGACCTTACGTTAGTAGGTTGGTGGGTTGCATATGCTGGAGTTCCACGAGTAATGTCTACATATCTATATAACGGGTAGGGTATCGATATACCCACAGGTACAAGTCTATACCCGTACCCTACCCACGACTTAATGGGAAGGGTACGGGTACTACTCATGGGTATAAAGTTGTGTCCATACCCTGCCCATGCGGGTACCCATGGGTAAAATTGCCATCCTTACCACTAACAGCTCAAATTTGTGGTTTTTATACTTCTACATTATACATTCTCAGGAATAGTTTTCAGGAACGCGCGAGAGAGCACACCTTTCTCTTTATAGAAGAAAGGAAAACCAACATAGACCTGTTTGCTATATATTGTACACACCAATGTCGTCAATTTATATAAGAGTAAATATCACAAAACCACAAATATTGGGGCATAGTTTCGGAAAATCAAAACTTCTAGTGCATTTGTGAAATTGTAGTTTGCACTAGAAGTTGTGATTTTCTAAAACTATGACCCAATAGTTGTGGTTTTGTGATATTTGCTCTTTATATAAAGGTATCGAAAGAGTTGTGCTGAATCATCCTTAATGAAAACTATCCCAAATTCTGTTCTTATTGCACAAGATAGTACCTTATGGGGCACACCAATTGACATGCACGGAGATACAGGTTTCGGACCCTGTGCGGCTTGCACCATGTATACAGAAGTTTGTTCCTGCTAGTTCATTTCCCTACTTGGAACTTAACACCAGAGAGGATGTTTCAGGGTCCATTAGATGTGGAAAGATGTCAGAAATATATCAGCAAGGCTATTTATTAGTACTGTTAGATTTCTGCCATCATTGATGCTAGCGTTAGCAGTGGCACATATATATCCTAATATAACGACCAAAAGGGAAGCATGGACTGACGATACTATTAACTTGCTGAACATGACCTAATTGATAATATCACAGCTTCATGCCTGCTCTTTTGTGCAAGATTTTATCAGGGGAGCATGATAGTACTTCTAAAATAATCAATTGACCGCTAAATAAAAATAAAACTGGTAGGAGAAATACTACGATTTGCAATAAAGCTGGTGGGTCTTTGGTCACATTTCCAAAATCTATCAAAAGTTGGTTCATAATATTGTCGCCGAGGACGTTTACAAATAACCTTAAAAGAAAGACTATTTTTGCCTTGATGTATCGTTGCTTCTCCCTGCGCCTCCAGCCAGCTTATGCGGTTCAATATTCACGGTACTCCTTCCCTGTCTCAATTCTTTCATAAGAATGGTATACTATTGCAGATTGGTTTCATCTTCACTTCTGTACTCCTGAAACCCTCTCGATTTCATAGAAATTTCATCTCACAAAGCTAGGGTTTTCAAGACATACATTCATGCATTACTGTTATGGGGCATTTACAAACCTAGGGGAGGGAGGCGATCAAGACGAAACGAATGGATGAATGTCGTCTCCTCTCTACGGACATACTTGAAGCATCGCATGGGGTTTAGGTAAACCCCCAAAAAATTTGGGGGAAAGCGAGATTGTTTAGAACAATCGAATCTGGAACGCGACTAGATGGAAAATTGGAAATAATGATAGGGATTCGCGTGCTTAGATTCATTAACCAACGAAAATGTTTGCTGTTTAGGGAATAAGGAGAGGAAATACCTACGATTTCAGAACTTAGGTTACAGAAGAATAGGCCAATGGAAAAGTTGGAGAAAGTTAAGCATGGGGAGAGGCGGATACCTCACCGCTACCCCTCGCCGGCCATGCGCTGCCGCCGCTCTCCGAATAGTTCACGCCGCAGATAGCCGCTGTTGGATAATTAGGCAATAATTACATGATTAATTCCAAAATATTAAACATGACAACATCAGCTATTAATAAGTGAAATACAAACACACTAGACGTACTAATCAACATGAACAGCAGCAGCAACATATACGCCAACATATCCATAGTAAACACGCAGTTCAGAATACGTCGCACGTACCGAACGTTTGTAGTGAAAGCAGTAGTCGAAGCAGACAGATTCACCGCAACGAGAGCAGCGGTGATGTTGTTGACGATGACGTTGGTGAAGACGGGTCGGAGAAGACGACGCCTGCGGAGACGATCCGCAGCGCCGGCTGGAAGACGACTCGTGGTGGAAGCAGCGAGCAGTCGCGCAGAGCGCTTCCCAAAAACCTAATTCGCCCTCTCCCGTACAGGATCACAAAGGCGACTGGTTCCGGAGACCTGCTCTCCCGATCGCCGGTGCACGCCGACGCTCGGGATGGAGTAGACTACGGTGGCGGCGCAAGACGCGAGATGTGGCAAAAGCTAGATTGGTTCGGTGTGTGACGGCGTACGCAGTGCACAGCAATATATAGTGCGGCTCGGACAGCAGCCCACGTTCCGGGAGCGACCCGAATTGGTTAACCTGTATACGTACGCTAACGACTCGATTTTCCCGTACAGCAAAAATATAGGCATCGGATTGGCTCATTCCCGCAACCCGCGGCGCGTCGTGACGGGACGAGCGAGCGGCGGCGGCGGAGGAGGAGGAGTGCGCGGGAGAGAGCCTTCTGTTCTCACAAGCACACCAAGTAGCACAACACTCCACTATATAAGGTGATGCAACTCTCTTTCAACTAGCAATGTGGGACTGAATTTTAGCACCTCCAAAAGTTGCCATGCACATGGGCCATTTGAGATTTCAGAATTTGTGTATTTGGGCTGCCCCATATTGGGCCCAAATTCTAACAATCCCCCACCAGATCTCAAATTCTCATTTAGAGATTTTGCCAAACCTCGTTTCTTGTTTATATACCAGTGTTTCAGCAGAGACTGTTAAGTTGAACTTCCACCTAGAGTTTTAAGCTACAACTACCAGCAACTTTAACAATGGACGAACCTTGAATTGCAAGTTTGGTGCTAATAGACTTCACTCAAAGTCATAACCAGTACGTGGCTGCCAGTAGCCTACCCCGCGGGTGGAGCATATGCGTCATACTCCCTGGTCTCTTCATGAGTTTACTAGAGATCACCCAAATCTCATAGACTGCGACGTTTAACAGTCTGACTCATATAGGTGTGTTCTTTCAAGATCGCTCTGTAGGATAGCACCTTTGCTACGAATAGCCAATATAAACACATTAAGGCATATTGCCAACCTGCCTTACAGAATTTGAGAGTTATGCATCTTCACACAGAGAGGGTTAAAAAAACTCTCCTTTGTTAAACCACTAGCTTGTTCTTCCCAGGTCCTAATTCACGGGATCTCTGATCACATAGGTTGGGTTACCACTATGGTGTAACGCTCACGGGTCTCAACCCCATCTCTCTCGATGCACTATCTATCACATTACGTGATAGTCCCTTAGTAAAGGGATCTGCTAGGTTTTTGTCAGTTTGAATATAACTAACAGTTATTACTCCGAAGTTTCTCATTTTCCTGACTTCAAACGTCTTTTAACGTGTCTTGATGACTTCGCATTATCCTTAGCACTGTTCACTTTGACAATAACCGTTTGGTTGTCACAGTTCATAAGGATGGCCGGCAATGGTTTCTCAACCACCGACAAGTCCATCAAGAGCTCACGCAGCCATTCTGCCTCAACAGAAGCTGTATCTAAAGCAGTAAGTTCTGCTTCCATGGTTGACCTCGTCAAAATGGTCTGTTTGCAAGACCTCCATGATACTACGCCACCACCAAGAATAAATGCATATCCACTTGTGGCGTAGAGCTCATCAACATCTGAGATCCAGTTCGATCACAATATCCCTCAAGCACCGCAGGGTGCCCTGAATAGTGAATCCCATAACTCATTGTACCGTTCAGATAGCGCATGACTCTTTCAAGTGCATGCCAATGATCAATACCCGGGTTTGACATGAACCTGCTCAACTTGCTCACAGCAAAAGAGATATCAGGTCTGGTCGCGCTCGCAAGGTACATGAGTGAACCGATCAATTGAGAATATCTTAATTGATCTCTCGTTTCCTTCTTGTTCTTTCTGAGTGTCACACTGGGATCATAGGGTGTTGGAGAAGGCTTGCTGTCTATATAGCCAAAGCGGCTCAAGACCTTCTCAACATAGTGTGATTGCGTTAACGTAATCCCACTCTCATCCCTAATCAGCTTAATGTTCAGGATCACATCAGCTTGTCCCAGATCTTTCATATCAAAGCTCTTTGACAGAAAAGACTTGACCTCATTTATCACTATCATGCTTGTTCCGAAAATAAGTATATATCGTCAACATACAAGCATAATATAACGCTATCACCCCCACCATGGCGATAATAACACACCTATCAGCCTCATTAATGGCAAAGCCTGCAGACGTTAAAGTACTGTCAAACTTCTCATGCCATTGCTTAGGTGCTTGCTTCAGCCCATACAAAGATTTTAACAATTTGCACACCTTTCTCTCTTCACCTTTTACTACAAACCCATCAGGCTGATCCATATAGATTTCCTCTTCCAACTCTCCGTTAAGGAAAGCTGTCTTTACGTCCATTTGATGAACGATAAGACCATAGGAGGCAGCCAGGGAAAGTAGTACTCGAATGGTGGTGAGTCTAGCAACAGGTGAATAGGTGTCAAAGTAATCTTCGCCTTCGCGCTGGGTGTAGCCCTTGGCTACAAGCCGTGCCTTGTACTTTTCAATAGTACCATCAGGCCTTAGCTTCTTCTTGAACACCCACTTACAACCCACAGGTTTGCAACCGTAGGGTCGTTCAGATAATTCCCAAGTTCCATTAGAAAGAATCGAGTCCATCTCATTATGGACAGCTTCTTTCCAGTCATCAGCATCAGGAGATGCAAATGCCTCTGCAATGGACGTGGGAGTATTGTCCACAAGGTACACAATGAAATCATCACCAAAGGATTTTTCAGTCCTCTGTCTCTTGCTCCTCTTGGGAGCTTATTGTCATCCTTCTCAAGGACTTCCTCAACATGTGGTTGTTCAGAATGATCAACAGATGTACTAGGTTCAGCAAATATCTCAGAAGAAATTCTAGCAATGCTATGCATATCCTTCATAGGAAACATGTTCTCAAAAAATGTTGCATCACGAGATTCCAAAATAGTATCAACATGCATATCAGGTATCTCAGATTTAACCACTAAAAATCTATAGCAAATGCTCCGCTGAGCATAGCCTAGAAAGACACAATCCACTGTCTTCGGTCCAAGTTTATGTTTCTTAGGAATTGGAACATTGACTTTCGCCAAACATCCCCAAGTACGAAAATAAGAAAGTGATGGTTTTCTCCCAGACCACTCCTCGTAAGGTGTCTTTTCTTTATCCTTGTTAGGAACTCTATTCAGGACATGACACGAAGTCAACAAAGCCTCCCCCACCATGCCTTAGATAAACCAGCAGTGTCCAACATGGCATTCACCAAGTCGGTCAGCGTGCGGTTTTTCCTCTCGGCAACCCCGTTTGATTGGGGCGAATAGGGAGGCGTCCTCTCATGAATAATACCATGTTCCTCACAGAATTCATCAAATACGTTGGAGAAATACTCGCCACCACGATCCGACCTAAGACGTTTGATCTTTCTCTCTAATTGATTTTCTACTTCAGCTTTATAGATTTTAAAGTAGTCTAAAGCTTCATCTTTAGTGTGCAACAAATATACATAACAGAACCTAGTAGCATCATCGATTAAAGTCATGAAATATCTCTTATCACCTTTTGTCAACACGCCATTCATCTCACATAGATCCGAATGTACGAGTTCTAGAGGTGCCAAGTTTCTCTCCTCGGCTGCCTTGTGAGGCTTTCGAGGTTGCTTAGATTGCACACAGCTATGGCACTTAGAACCTTTGGCAATGGTGAAAGTAGGAATTAAACTCAAGCTGGAAAGTCTACTCATTAAACCAAAATTAACATGACATAAACGAGAGTGCCACACATTGGCATCCGAATCCACACTGCCACAAATATGGTTTACTGACTTATTACAGAAATCCGATAATGAAAAGCGGAACAAGCCTCCGCACTCATACCCTTTACCAATAAATTGTCCAAACTTTGACACAACTACTTTATTGGACTCCAAGACTAATTTAAACCCATCTCTGCAAAGAAGCGATCCGCTAACGAGATTCTTGTTCATAGTAGGGACATGCTGCACGTTCCTCAGCTGCACGATCTTCCCCGAAGTAAACTTCAGATCTACCGTGCCAACACCACGAACAGAAGCATGTGATCCATTCCCCATTAGGACGGAAGAATCCCGTTCGACCTGATAAGAAGTGAACATAGAAATGTCAGCACATCATGAACATTAGCACCCGTATCAATCCACCAACATGGAGATTGAAATACTGAAAGCACAGTCGGTAAATTACCGTACCCATCAGCATTGCTAGCGGTCACGACGTTGACATGCTTCTTCCCTTTCTTGTCTGCACGATCTGGGCAGTCCACAGAGAAGTGGCCGGCTCTCCACAAGTGTAGCACTTTAGCTCAGATTTGTTCAGCATCTTCTTCTTCTTCTTGAAAGAAGTAGTCTTGGCAGGCATGATGAAGCAGGCTTGCTCTTGGCCTTGCTCTTGCCGTGGTTATGGTTTTTGCACCATGTTGGCGCTAGACTGACCTTCACCACCTCTCTCAGCAGTGTCCTTAGCCCGAGCCTTCTCCTCAACATCAAGAGACGCTATCAGGTTTTCAACCGATATCTCCTGTCTCTTGTGTTTGAGAGTTGTGGCGAAGTTCCTCCATGAAGAAGGTAGCTTTGCAATAATGCATCCAGACACAAACTTGTCAGGTAGGGACACTTGAGGAGCTCGAGCTCTCTCGCAGTGCACTGTATCTCATGAGCTTGCTCGACCACTCCACGACTATTCACATTCTGTAGTCGTGAAAGCTCTCCATGATATACAGCTCACTGCCTGCATCGGTTGCACCAAATTTAGCATTCAGTGCATCCCAGAGCTCTTTGCCGTCTTCTATGTGCATATACACATCACAGAGACGACCATCAAGAACACTCAGAATGCATCCTCGAAAGATAGTAGTGTCTTTCTTGAACTTGTTCTGAGCTTCCTCAGATATAGTTCCTTCAGGAAGACCACTACTAATTTCCCACACATTCATGGCCGAGAGCCAGAGTTGGCACTTCAGCTGCCATCTCTTAAAGCCCATCCCACGGTGAACTTTTCCGGTTTCATTGCATCGGTATAACCGGCCATAATTAAATCACGAAATTGCCTACAATTAGATTTTTGGATTGTTGAATAATTAGGCAATAATTCCATGATTAATTCTAGAATATTAAAGATGACAACATCAGCTATTAACATGTGAAATACAAACATACTAGACGTACTAATCAACATGAACAACATCAGCAACATATACGCCAACATATCCATAGTAAACACGCAGTTCGGAATACGTCGCACGTATCGAACGTTCGTAGTGGAAGCAGTAGTCGAAGCAGACAGGTTCACCGCGGCGAGAGCAGCGGTGATGTTGTTGACGATGACGTTGGTGAAGACGGGTCAGAGAAGACGACGCCTGCGGAGACGATCCGCAGCTCTGGCTGGAAGACGACCCGTGGTAGAAGCAGCGAGCAGTCGCGCAGAGCGCTTCCCAAAAACCTAATTCGCCCTCTCCCGTACAGGATCACAAAGGCGACTGGTTCCGGAGACCTGCTCTCCCGATCGCCGGCGCACGCCGACGCTCGGGATGGAGTAGACTACGGTGGAGACGCAAGACGCGAGATATGGCAAAACCTAGATTGGTTCGGTGTGTGACGGCACACGCAGTATACAGCAATATATAGTGCGGCTCGGAAAAACCCTAACGAGTACAACGTGGGCCGGCCACGTCGCACACGTTCGAGTCGGTTACAGCAGCCCACGATCCGGGACAGACCCGAATTGGCTAAGCTGTATACGTACGCTAACGACTCGATTTTCCCGAACAGCAAAAATATAGGCATCGACTCATTCCCGCAACCCGCGGCGCGGCGCGTCGTGACGAGACGAGCGAGCGGCGGCGGCGGAGGAGGAGGAGGAGTGCGCGGGAGAGAGCCTTCTATTCTCACAAGCACACCAAGTAGCACAACACTCCACTATATAAGGTGGCGCAACTCTCCTTCAATTAGCAATGTGGGACTAAACTTTAACACCTCCACAAACTGCCATGCACATGGGCCATTTGAGATTTGAGAATTTATCTATTTGGCTGCCCCATATTGGGCCCAAATTCTAACAGCCGCTAGCTCTCTGCTGCTGGTCAGGAGTGCGAGGGGGTGTGTGAGAGAATAACAGAGAGGGTGGTGCATAGCAGCTAATTTACAGCTAGATGGCAGGGCTCAGCTATCTCTCCGGAATTACGGCTGCTGCCACCAAACGGCGATGTCTACAATTTTGAGTTCGTTTTAAATTCGATGAAAGAGTTCTTTATTTTTATTTTTCTTATGTTTTGGCCGAATTTATAAAAGTGACTCAAATTTGAATTTTAAGTGTGTGACAACATGGGCATAAATTTTGGCAAAAGCCATTCTAACGTGCTATGTTAGTGCATGCGGTAGGAACAAAGAAAAATCAAATATATTTAAAACCTAATTGCGATGCCATTAATTTCGACCCCATTTTGAATTTGTTGAAAGAAAATGACAAAAATGAAAAACTTGCGAATATAGTTCTTTGTTTTCATTCTCTGGCCGAGTTTGGCTGAATTTTCAAAAGTAACCCAAATTTGAACTACAAGTGTGTGATACACCCAGGTCATAATCAATGGTGATTTGCTAGTACCACTACATGTGGTAGAACAAGTTCATATATTCAAAACCTTGGTATAAATGACGATGCCCACAATTTTAACCATATTTTGAATCCGTTGTAAAAAGAAAAAGAGGGCGACTAGCTTAAGCGCGCGCGTCCCTAACGCGTGAAATCTGGAGGGCGCGAGCGCACGCGAGAATCGCTCCCAGCCTCTCACGTGGCATGCCGACAGGCCGACAGCGCGCGTGTACGTATCCAGACTCCGCGACCGACGCAACAGGCGACCAGGCGAAGCGTGCGACCGACCTAGGTGGCTAGCTGAAGCGATCCACCAGCTTGCCTATTTGCTTAGTACGTACGATTTTCACTCTTTTTTGTCTTTCCAACAGGATACTAGTGTATTTTGTTGGGTGCAACTTTTTAGCACTGCCCAATCTGAGGCAGTGCACCGTAAAAAGAAAACAGTGCACTGCCCACAACAAAAAAGAAGTGCACTGCATCATCCGAGACAGTGCACTACCCATTCGACGCAGTGCACCGCAAAATAGAAGGCAGTACACTACCGCATTCGAGGCAGTGCACCGCAAAAGAGAAGGCAGTGCACAGCCCATACGAGCCAGTGCACCGCAAAATAGAAGGCAGTGCACTGCTCCATCCGAGGCAGTGCACCGCAAAATAGAAGGCAGTGCACCCATCCGGCAGTGCACCGCAAATAGAAGGCAGTGCATTACACCAACCGAGACAGTGCACTTAAAAAAAAAAGACATTGCACTGCACTCAGAAAAAAAGCAGTGCAACATACACAGTCTGGGTAGTGCATAAAAAAAGTTTGTCGAAACATATCAACATGGGATCTAGTTTTGAAGATCTCGACGCGACTAGCCCATTCCCGAAGACGGATGATCGGTTTGCAAGATATTTTACTTTTCGTATTCGAATTAAAAGAAAAAAGAAAACAGCAACCAGAACGCACCACCGATGGCCACGTGCTGGGCAGGGAGCCACCCCGTGCGTAAGCAAGCAAGCGAGCCTTCCCAGCGAGGACGAGCGAGGATGCTCCACGTGCAGCTCGCGGAGGGATGTAGACGCGCGCACTTTTCCTAACAAAACGGAAAGAAAAATAAAAAAATTTACACAAAGAGTCATTTTGTGTGAGAGTGTTGGTCATAAATTTAGGCAACAACCATTCGAAGGTGCTCGGTTACTACAACTACACGCAACAGGAACGAAAAAAAATTCAAATATTTTTTTACTGTTCACTGAACCTCGCGATGAATCGTTCCTGGGTGGGCCACCCCAACCAGCTGAACGTACAAATGCGATGCACACAAGTTTGACCCCAATTTAAAACAACTGAAAGGAAATGACAAAATTCAAATAAATTTGGAAAATTTGCGCAAAAGTTCTATTATGTGACAATGTTCCCATGAGAAATACCAAACTTTTAATATGAACTTTGAAGAATAAAGTGTGCTTAAGCTAAAAATAAGTTTTCTAAAACAGAGTATCAACGTACCATGTATGGCTATCTTGGCTTTCAACCCCAAATGACAAAGGGGGTGGTCAAGATTATTTTGCCCATATTTCACATGTGCCTCTTGTCAAGTAAAAAAAAAAGACCCAACAAAATTCTCCAACTTTGTTTTGTAAATGATTTCCATTTCTTTTGAAATTCAACTGACAAAATTAACTCAAATTTGAATTACAAACTAGTCTGTGACCGCTGGTCATATATTTTGGCAAAAACTATTCTAAAATTCTCTAGCACGACTACATGCGGTAGTCACGAAAAAGTTTAAATATTCAAAATCTTTATATGAATGGGGATGCCGACAAGTTTGACAAGTTTGAAAGAACTGAAAAAAGTGAAGAATTCAAAATAATGAAAAACTTGCGCGGCCAAAATCCATTTTACTCTTCTCTTACACGACTACATAGCTAAAACTCATTTATAGTTCAAATTTGAATTAATTAATTTTGATAAATCCCTTCAAAATCATTTACTGAATGAAATATAGGTAAAAATCAAGATATTCAAAGAGTATGCCTCCAATACGATATACTTTTGTGTGAAATTGTGAAAGTCAAATTTTCAATCTTATTTTTGGTACCTGCTTCGCAAAAAAGTCAAAAATTTGGTGCTACAAAAAATGACAAAAGAAAGTTTGAACCTTGGAATCTCGTTTTGGCAATCTTATGTTACAATATTAAAACATATATTTGTACCCAATTTGATCATTATAGCAATATTTGTTCCGAGCTGTTTTAGCAGTATTAATGGAATCTGAGTATTATTTTGAACTCGTTATCTAAACAAACAGATCCGAATTAACTGGTTATCTCAACGAGGTCGAATTCCACCCTAATAACCGGCTAGCCTAGAGTGATCGATATATTCCTAGTGCGGGCCCATATCGGCACCTGCCGAGCAAAAAAACAGTCCTGCGCTCAAGGGTTTCTCTGCGAGCGGCGGCGGCCACGAGTGCAGGCGACGAGCAGCGGCGAGGCTGAAGAGGCGGACACACTGTGTAAGGAGGTTACTTGTAACAGCCCAAAGTTGAAAACCTGAAAAACCTGTGTAATTTTTCCACTTTTGTGTTAATTGCATCATGGCGTCCATGCATAAACATGTCTCTTTTGAGATAACACAACATTCTTATCGAAATGATATGAAGTTGCTAAAACCAAATGCCCCAAAGTGCTCTAACAAAACTTCCACACAATGAAAGCCCTCAAAGTTGCAGAACCAACATACTTTGACATCTTATCTTTGTCAAGGAAGTTCCGAGAATTCAGGGAATCCGGTAGCAGATCCGGAATCATCCGGACCTGAACCCGAATCTCACCCGGTGCCAGAACCGGAATATTCCGGAATCCATACCGGATGACCCAGAAAGGTAAGGTCATCGTCTTCTTCGTCGCTGTAGCGACCGAGCTGTGCTCGCGCCGCACCAGCTCGCGCTGTCCACTTCCTCTGCTCGCCCTTGTGTGGAAGAAGAGCACCACGAGTCTCTCCCCAAACCATATCCACTTGCTCCCTGCTCTCCCCTCTCTTCTTCCCCACGAGCTCTCCCGTGCTCCGCACCATGGCCGTGGCCTTCGAGCTCGTCGCCGCGGATTGAAGCTTCCTCGAGCAAGCCCAAGACCGCAGGAAGGTTCGCCGTGTCCTCCTCTCCGTCCCTGCCGAAGGAATCGAGCCGGGGCTGCTCGCATTGTCGCCGCCGTGCTCGTCTTCTCCAACTCCGGCCGCCGGACGTCGACCACGATTCCGTCCATCTCCGCCCACCTCCGACCTCACCAACCGCTCCTACGAGCTCAGGGTGAGTTTGCGGACCAAATGGTCATCTCCATCCACCCCTTTTTCCTCGCGTTCGTCGAAATCGCCGTAGCCGTATCACTTCCTGTCGAACTGGAAGACCCGGTGTCAAACCCGGAATTTTCCGGAATCTATACCGGATTAGCGAAATAGCTACTGGACTCAGCCGTTTTCGCCCGGTATACACCCGGAATTCACCCGGAAATAATTCCGGATCTTTTTCTTACGGTGCCACACCCGGAATTCTCCGGACCTGAAACCGGATTTCTCCCGGTACCAGAACCGGAATTTTCCGGATTTCATTCCGGATACTCTAGTTTTAATCTGTTTCAACACCAAACTTCATCTCACTCATAGTACTTGTTGCACTAATGATTTTTACACCTGAACCATGCATCTTAACATGATCATGTCATTCATATGCAAGGTAAACATAGGTTCATCTTTCTTAATCAACAAGTAAAGTTGAATCATGACCTAACTCCACGGGGTACTCGAAATGTGTCCTCAAGCATCCAAACTCCGTTTAATTCGAATAGTTGAATCATCCTCATCCTGGGGATTTAAAATGTCATGTCAACATGTGCTTGCGCATTGCATCTGTTAAACCTTGTGTGGTGATTGATTTGCTCTTCCGTTGTTATGCTTCGATAGATCAAGCAGCCGGGGTTACTCCACCATACCCCGAAGAGCCGTTCTACCAGTACCTAGAACAAGGCAAGCGTAATCCCCCCTCTGAGCATATCTTATCCTATTTTCCGCAAATATTTTCTCCACTATAATATTTCATGCGGTTCCAAATGTCAATTTTATTGGATTAGAGTATCCTATAGTTGCATTAAGTTTCCGATGCCAATACCTGTTTTCCCTCCTACTATCCATAGGTTTGTAGTGTTGGCCTGAGATACTTACTATGCTATGTTGATGCTTAGCCATGCTTAGTTAATTGCATAGCTATGCGATGGATGATTCATGTGGGAAACAGGTGATGATATGAGTATGATGGTGGAGAATTGTGGTGACGGATAATAAAATGCTTAAAGGTGGGGATGAGAGGTCACATGGGATGTGGTGGGTTGTCTCGTTCTCGCCGCCTAAGTGCGAGTTCTCGCCTACGAGCCAAGTTGAGCGTGCAACCATGCGTGGGCATATGGAACCTCGTCGACCGACTAACTTGTGGCGGACTAGCCGAGGGTCCTCTAGTTTGGATTTCCATTTGCGCGTGCGTTGAGATGGTGGCCAAGACTAAGATGAGGATGGTTGTGTCAGGAAAATAAGTGGCCGCGGGACAGGGTGCGAGAAGGTACCTCTTGTCCTACCGCCACTGATGATCCTGGGTTAGTCTTAAGCGAGGTAAAGGTTGTAGCCGCTCCCACCCAGCCGGCTTTCCCCGGAAGAGAGCTAAGAGCTAGGCAATGGGCCGGACGGTACGCATGGATAAGAAGCTGGGAGGTCCCTCGGGAACCTGGCGACTTTCACTTTGTACACCCCTGCAGGGATAAATCTTTTCGAAAAGCCGTGTCCGCGGTTATGGACGACTTGGTGACGGATTCAGAGATCATAGAATAACTTTAACGGAATGATTAAAAACTGGGTACTAGAGGTACCACTCACATGCAAGGTGAGCTTCCTCGAGGGTGATTCGGGGAGGTGCCTTTGATGAACAGGTACAATGGTTGATGATGGTTGATGTGAGAAAGTGTTCAAGAGAAAAGAGTTACTCCTTACCTCTTTTAAAATATTCTGATTAGTCGATGCCTTTGAGTTATGTTTTCATAAATAAAATCAGCTTTATGCAAAACAAACATAACTTTGAAAGCCTCATCGAGCTAAAGCTCTATATATAATCTTGCGAGTTCGTCGAACTCAACGTCGTTTGTTTTGTTTCAGAGGAGGACTTCACCGACCTCGAAGGTGGGTTCTTTGTGGACGTCGACGAGTAGTCTGGGGTTCCCAGGTGGCAGCTTGGGACATCCTGGAACAGCTGGCGCTGTGATGTTTATGTGTAGGCCTCTTAGGCCATATTTGGTTCTTGTTGTTTAGAACAACCTAATTCGCTTCCGCTTGTTGTAATGTTGGGTCTGTGACCTCTGGTTGTCATTTGCTATCTTTCTCTATTATAAGAGTTGAATTATATGCTTGTGTCGTAGAGTATCCACAAGTCTTGATCTCTCTATTATGCTTTGATAGTGTGTCTGGTGGTATCGGATAACCGGAGACACAGTATCACTGTATAACAGTCGGGTCGGGGCGCCACAAGTTGGTATCAGAGCAGTACTGCCTGTAGGAAACCCTTCTACTGGTCGATGTTGAGTCTAGTGTTTGTGAAAATATTTTAACCTAAAAATGAGTTGTGAAAACCATCTTAGGATTCTTTTTACTCCTTATCTGGTTACCCTCTAATCTCGGAGCAATCTTACCTCGATTTGAGTTTAAAGGTTTTACTCCTCGTCTGTTACTTCAAAATGATTAGAAACGGGTGGGTTCGACCTTTAGTGTTATGTGACCAGTTGCTCCCGCTGCGTTGCAATCCCAAATCAACTCAGATGTTTCTACCGAGTTTAATCTTTGATCCTTTCTTTGGGTTTTAACCCACGGACTTGAACATAAGGTCCCGGATTGTGTCAACTAGAGTGTGTTAAGTTGTGATTTCTTAACTCTCACTAGTAGCACATGATGCTGATCTTTGACCCAAGTTCTATCTTGTTGTTTTCCTTCTCGCAAAGTATTATCGTCCCTAGTCTGTGTACTTGTGTAGACGCTAATGCTATTGTTCGACCATTCGGAGAAAGATACTAACTGTGTCATTGTCAAATCTCCAGAATGGCTCGAGGAGGTCGTGGAGGCCGTGGTGGTCGCGGTAACCACAATGATGATGAGGATGATCTGCCGCCACCACCCTCGATGGCTGAGGTCTTGATGGCCATTGAGGAGAACCGTGGGCGCAATGAGCGCTTGCTGAGCAGTTGGTGCAGCAGAATGCACGGAGGAACGAGTGCAACACTCTCACCGAGTTCCTGCGTTCCAGCCACCCACCTTTGCTGATGCTAAGGAGCCACTGGAAGCTGATGATTGGCTTCGTGCTTTGGAGCGCAAGTTCTCCGCGCTTCATGTCCCATTGGCGGAGCAAGTCAACTTTGCCACCTACTCTTGGTTGGTGCTGCTGGCTGTTGGTGGGAGAGCCATGTGGCTTTGTTTCCAGCCAACCATGTCTTCACCTGGGCTGATTTCGCACTGCCTTCCGTGCGGAGTACATTCCCCAGCCGATCATGGACTTGAAGAGGAGGGAGTTCCTGGATTTGCAACAGGGACGGATGGACCTCCGCACTTATGGTCGTGAGTTCAACCATCTCTCTCGTTACGCCCCAAGGGACGTGACCAATGATGCTGACAAGCAAGAGCTGTTCCGCAAGGGTCTGACTCCGCAGCTCGCTATGAGTTGCTGCCCTTCAGGTTCCAGACCTATCAGGAGCTGTTCAACCAGGCTTTCACTCTTGAGCAAGGAAGAAAGGAACTTGAAGCTTCCAAGAGGCCCGCACATGGGGACCCAGAGTTCCTCGGGTTCTGAGAGCAAGAAGCGCAGGGTGTTTGTCCCTACAGCGCCGTACCTCGTGCTCCCTTCATGCCGAGGGCAGCAGGATATAGGCCACCTCCTCCGCGCCCCACTACTTCGACACTTGGGATAGGCGGAAGTGGGTACCGTCCTATGCTACCTGCTCCACCTGGAGTCACTTGCTACACCTGTGGCCAGGCTGGTCACTACTCCAGGGAGTGCCCCCAGAAGGCACCTCTCGCGATAACTCCTGCACGAGCCCCTGCCACTCCAACTGGCAAGGCTGGACCTATTGTGCGTGGTCGCCTGAACCACGTCTCTTGAAGAAGCTGAAGATGACCCCGGCGTTCTTATGGGTGAGTTACGAATCAACGGCAATACAGCTACAGTTTTGTTTGACTCTGGAGCATCGCATTCATTCATATCCATAGCTTTGCAAAAGACCACAAAATACCGTTCGAGAAAATGAGCCGTCCTTGGTGATCGCTACTCCTGGTTCCAAATGGCAAACCGATGGTGTTACTCCTGAGGTCCAGATTAATATAGGTTCCTTGTCTTTTCCTTATGCCTTGGTAGCTCTGAAGTCCAAAGGCATTGATGTCATACTGGGCATGAACTGGCTAGCCAAATACCGGCTAATCTCGACTGTGCCGCCAAGACCATTACTGTGACCGCTCCTTCCGGTGACATTGTGAAGTATTGGCCTGCAACATCAATACCTCCGTCCGCCATCGTACCCCGCACCTGAGATTCTCCTTTGCTTTATGGAAGGCGAATCCCCTCCTGAAATCCAGGACATACACGTGGTGTGTGACTTCCCGGATGTGTTCCCGGAAGAATTGCCTGGCATGCCTCCTGACCGAAGTGTGGAGTTTGTCATAGATCTACTTCCCGGTACCGCTCCAATTTCCAAGAAGCCCTACCGTATGCCGGTGGAAGAGTTGGCTCTGTTGAAAGAGCAAATTGATCAGCTGTTAGCTAAGGAGTTCATCCAGCCTAGCAGTTCACCTTGGGGTTGTCCGGTACTCTTTGTCAAGAAGAGGGATTCTACCGTGCCTCGTCTAGTCTCTGACTATCGACCGTTGAATGCGGTGACAATCAAGAACAAGTATCCTATTCCTCGCATCAATGATCTGTTGGATCAGTTAGCTGGTGCAACGGTATTCTCCAAGATGGATCTGAGGTCAGGCTACCATCAGATAAAAATCAGAAAGGAGGATATTCCAAAGACGGCATTTGTTACTCGTTATGGCTCATATGAGTATACCGTCATGTCCTTTGGTCTCACAAATGCCCGCTACTTTCATGAGGCTCATGAACTCTCTTCATGGATTATCTTGATAAGTTTGTCGTCATTTACATTGATGACATCCTCATCTATTCCAAAACCAATGAAGAGCATGAGGAACATCTTCGTTTGGTTCTGACAAGACTTCGAGAACACCGCCTCTATGCCAAGTTCTCCAAGTGTGAGTTTTGGTTGGATAATCTCA
The DNA here is from genome assembly GCA_947311845.1 of Poa pratensis. NCBI lineage: Eukaryota > Viridiplantae > Streptophyta > Magnoliopsida > Poales > Poaceae > Poa > Poa pratensis. The sequence goes on along the minus strand of CAMZMU010000037.1, from coordinate 69,688,970 downwards.
TCTTCCTTGGTCATGTGATATCCGCTAATGGTGTGGCTGTCATTCCTGACAAGATTCAGTCCATTCTGGATTGGAAAACTCCAATGTCAGTCAAGGACATTCGTAGCTTTCTCGGATTGGCGGTTACTACCGCCGATTCATCGAAGGTTTCTCCAAGATAGCCAAGGCCCTGACTGACCTTCTCAAGAAGGATAAAAAGTTTGTATGGTCGGCCGAAGCTGAAGAGAGTTTCAAAACACTGAAAGCCAAGCTCACGTCCGCTCCTGTGCTTGTCCTGCCGGACACAAGCAAGGATTTCGTCGTCTTCTGTGACGCCTCTCTCAAGGCTTGGGTTGTGTATATGCAAGATGGCCATGTGGTGGCATATGCTTCTCGCCAACTTAAGCCGCATGAGCTCAATACCCAACTCATGATCTAGAACTTGCCGCTGTGGTTATGCTTTGAAGCAATGGAGACCATACCTGTTTGGTAACCGTTGCGAGATCTTCTCGGATCACAAGAGTCTGAAGTACCTCTTCACCCAGCCGGATTTAAATCTCAGGCAAAGGCGTTGGTTGGAGTTAATCACGGACTATAATGTGAGTCTGAACTATCAACCCGGCAAAGCAAACGTCGTGGCTGACGCGCTAAGTCGGAAGTCCTATTGCAACAATCTGATGATTGAAAGGCCCAACCTGCTCTTCACAAGAGTTTGCCCGTTTGAACCTGGAAATTGTTCCCTCCGGCTACCTTGCAAATCTGGAGATCAAATCTACTCTTGTGGACCAGATTAAGGATGCTCAGAAGCGTGACAAGGGTATTCTAAAAATCAAGGAGAACATTGCTAGCGGGAAGGCCAAATGTTTTCTGTCAATGAATCCGGAGTTGTTTATTTTGGTGACCGCTTGGTAGTGCCAAAGAACGAAATTGAGGGAGCTCATCTCCAAGAAGCTCATGAATCACCTCTCTCTATTCATCCCGGTAGTACCAAGATGTACCAAGACCTTCGACCACAATTCTGGTGGACTCGTATGAAACGGGAAATTGCGAGGTATGTTGCTGAATGCGACACCTGTCGACGGGTAAAGGCTGAACATCAAAGACCTGCCGGCACTCTTCGCCCTATTGCTATCCCGAGTGGAAATGGGATGAAATTGGTATGGACTTCATTACTGGTCTGCCGAAGTCTCCAAAGGGACATGATGCCATTTGGGTCATCATTGATCGACTATCAAAAGTGGCTCACTTCCTCCCCGTTCGTGTTGACATTACAGCTGCCAAGTTGGCAGACCTGTATGTTTCTCGGATCGTTGTCCTTCACGGTATTCCCAAGAAGATAATTTCTGATCGTGGAAGCCTTTTCACCTCCAAGTTTTGGACTAGTTTCCAAGCTATGGGAACTCGTCTCAACTTCAGCACCGCTTCCATCCTCAAACTGATGGTCAGACCGAAAGAGTGAACCAAGTTTGGAAGACATGCTTAGGGCATGTGTAATCTCTTTTGGCAAGGATTGGGAAAAGTATCTCCCTTTCGCGGAGTTCTCCTACAACAACAGCTATCAAGCTAGTCTGGGCATGGCTCCATTTGAGGTTCTCTATGGAAGAAAATGCCGTACTCCTCTAAATTGGTCTGAAACCGGAGAGAGGGCACTCTTTGGTCCAGATGTTATCAATGAAGCTGAGGAGAAGGTTAGAATCATAAGGAGAATCTGAAGATTGCTCAGTCTAGGCAGAAGAGCTACTATGATAAGCATCATCAGGAATTCACTATGAAATTGGTGATAAAGCTTATCTCCGTGTCTCTCCCCTTCGTGGCGTTCGCCGCTTCGGTATCAAAGGGAAATTGGCCCCTCGCTATGTTGGCCCTTTCACCGTTCTGGCCAAGCGAGGAGATCTTTCTTATAATTGGAATTACCGGTCATATTCCCAATGTACATGATGTGTTTCATGTCTCTCAACTTCGCCGGTGTTTCAAAGATCCTATCCATGGGGTCAATCATGAAGAGTGGATCTCCAGGAAGATCTCACCTATCGCGAGCATCCTATCCGTGTCCTGGATGAAGCTGAAAGGAAGACCCGTAACAAGACTACCAAGTTCTCAAGGTTCAATGGTCTCACCATTCCGAGGAAGAAGCAACTTGGGAGAGAGTCTAGTCTTCGTGAGGAGTATCCCGACTTCTTCTCGCAACCTTAGAATCTCGGGACGAGATTCCTGTAAGGGGGTAGAGTTGTAATAGCCCAAAGTTGAAAACCTGAAAAACCTGTGTAATTTTTCCACTTTTGTGTTAATTGCATCATGGCATCCATGCATAAACATGTCTCTTTTGAGATAACACAACATTGTTATCGAAATGATATGAAGTTGCTAAAACCAAATGCCCCAAAGTGCTCTAACAAAACTTCCACACAATGAAAGCCCTCAAAGTTGCAGAACCAACATACTTTGACATCTTATCTTTGTCAAGGAAGTTCCGAGAATTCAGTGAATCCGGTAGCAGATCCGGAATCATCCGGACCTGAACCCGGATCTCACCCGGTGCCAGAACCGGAATATTCCGGAATCTATACCGGATGACCCAGAAAGGTAAGGTCATCGTCTTCTTCGTCGCTGTAGCGACCAAGCTGTGCTCGCGCCGCACCAGCTCGCGCTGTCCACTTCCTCTGCTCGCCCTTGCGTGGAAGAAGAGCACCACGAGTCTCTCCCCAAACCCTATCCACTTGCTCCCTGCTCTCCCCTCTCTTCTTCCCCACGAGCTCTCCCGTGCTTCGCACCATGGCCGTGGCCTTTGAGCTCGTCGCCGCGGATTGAAGCTTCCTCGAGCAAGCCCAAGACCGCAGGAAGGTTCGCCGTGTCCTCCTCTCCGTCCCTGCCGAAGGAATCGAGCCGGGGCTGCTCGCATTGTCGCCGCCGTGCTCGTCTTCTCCAACTCCGGCCGCCGGACGTCGACCACGATTCCGTCCATCTCTGCCCACCTCCGACCTCACCAACCGCTCCTACGAGCTCAGGGTGAGTTTGCGGACCAAATGGTCATCTCCATCCACCCCTTTTTCCTCGCGTTCGTCGAGATCGCCGTAGCCGTATCACTTACTGTCGAACTGGAAGACCCGGTGTCAAACCCAGAATTTTCCGGAATCTATACCGGATTAGCGAAATAGCTACTGGACTCAGCCGTTTTCGCCCGGTATACACCCGGAATTCACCCGGAAATAATTCGGATCTTTTTCTTCCGGTGCCACACCCGGAATTCTCCGGACCTGAAACCGGATTTCTCCCAGTACCAGAACCGGAATTTTCCGGATTTCATTCCGGATACTCTAGTTTTAATCTGTTTCAACACCAAGCTTCATCTCACTCATAGTACTTGTTGCACTAATGATTTTTACACCTGAACCATGCATCTTAACATGATCATGTCATTCATATGCAAGGTAAACATAGGTTCATCTTTCTTAATCAACAAGTAAAGTTGAATCATGACCTAACTCCACCGGGTACTCGAAATGTGTCCTCAAGCATCCAAACTCCGTTTAATTGGAATAGTTGAATCATCCTCATCCCGGAGATTTAAAATGTCATGTCAACATGTGCTTGCGCATTGCATCTGTTAAACCTTGTGTGGTGATTGATTTGCTCTTCCGTTGTTATGCTTCGATAGATCAAGCAGCCGGGGTTACTCCACCATACCCCGAAGAGCCGTTCTACCAGTACCCGGAACAAGGCAAGCGTAATCCCCCCTCTGAGCATATCTTATCCTATTTTCTGCAAATATTTTCTCCACTATAATATTTCATGCGGTTCCAAATGTCAATTTTATTGGATTAGAGTATCCTATAGTTGCATTAAGTTTCCGATGCCAATACCTGTTTTCCCTCCTAGTATCCATAGGTTTGTAGTGTTGGCCTGAGATACTTACTATGCTATGTTGATGCTTAGCCATGCTTAGTTAATTGCATAGCTATGCGATGGATGATTCATGTGGGAAACAGGTGATGATATGAGTATGATGGTGGAGAATTGTGGTGACGGATAATAAAATGCTTAAAGGTGGGGATGAGAGGTCACATGGGATGTGGTGGGTTGTCTCGTTCTCGCCGCCTAAGTGCGAGTTCTCGCCTACGAGCCAAGTTGAGCGTGCAACCATGCGTGGGCATATGGAACCTCGTCGACCGACTAACTTGTGGCGGACTAGCCGAGGGTCCTCTAGTTTGGCTTTCCATTTGCGCGTGCGTTGAGATGGTGGCCAAGACTGAGATGAGGATGGTTGTGTCAGGAAAATAAGTGGCCGCGGGACAGGGTGCGAGAAGGTACCTCTTGTCCTACCGCCACTGATGATCCTGGGTTAGTCTTAAGCGAGGTAAAGGTTGTAGCCGCTCCCACCCAGCCGGCTTTCCCCGGAAGAGAGCTAAGAGCTAGGCAATGGGCCGGACGGTACGCATGGATAAGAAGCTGGGAGGTCCCTCGGGAACCTGGCGACTTTCACTTTGTACACCCCTCCAGGGATAAATCTTTTCGAAAAGCCGTGTCCACGGTTATGGACGACTTGGTGACGGATTCAGAGATCATAGAATAACTTTAACGGAATGATTAAAAACTGGGTACTAGAGGTACCACTCACATATGCAAGGTGAGCTTCCTCGAGGGTGATTCGGGGAGGTGCCTTTGATGAACAGGTACAATGGTTGATGATGGTTGATGTTGAGAAAGTTGTTCAAGAGAAAAGAGTTACTCCTTACCTCTTTTCAAAGTATTCTGATTAGATGATGCCTTTGAGTTATGTTTTCATAAATAAAATCAGCTTTATGCAAAACAAACATAGGACTTTGAAAGCCTCATCGAGCTAAAGCTCTATATATAATCTTGCGAGTTCATCGAACTCAACGTCGTTTGTTTTGTTTCAGAGGAGGACTTCACCGACCTCGAAGGTGGGTTCTTTGTGGACGTCGACGAGTAGTCTGGGGTTCCCAGGTGGCAGCTTGGGACATCCTGGAACAGCTGGCGCTGTGATGTTTATGTGTAGGCCTCTTAGGCCATATGTTGGTTCTTGTTGTTTAGAACAACCTAATTCGCTTCCGCTTGTTGTAATGTTGGGTCTGTGACCTCTGGTTGTCATTTGCTATATTTCTCTATTATAAGAGTTGAATTATATGCTTGTGTCGTAGAGTCTGTGATGTGCCAGTTGTTCCACAAGTCTTGATCTCTCTATTATGCTTTGATAGTGTGTCTGGTGGTATCGGATAACCGGAGACACAGTATCACTGTATAACAGTCGGGTCGGGCGCCACAAGTTGTGGACATGCTCGGGGAGGTCGGAAGAGCGTCCTGCGGCGCCTCATCGCTGATCGCTACCACCAGCAGGCCAACAGCCGCCACCCCGGTCAGATGGGAACCCAGTGAGTGCCTTGTTGTGTATTTATTCCGTTTTCCGGATTGAATCATTCGCTATATTGTGAAGCACTTGTAAAATATGCGATGATTTCGTTTGCTTAACTCATTTCTTGTGATAATTGTTCAGTGAGCAAGCGAGCCAAGATGGCAGAGCCGGAGGCGCGGACCACCACTGTAGGCTCTTATGTCCATGTCAGTATTGACTACGAGAAAATCAAGCAGCTTCCCATCGGCAAGGCCGTCCTCTCCGACGTCATCTCGTCCCGACGACACCTCTGGAGGATCGAGTGCTATCCGCGTGGGGAGTCGGAAAGAGACAAGGGCGAGTATATTTCTATCTTCCTCGTGCATATTAGCAAATCCAGAAGCGTCAGGGCCAAGTTCGAGGTCTTCATGTTGGGTGGGGACGACAAACTATCATCGGAGATGCGGACGATTTGTGAAACCTTCTGTGGGCGCGATGACTCGTGGGGATGGCATCAGTTCATGCAGCTTACTGAAGTGGAGCAAAAATTCTTAACAGAGGGACACTTCACTTTCGCATGCAGTATAATGGTCATGGATGACAGTGCTATTCCGATCCCTCCTTCAGACATCGAAGCCCATCTTGGCAGCCTGCTAGATAACACTGAACGGACAGATGTGTCATTCATCATTGACGATGTGGAATTCCCTGCTCACCGAGCAGTGCTGGCTGCCCGCTCACCGGTCTTCAGAGCAGAACTGTTTGGTTCCATGGTCGAGGCTACAATGTCATCCATCACGTTGCATGACATCACACCTGCAACATTCAAAGTTATGATTCGGTTCATTTACACTGATGAATTGCCTGTAAAAGACGAGCCTGAGGACTCTTCCATTGAGATGTTTCAGAATGTACTCGCTGCGGCAGATCGGTATGCACTTGAACGACTGAAGCTTATCTGCGCCCAGAAGTTATGGGATGAAGTGTCGATAGATACAGTTGCAACTATCTTAGCTTGTGCAGAAACCTACAACTGGCACGAGTTGAAGAATAAGTGCATTGACTTCGTTGTGGTAGAGGAAAATTTCAAACAGGTTGTATTCACTGATGGTTATATAGCGTTGGTTCTGAAATTCCCATCGATTGCTGCTGAGCTCAAAAGAGGGTTAGGGCATAACATGTGTAACTTAAGGCGTTCAAAGCATAGTTCTTGTTATAAACGATAGCAAAGAAAACGATGAAGTAGCGGAAAGATCAACCAACGGGGACACGAGATTTAACGTGGAAAACCCCTCCAACAATGGAGGAGAAAAAACCACGGGAGCCAGCCAGCAATACTTCACTATATCGGGTGAGGTTACAAACGCCGGGGATTTACAACGTGCGACTTATCCCATGACGGCGGCTTACAAGATGTATTTATAGATGGCCTGGCCTAATCTAGGTCGGTAACGTGACCTCCAAGATGTATTTTTCGGGACGCTCCGCTCTCCTCGTCACAAGTTGGCCTTTATCAGTATATACGAATTTGGATCACCACAAAATAACACTCCACCTTGAGACAAATTCCATCTTGTAGCATGAACGAGAACTTCACCCTGAAACAACAAAGAAAACACCTTCGGCGCCAAATAGCCTCTTGGGCTAGACAGTGATACCAACTAAGCCCGAGCAAAGCTCGAACTTAGTAACAGGAACTGGCTTTGTCATCATATCAGCAGGATTATCATGAGTACTTATCTTGCATACCTTCAGCTTACCTTTTGCAACAACATCACGCACATAATGGTATTTGACGTCAATGTGCTTTGTTCTCTCATGGAACATCTGATCCTTAGTAAGGTAAATAGCACTCTGACTATCACTAATGCAAGTATCATCTCCACAAAGCTCAGCAAACAAACCTTTCAGCCAAACCGATTCTTTACATGCTTCAGCAATAGCCATGTACTCTGCTTCAGTGGTAGACTGGGCAACAACGGATTGCAACGTTGCCCTCCAACTCACGGCACAACCACCAAGCGTGAACACATAACCTGTGAGGGATCTCCTCTTATCCAAATCGGCAGCAAAATCTGAATCCACATAGCCTACGAGTCCCTCATCAGTCTTGCCGAACTTGAGGCAAGCATTGGATGTGCCACGAAGGTACCTGAAAATCCACTGAACAGCCTTCCAATGTTCTTTACCAGGATTAGCCATATATCTACTAACCAAACTCATAGCATATGATAAATCTGGACGTGAGCAAACCATGGCATACATTAAAGAACCAACAGCACTAGAATATGGAACTCTAGACATGTACTCAAAATCCTCATCCGTACTAGGACATTGTTCAGCTGACAATTTAAAGTGAGGAGCAATAGGAGTACTAACAGACTTTGCATCATGCATGTTAAAACGATGAAGAACTTTCTTAATGTAATTTTGCTGACTAAGAAACAACAAACCAGAATTTCTGTCACGGGTAATCTCCATACCTAGAATTTTCTTAGCAGCACCAAGATCCTTCATCTCAAACTCGCTACTCAACTGTGACTTGAGAGCAGCGATATCTTTCTTGCTCTTGGCAGCAATCAACATATCATCAACATATAAAACAGGTATATAGGTGATCCATTAACAAACTTAATGTACACACAGCTATCAAATTCAGACCTCTTAAAGCCATGTGACAACATAAAAGAATCAAACCTTTTATACCACTGACGAGGAGATTGTTTCAAACCGTATAAGGACCTTTTCAACTTACACACAAGATCCTCCTTACCAGGCACTATGAACCCTTCTGGCTGGTCCATGTATATCTCCTCCTCCAACTCTCCATGCAGAAACGCAGTCTTTACATCTAACTGCTCAAGCTCAAGATCACGCATAGCAACAATACCAAAAATGTACGAATTGAACTATGCTTAACAACTGGAGAGAAAACATCATTATAATCAACACCTGGAATTTGACTGAAGCCTTTTGCAACTAACCTTGCCTTAAACCTCGGAGGCTCGCTAGGAGATAAACCCTCCTTTCTCTTGAAGATCCACTTACAGCGGACTGCCTTCTTTTTCTTAGGCAAGCGCACAACTTCCCATGTGCCATTTTCTCGAGTGACTGCATCTCTTCTTGCATAGCAGCAAGCCACTTCTCGCGGTCACCGGAACCAATAGCTTCAGTATAGTGGACGGCTCATGTCCGTGCTCCACCTGTTCTGCACAACTCAGAGCATAATCAACAATGTTACACTCTTCAATTAAACGTGGTCGAGGACCACAATTCCTCCTGTTCCTACGAGCAGCAATAGACTGTTGTGGCTGCAAAACAGGGGTGAGTTCTGAACATTATTATTATCAGAATCAGTCAGAATCATCAGAATCAGGATCAGAATCATCTGAAGTAGCACCATCATTGTCAACAGTGACATTTTCCTTTTCAACAGAGTGCTCCACCTCGACACGAACCTGCTCCTCAGAAAAATCTGGCAAAACATCTGAGGACAACTTATCAAAGTACATAACAGATTCATTGAAAACAACACTCCTGCTCATAAATGCCTTGTTAGTTTCGGGATTCCATAACTTGTATCCTTTTACACCCGAACCATAACCAATGAACACACACTTAATAGCTCTCGGCTCTAACTTTCCATTATCAACATGAGCATAAGCAGTGCAACCGAAAACTTTAAGCTGTGAATAATCAGCAGGAGTACCTGACCATACCTCGATGGGAGTTTTCTTGTCGAGGGGAATAGATGGTGACCTGTTTATCAAGTAGCAGGCGGTGGCAGCCGCCTCAGCCCAAAAACGCTTACTCATGCGAGCGTTGGAGATCATGCAGCGAGCCTTGGAGATGATGGTCCTGTTCATCCGCTCCGCTACACCATTCTGCTGAGGCGTGTACGGGATGGTGAGGTGCCTGACAATGCCTTCTTTCCTGCAATAATCATTAAAGGCATTCGAACAAAATTCGCCACCATTGTCAGTACGAAGTAATTTCACCTTCCTTTCTGTTTGCCTTTCAATCATAGCTTTCCACTCTTTAAAAGCAGCAAACGTATCATCCTTATTTTTCATGAAATAAGGCCAAACTCTTCTAGAGTAATCATCAATAATGGTAAGCATATAACGAGCACCACCATAAGAGGGCTTACGAGATGGCCCCCAAACATCAGCATGTACATAATCAAGTGTACCTTTGGTGGTGTGAAGAAGCATTAAACTTAACTCTTGTGTGCTTACCGAAAATGCAGTGTTCACAGAACTGCATCTTACCCAAACTGCATCCTTGCAGCAAGTCTCTCTTGATCAATTCTGCCATACCAAGTTCACTCATATGTCCAAGACGCTTATGCCAAAGGTTAGTTTTACTAGCGTCATCATGAGAAACAGCAGCAACAGTACCAGAAAGTGCTACCTCTAAGAACATATAACTTAGCAGAATTCATATCACCAACCATAATGAGAGAACCTTTTGATACCTTCAGGAGTCTATTCCCGCCGGCACTTGTACCCGTCACAATCAAGGGTACTGAGCGAGATCAAATTTCTCGCCATGGTTGGTATGTGTTTCACTCCCGTCAGCGTGCGTGTCATACCGTCATGTGTCTTGATCTGAACAGAACCAACGCCAGCAATGTGCATTGTTGGTCGTTCCCACACGCACGAAATCTCCAGTCTGCACTAACTCATAAGAACTGAACCAATCTTTGTTACAGCAAATATGAAAAGAACATGCAGTATCTAGAATCCATTCATCCTGACGAGAAACACATGCAGCTAAAACAGCTAGGCAATCGCCATCAGAACTACCATCAACAACAGCAGCCTCACCGGTATCATTACCTTCATTATTTTTCGGTTGGTAAGTACCTTTTCTTTTCTCCTTGTTCTGCAACTTCCAACAATCATCAATGACATGATTAGATTTCTTACAATACCTGCAGAACTTGTCTCATCCTTTGGACTTTGAGCGACCTCTGTCACCCTTGCTCTTATCTCTGTTGTTGTTGTGTAGTGGTTATCTCGCTGCTCAGGCCTCCCTCGGACCTGCAAAGCATCGCCCTTGGAGGACGATGACTCCTCTTTCTGTACCATACCTTTCATCTTTTCCCTCGTCAAGAGGTCTCATAAACTTCGCAGTGGTTAGTTCATCATGGCTCAACAGTATGGTATCACGGAAATTTGTAAAGGAATTTGGCAGCGAGACCAGAAGTAAAAGTGCTAGATCTTCATCATCGTACTTTACCTCCATCGACACTAGGTCAGAAACGATCTCCTTGAAGATCGATATGTGGTTCATCACGGAACCACCTTCTTGCAACTTGTGTGTGAACAACTTCATCTTCACATGCATCTTGCTGGTTAGATCTTTGGACATGCAGATCGACTCCAGCTTAGCCCACAGCTGCCGCGGTTTTCTCCTGCAGTACTTCTTGCAGAATATCATTAGATAGATGAAGTTGAATCAGGACAGAGCCTTACGGTCTTTCCTCTTCTCATCAGCGGTCCATGTCCGCCTCCTTGTCGCCGAATTTATCCAGCGTGCATCGTCAAGATCATTGGACTGTGTGAGGATCGCACGCATCTTGACTTGCCACAACGAAAATCTCTTCTTGTAGTCCAGCAACGGTAGATCAAACTTCATCGATGCCATCGCGAAACCCTAATCTGAAACATATCTGAAACAGGGCTCTGATACCACTTGTTATAAACGATAGCAAAGAAAACGACGAAGTAGCGGAAAGATCAACCAACGGGGACACGAGATTTAACGTGGAAAACCCCTCCAACAATGGAGGAGAAAAAACCACGGGCGCCAGCCAGCAATACTTCACTATATCGGGTGAGGTTACAAACGCCGGGGATTTACAACGTGCGACTTATCCCATAACGGCGCCTTACAAGATGTATTTATAGATGGTCTGACCTAATCTAGGTCGGTAACGTGACCTCCAAGTTGAGTACAACTTGTACCGTACCGCGGGGGCCTGCCGCCCCCCGCACCCCCCTCCGTGCGGCCGCCACGGATTCGGGACGCTCTGCTCTCCTCGTCACAAGTTGGCCTTTATCAGTATATACGAATTTGGATCAGCACAAAATAAACAGTTCTAGTATGGTATTTTGGTATATGGTGAGTGGTATCTGACGTCTTGTCAAGCATATGATCTCAGTTTCCTGATTAGGCCAGCCAGGAGCTTGATATTGTAGAAGTTCCTTCTTTTGGGTGTTAGGCTTACTAGTCAAGATGGCGCGACGACACGCCGCGCCCGTGTGTACATGAGCGTATTTTGTGCTTTCAATAGTGTTAATTAGTTTTTTTTTCTCAAAGTGAAAAACAGAAGGATCATCTAGAGGACTAACTCAACAAATTGTAAGCAGAATGAACATTTGTTAGTTCATGTGGGAAGTTCGAAAAATTCTTAATTGTCAATTTTTTTTAGTTTCATTTTTGTATGCAATGGTTATTTGGTATAATTTTTGTGTTGAAAGCTCGAAAAACTTCTGTGAATATTGTTGAATATTCTTGGGGAAATAATATTTTTTGTGTGTTATGTTAGGGAAAAAAAAAATTTGGTTGAATATTTTGAGTTGGTTAAAATTTAGAGAAAATCATATCGCACTCTCTTCTTAAAACAATTTCCTCAAAATGGAAATATTTATTAAAATGCCCTCACAAAAATAAAAAGAATGATGACTATTTTTGGCATATGATCAAATTTCGAACTTAGATATTTTTGAACAATTGTTTTGCAAAATAAAATGGATTTAGTTTTATTTTTTTATTTTTTATGATTATTTTTCCAATGTTGTTGAATTTTTTGAGTTGGTTAAAATTTGGAGAAAATCATAACGCACTTTCTTCTTAAAACAATTTCCTCAAAATGGAAATATTTCTAAAAATACCCTCACAAAAACAAAAAAGAATGATGACTATCTGTGGCATATGATCAAATTTAAAATTTAGATATTTTTGAGCAATTATTTTGCAAAATAAAATGGATTGAATTTTTTTTTTTATGATCATTATTCCAATGTTGTTTTATTGTGGACGAAAAGAAAAGCAAAAAAACAAAAGAAAACGAATACAAAGATGGGGTTAAATGGAGGTGTGATGTTATTTTCACAAGTTTTATATTCGATATTTTAGTTGTTTTAATTAAGCAGGAATTATAGTTGTTAAATAATGCATGGAAATGTGTTATATGTAAAGATTTTAATTTTCTGAATTACTTGGTATGTTTGTTTTTATTTTTTTATACTATGGTTTGGAAGATATGAATTCTTTAATTTGCATGTATTTTGAATTATGGTTTATAAGTTATGATTTTCAGCTCATATTTATTATGTTATGCATACTAGGGAACTTAGCGCGGCAATGCCGCGGCTGTGTGGTAAATAAAATTTGGTAACGTGCGCATTTAGAAATTGTATAGGTTTGGGAATTTTTTGGAAATTTGAAAAGTTTGCGTTCTGAAATTGTTTAGTTTTTGGAAATTGTTCAAGTTGGGATGTTTTCCAGATTTGATTTCTGTTTACTTTTGCGAAATGGTCAGAGTTAAAAGATATTTAAAAGTTTAAAATATCTGGAATTGAAATTTTATCACACGCCATAGGTAGGCAGCATTTTTTTTTATTCAATATATTTTCCATATTTTGTTGGTGGATATAGTTTAAGTTACTAATTTTGGAGCATTTAGTAGGTTTTGGAAATTGTATAAATAGGCTAAAACAATATTTATAAAGTGTTTTAAATTGTTTGAAGCATGTTCTATTTTAAATTTTGTTTGTTGATTCAATTATATTTTTTTGGAAAATAAGTTTGGCATAGCTACAGATTATTGGAAAATTAATCTAAAATTATGCGGTATTGCTATTATTTTTTTTGTTGGTGAATTAGGTTTCTGTAATTTGTGTAAGTATGGAAAATAGTCATATACATTTGAATGTTCTGAATTATCCAAAAAAAAATACATTGTGAATTAGGGGGAAGTTTTGGTATTTTAAGTATAGTTAAGAGTTGTTTAATTTTGCTGTGCCAATCTTTTTTTTTTAAGTTTTATGGCAGGGAGGACGATTTACAATTTTAGGAACGGGGTTTTTTTCAGAAAGTTTTATTCCGAGGGCTGATTTATAATTTTTGAAAACACGTGGACTTTACTGGGAAAAAAAGTGTGGGGACTTTTATGTAGAAAGTTGTTTGGAATGGTGACATACATCTACTTGTGAAATGGAAATTCAAATGGATGACCGAGTGCGACGAATTGGACAAAATCTGTCAAATGTTTGTGCGAATTTGGATTTGAAATTAAGGAGTTAGACTTGATCAAACTGGAAATCGATCGATTACGGGAATGGAACCTACTCGTCGGCGCGAAATTTTTTCGTGTATATATTTTCTGGAGGCTTCGCAAAAAAAAATGCACTGTAGCTAACACTGTAGAGACTGTAGCACGCTACAGTGTGATAAACACTGTAGATCTACATGAAATTAAGGAGTTAGACTTGATCAAACTCGAAACCGATTACGGAAATGGAACCTACTCGTCGGCGCGAAAAATTTTCGTGTATATATTTTCTGGAGGCTTCGCAAAAAAAAAAAAAAAAAAGAGCACGGTAGCTAACACTGTAGATACTGTAGCACGCTACAGTGTGACAAACACTGTAGATCTACAGTGCGCGGGGGCCTGAGAGGCCAGCGATCGGACGCGCTATTATATATAGTTAGTATCTGTTATTTGCATTATATATTATGCACAATTTATATTTTGATACAACTTTTGTGTGGTAAGTTTGAGAGTTTGTTAAATTTAGAGAATTTTTTTTTTAATTGTAGTTTAAAAGATATGAATTTCCATTAAGTTTTTTTTTTAAATAGTATGTTTTGTTAGAGTAACATCAAGAGAAAATTATTTTCAACTATATGCATATATGCTATAATACATTATATTGTGCACAATTTATATTTTTGTACAACTTTTGTGAGGTAAGTCTGGGTATTTGATAAATTTAGAAAATTTTGATATGTTGTTTGTATTTTTTTATCTTTTCGTGAAATATGTATTAGAAGATATGAATTTCCAAGAAGTTGGTAAAATTTGTAAAAAATTAACTTGTTATTTGGATTATGTTGTCTGCAATTTATTTTTTTGTGGTACAACTTTTGTCCGGGAAGTTTAGAAGTTTGTTAAATTTGTTTAACTTAGAGTTTTTAATTTTATATGTTGTTTGCATTTTTTTTTTGAATTCTAATTTGGAAGACATGAATTTTTGAGGATTTGGGAAAATTTGATTTTTTTTTTGATACATTATTTGTATTATATTGTTGATAATTTTTTTTGATGCAACGTTTGCGAGGAAAATTTGAAAGTTTATCAAATTTAGAGAATTTTGGTATATTATTTGTATTTTTTTGTATTGTAGATTGAAAGATATGATTTTTTTGAATTATAGTATTTTTTTATATTTCTGAAATTTCTGACAATTGGGCCCCACATGTCAGGGTCTTTTTAATTTCGGGATAATATTAAAAAAAAAAGCCGAATCTGGCCGTAGCTACCGCGGCGGCGCCGTCATCGCCGACGGCGAACCAGCACGAGCTGGGACGCGCGCGGCCGTGCGTCAGATGCGCCGCGACGCGTCGTGCCCGAAAACAGCGGCGCCGCCGCGTATTGTTCGCCGGAGCAGCAGCGGTGACGCGCGGAGGCGGCGGCGAACGCCGAATACGGCGGCGGTGATTCCAGCGCCGATGCGGCGACCCAGCAGGTGGCGCTCGGCGAGGAAGGAGAGGGGAAGATGGCGGAGCTCGCCGTGTAGTTGGATTCGAGCGGGGAGTGGCGTAGCGGCGGCGCGAGGCGGCGGCGGGCATGGCGAACTCCAGCCGTCGCGGGAGAAGAAGGGGAGAAGTGGCGTTGTGGTGCAATTTTACACGGACATCCCTGTAGTTTTCGCAATTTTGTTTCAGTCCTTTACAGGGGGGTTATCGTAAGAAAACTGCGTAAAAAATCGTGCAACGTGGGCAACCGGTTGGGCACCGGTTCCACCGGCGACGACCGGCTGACGTGGCACGATTTGATTGGTGCGGAAGTGTCCATACTGTTGCTAGGAACAGTTCCGGGTAATTGGGACGATGTGGCTCAATCCTGGCCGTCCGTTTCGTGGATCGGACGGCCAGAAGAAAAGGAGTGACGTGGCTCGATGGAGATGGGGTGGAGATGTTCTCCCTTTATATATAAGGTTATGTTGGTTCCGAGTACTGATACAGATAAATGAGACGAGGTGGAGGGTCTCGTAATATTACTCCGGTTCAAAGTTAAGTGCTTTTGTTTCTCTGTTCTTTTGGACATGTCGTGTTCTGAAGCATTTAATCTACTCACTTGTTATGCTGGTGCATGATTATCTAGCTATTTGTAGTCTCAACTCCATAGTACTATCTGACCAATGCAAGCAGTACAAAATGCAAGCATGTCAACAACTCCATAGTGCTTATGTTTTCATGTCAGAGTTGTGGAGTGTAACTCTTGCACTTCAGTGTGAACTTCTATTCCTTGATTCACCTGATAACTGAAATCCATGATATCCGGATTGAACCTCAACAAAATTGGACCAGCTTTTTAAGTACTCTTTTTTATCATGGGAGGGACATAGTTTTGCTGACTGGTACGGAACTGTTGTGTTCTTCCTTGAAACAATAATCAGGCACTGGAGAGGCTAGTTTTTCGTCACCTAAAAATGTGAAAACCAAAAAACGCGACAAGGAATGTTCTGAGAGAAATAAAAATGGGAACATGGCTGGGGAGTCTCTACAATCAAAATCTGGTTCTGAAGAATTGCTCTAATAATATTTTACTTTTATAAACACAATGCGATGTGGCACTATGTACCAATAAGTATGTCGTACCTGATTTACATCAAGCATGGGGACAGCTAAGATTTTGTCACCTAGGATACTCAATGCAACATTGTTCTCCCGGCCTGAAACTTGTGTTTACCCCCATTTAATTTTATATGCCATATTTTACCCGGTACTTACGATGTGTCCCCATTTAACCATTTACCGCTGGTACTGATAGCCCAGTCCACCTGTCAGTGACGTGAACGTTGAGTAAGACACCAAGTTGAAAATGTCATACATTTTTTTGGATTTCTCCCAACCTGCTCGACCCGATCCGCTTACACCCCCGACCGATTCGCACTTAGCTGCACTAGGATTGGTACCAGATCCATCGAGTCCCCCATTCCTCTCAATTCTCTCTCTTGCATAGGCAAGAATGTGATTAGGTATTTGGCAACAACGGCGATGAGGAGCGGCGGTGATTAGTTCCACGAGACCTCATTTTGCCCGTATACGTGTTTAGACGGACAGTCCGAACACTGTATGGATAGGGGGAGAGAGTAAAATAGCCTACCCAACTGGTTCCCCATTTTGCCCCTATATGTTCGGGTTGTTCGGTTCTCCTCATACTGGATGTCCAAGTATATTCGGATGGTCCTCCTGGCCCACCCTGGACAACCTTTTCTCTTTATTTTATTTATTTCATCTTTTTTACTCTCATTCTCCTCCAATCACATTCAAATGAGCGGACAATTGTCGGGGGCATGGGTGGACACGATAATAAATAAGGTCCAAAACAGGCACACCTGGACATTTTCCGCGGACATTTAAGGGGTCAAATTAGGAACATTGTTGCTAGAAATGCTCTTATATCTGATACTCCCTCCATCTGAAAATAATTGTCGCTGAAACTGGTGTATGTAGACGTATTTTGTGCTAGGTACATCCGTTTGAGCGACACTTCATTCTGGACGGAGGGAGTATTTATCAAGGATATACACATCTATTTATCTCAGGAATTTTAACTACCTTTCTTGTCATACAGTTATTTAACTACTTTATTCCCATCTTTTTTTTTTGAGGGAAACTTTATGCCCATCTTATTTCGGCTTGGGAGTACCGGGGTAGCCCAGAGGTCGATCCATCCCTGGTGCGGCCCATGTCGAAAGCCCGCGAAGAACAGTTCTCTTCTCAAGGGTTCCTCTGCGAGGGGCGGCGCCACAAGTGCAGACGACGAGCAGAACCAGGGCAGAGGACGCGGACACACGGCGTACGGCGGAGGTTCCTGGGCGGGTTGGGGGAGGTCGGAGGAGCTTCCGGCGGCGCCTAAGCACTATTCGCCACCACCTGCAGGCCAACCGCCGCCACCTCCCGCAGCTGGCAAACCAGTGAGTTCCTCTTGTGCTCTTGCTCGAATCGCCGTTTGAATCATTTGCTAGCTTGTGGTGATTTTCTGTTGCTTAGCTCAGTTTTTTTGTGTGGTAATTTCTTCTTACATTTGCTTAAAAATTGTTCAGTGAGCAAGCGAGCCAAGATGTCAGAGCCGGATGCGCGGACCACCATTCTGGGCTCTTCGGTCCTCCAGTTCAGAGTAAACTACGAGCAAAGCAAGCAGCTTCCCGTCGGGGAGGCCATCCACTCCGACGTCGTCTCGGCCGGGGGACACCTCTGGAGGATTCAGTTTTACCCACATGGAGAGAAGGACGAAGACAATGGTTATACTTCTATCTTCCTCGGGCATATGAGCAAATCCAGTAGTGTCAAGGCCATCTTCGATGCCTTCATGATGGGTAGGGACAGCAAACCATATACGTCCTCTAGCGGGGGAAGGATGGTGAGAACCTTCGAAATCGTGCGCGATCAAGACTTGATTGATTCCTGGGGATGGGGTCGGTTCCTCAAGATAACTACTGTGGAGGAAAATTGCTCAACAGAGGGACACGTCACATTTGTATGTGCCATCATGGTCATCGATGACAGTCCTATTCCCATGCCGCCTTCAGACATTGGGACCCATCTAGGCCGCCTTCTAGATCACACTGACGGGACAGATGTATCATTCATTGTCGACGACGAGACATTCCCGGCTTACCGAGCGGTGCTTGCTGCCCGCTCACCGGTCTTCAGAGCAGAGCTTTTCGGTTCCATGGCCGAGGCTACAATGACGTCCATCACACTGCACGACATCACACCTGCAACATTCAAAGTTATGCTTTGGTTCATATACACGGATGAATTGCCTGCAGAAGACAAGCTTGAGGACTCTTCCACTGAGATGTTTCAGAATCTTCTCGCTGCCGCTGATCGGTATGCGCTTGACCGACTGAAGTTTCTTTGTGCCCAGAAGTTATGGGCTAATGTGTCCGTAGATACAGTTGCAACTATCTTAGCTTGCGCCGAAACCTACAACTGTGAGGAGTTGAAGATCAAGTGCATCGACTTCTTTGTTCTGGAGGAAAATTTCAAGAAGGCTATATTCACTGATGGTTATGCATCGTTGCTTCTGAAATTCCCATTGATTGCTGCTGAGCTCAAAAGGAGGGTTGGAGCATGACGTGTATACTTCAGGCGTTCAAGCATAGCTCT
Source organism: Poa pratensis (assembly GCA_947311845.1). Classification (NCBI taxonomy): domain Eukaryota; kingdom Viridiplantae; phylum Streptophyta; class Magnoliopsida; order Poales; family Poaceae; genus Poa; species Poa pratensis. The sequence goes on along the minus strand of CAMZMU010000037.1, from coordinate 69,670,225 downwards.
TGTATGGTGCTTTAGTATATCATGAGTACTTTCTGACATCCTGTTAAGCTTGCAATATCTATTTGCTGGGTAGGGAGCCTGGCAGCTTGATGTTGCAGATTCTTGTTAAGCGTTGGGCTTAGGTGCTAAGAGTACTGATACCGATAAGTGTGGTGAGGTGGTGTGTGCTGTTAGATGACCTAGATGCGAAGTTAAGGATGTCGTGTTAAATCAGCAGCCCATTGTGTTTTTTGTTTCTGTGCTGGTTTGGTCATCTCGTGTCCTAAGGCTTTTAGGATATTCACTTTAGCTATGCTAGTGCATAACTATCTAACTATGTATATTATGTAGTCTTAGCTCTATGGGTACTATATGAATATATGATCAATGAAAGCAATTCAGAGCTGAGAAAATCTGAGCGCTTATGTTGTCATGACAAAGTTCTGGAGTATGCCTTCTGCAAACTTTGAGTGTGTACTTTAATTACTCGATTCATCTGATACTAAGATCATTGATATCCTGACGGCACCTATCATGTGGGAAAAACACAAACCAGGTTTTATTTTTCTTAACATGCGTGGAGAGGGAATAGTTTGCTAGCTGGTAAGCAAATGGGTGTCCAATCCTAAATATTAAGTGTTTTTTTTCTAGAAAATGATACTTTGTCAATACAAGAAAATGAAGTGCAATTTTGTTCACCAACTGATAATTCGAAGGCCACCAAATAACTAGTATTCCAGACAAAGAAAACCTGGTAACACGGTTGTTAGTGGGGTTATTAGGATGTAATCCTGGTTCTGAACATTGTAACGATGTTCCTTTTATTAAAACTCGATAATCACAATTGTTCTATTGACCCGTGTGTTCCATAGAGCTCCATACGAATGGTTCAGTATTTTCCAGACCATTTTATTCACGGGCCGGTACGTATTCACTGATGGTTATGCATCTTTGGTTCTGAAATTAGACCATTTTGTTCATGGGCCGGTACGTATTCACTGATGGTTATGCATGTTTGGTTCTGAAATCACTGTCGATTACTGCTGCACACAAAGAAGGTTAGCTTATGACGTATGAATAATTCAGGCTTCAGGCATAGGTCTTCTACCGGTAGGTGAGGTGCTGTTGAGTATGTTTCAGATAACTCGGATAGGAAGTTAAGGATCTAGCTATCTATAGTCTGAAGTCCACGGTACTATATGGTTGCTTAGAGATTGGAATTAGCTAGTCGTCAGAATGGAATTAGCTAGTTGCAGAGAATGATCGCTCTGTCCAGAAATATGCGAAAAATATCAACAAATGTAGTTCGAATGCAAGGATTGCTGCGACATGTCCACCATCAAATCAACAGAACAGAATACAAGCTAGCAAACAGAACAGTAATACCGACAGCCATACAAATAGCAAATGGTACGAATTTACATATGGTTCATTGTGTTTCTTGAATTCAAAGCATTACAGATGGTTGGTTCATGAGAAACAAAATAAAATACAAAGCAGGTGTTGCTACCCAGCAGCAACGTTCCGAGTCACCACCAGCACAACCCATAGTAACAACAGGGCACCACACATTACCGCCCCAGTCCACCGCAAGCCAAACAAGAGACACACTACATACTAGCTACATAGGTAACATAGTTTCGGCTAGTTTTTCATCACTATTACTGCGTCGGAATGGGCTGCATCTCTGGAGCAGAGGCAGGGGCAGTGTCCGCCGGCGGGTAGGCAAACACCCTGGCGATGCGCTCGGTGGGGACAAGCGGGAGGTAGGTGGCGACAGAGTTGCCACGCTTCGCCCCGTCGATCACGGCAGAGTTGTACTTGGCTGAGAGCTGCGCAGCCGTTGGGAGGACAGCACGGGTCACCGATGGGACAAGCGGGAGCCGGTTCAGGGCAGCCCATGCTTCAGCAGCCTTGCGCTCCGCCACAGGCTCGTAGCGGGTGTAGAGGTCCCGGGCCTTCGGCTCAGCGCGAGCGATGGCAGACTTGGCCAGGCCAGTTGCAGTGCCAACAAAGCCAGTCTTGTGCACCTCAGCCGCTGCAGAGCGGGCGTAGGTCGGCACCTCCTTCACAACCGGGGGGACACGGCGGTCAAGCTCCTGGACAGACTCGTCAACCTGCACATTCGACAATCAGTAACAATTCTAAGATACAAAACATGGAAAGAACATTTAGATCATAGATGCTAACAAAATCATTTGGAAGTGTCACATCTATTAAACCCATTATGAGAATTCTAACGAAAAATGCTATTTAATCAACTGTCATATGGAGTAGATTGCAAGCGGCATGTCGCATATTCACTAGCCAGTTGATTTTGCAACAGGCGGAATGGTGATGACAAGTTCAGCAAGACAGGGGCATCTTGCCTCTAGCCAGTTGAATCAATAAACACCATCCTGAGATGCTGGCACGTTGCACATAAATAAACTCAGGGCAGCGCCATCACAGTTTATCCTATTTTCCTAACCCTACAAATTTAGTACCAAGCAGATTGATGAGGACAACCAATTAAATCGTCATATATTCTACATGTGTTGCAAAACGATGACGAACACATTAATTCCTAAGGCAGGTGCATTGAACTTCCAATTCCAAAGAAATCATGAGAACGAGTGTAGATTTTTTAAATAAAAAACAGAACTAAATGATACACAATCGAGGCACATGATCATCCAGAGACGGAACAGGATGAACTTAATCAGTAGTAAAATTAGAAGATATGTTAACCCCAATTACATCCCCTTATTTGTGCCAACAATCAGGGGCCCAGAACAACCATGGACGACGAAACTAACACTAAATCCAGTTAAAAACAGCAAAGAGAATCAAGTTCGCGGCAGGGCGTTCTCTTCTCACCTTGCGGTCGAGGAACTTGAGCATGTCGAGCGGGACGGCGTGGTAGCGGTCGTAGACTGGCCCGACGACGGCCCTGACGGTGCCCTCGACGTGGTCGACGCCCGGGCGGAGCGGGCCGGCGCCCTGCTTGGCGTAGGCGTAGGCCGCGGCGGCGAGCACCACCGCCTGCGCGGCCGCCTGCTGCACGAACTCGAGGTACCTGAGCCTGGCCTCCTCCTCCTCCGGCGTCCTCTCCACCGTCACCTCCTGCTCCTCCTGCAAACCCGCAGATCAGCAAAACGCGTCGAGAAAGGGAACCACGAGATCGAGAGAGTCTTCGGTGGGTGGGGCGAGATTCGTTACCTCGGTGGGGTGGGTGCTGATCGGGGCGGCGTCGGTGGCCATCTCTGGTGCTCTTCCGCGGGGGATCGAAGACCTGTCTGCGGCGGGTTCGAAGAGAGGAGGAAGACGAAGAAGTTTGTCGAATCGGGTGTCGGATTGCTGGTCGATTTCTGATTTCGCTGCTAGGGTTTTGAGGATTTGGTGGGGGTGGGGAATCGGATCTCTTATAGGCGAGAGAGGGAGAGAGTAGGAAACGATCGGACGCGTTTGTTTTTTTCCTTGGGTGTTAAGGAATTTTCGCCTGTCCGTTTCGCGTCCGTGGCGGGCGGGGCTTCCAGAAGGTGGTGGTAGCCGTTACGCGTCGCTGACGGTGGGGCGGGGCGAATACTGGGCCCGCATGTCGGTGGGTGGTGACGTGGTATGGGGCCCGCGAGCCGGTGGGCGGGGTGGGGCGGTTTTGCGTTCACGCGGGACGGTGCTTGGAGGGAGAGCGTGTGGTGTGAACGCAGTCGGCTGTTTCCTTTTCTGTTTTAAATCTCTTTTATTTTTTTCAGTGGGACGAAGAAACTGGAAGTCTCGAGACGAGATCCAGAGAGGCCCTGTGTTGGACCCCACGACCGAAATTCTTTTTACACAATAGAGGCCCTGTGTTGTGAGTTGCTCACATGCTCCTGTTATGTTAAAAAAAATATATATATAGTAAAACATATCAAAAAAAATTGTGTGCTCTATGCAAAAAAAAAAAACCAATCAGTGGCCGAAATGAGATCTAAAAATACATTTTTAAAAGCACTGATTTTCTTTCGCGCAGAGCACAAAAAATGTAATTTCATTACGAAACTTTGCACTGTGTTGAAACATGTATATGTCTGTCTCTAGTTTTTTCAGCCTTTTTGGATATGTTTTACTATTTTTATAATTTTGTTTAACATAACGGTAACATGTGAATTCGGGAGACAATGTGAATTTCTGCCAAGAGCATCTCCAACAGACGCCCAAAATAACCCGCGAGCTAAAAACCACCATTCTGCGCCGCGGGGCTTCGCGCGCGTTCCAAGCGGGAAAACATCGCGCGCTAACTTTTTTCCCGCGAGCTGGGTAAAGCGGCAGCACCCGCGCTATTTAACCCGCCCCGCTTCCAGCACGCTGGAAGCCTCTGCCACGCGCCAACTGCTCCTCTTCCCTCTCGCGACCGTGCCGACGTTTACTTGCCCACCTCGTCGTCTCCCGCGTCAGCGCTCCCCCTCCGCCGCCGCGATGCCTCCGCCGCCGCTGGAGAAACTCCGGCTACCGCGGCGTCCGCACGCGGCCCTCCGGCACATTCTATGCGGAGATCCGCTCCGGCGAAACCCGGCTGGCGCTCGGGACATTCGAGACGGCCCCGCGCCTACGACGCGGCGGCGTGGCGTCTCGAATTACACCACCTCGGAGGAGGAATAGGCTAGCCGTTTACTTTTTCAGTCAATGAATTATCTGTGTTTGTCCTATGTCGTGAGATGAACTAAATAAAATTTATTTTTGGTCTATTTATTTTGCATTGTTTGATCTTGTTTTGGTTTGCAACTGCGCAGAAACGTGTTAGCGCGCCAGGAAAAGCTTCTACTACGCAGAAAAAAACCTATCCACCACCCCGCGCAATAGTTCTAATTTGGCGCTGTAAAAAAAAATTAGCGCGCTGTTGGAGATGATCTAAGTTTAGCATCTATACCTTCACCATCACCTAATATTTAATCTGATAGTGGAGCTAGTCAAATAATCTTATCGACGACACCCTCTCATGCTCTCATCGAGACTAGTGGAGATACACTCCTGGGCGGTCAATTCATCGGAAGCAGCACGTATGTCCCAATAGTGACGGCATGGGAATTCCTAGTCGTCGTAGCAAGTTCCAGTTGACACGCCTCATGGAGGTTCAAGGCTAAGGTTTTAGTAGCAGTCAATAAATCGTCACCGGAAAGTAGAAGAACACCATAATGTTTTTTTTTACAACAGAACACCATAATGGTTAGTAACATGAAGATATGATACAACTTACAATGAGCATATATGGATCCAATAGAATAATTCATATTGGGATCAATACAAGGTTTGCGTCCTTTATTGGCCAGATCAACAACATCAGCATAAAGCGTGTTAGTGCGATTATTACAGCTTGGACTTGTTCTTGCTAACAGTCTGATACTCAAGAACTGCAGAACAAGAGTCTGTATAATTAAGATATTAAAACATACTTGTGGACCTAGACTGAAACTAGAAGTTGTATATGTACAACCTGTTGATGAGTAAAACCGGTTAAGTAGAGCTACTGAGAACCATTTCCTGGTAAAAGATGACTTCAGAATTCTGCAGATCATGCATGGCATAGCAAGTACTTGCACAAGCGGCGCAGCGTAGGCCCGCATAGGACGTATTTAGCTCAAATCGCAGAAATGTTTACACTAATATTTGTCTATTTTAACTACATGCGGGTCGGGTCGGGCGTAGCTCTGACACCCTAGCAAGTAGATGATGAGACTTTCCAGCAGGACCAAAGATACCTGCTGCAGATTACCAGTGAGCATGATTGTATTCTACAGCAAGCACTGTTTCTCACCAAGATCCAGTAATGTCAGAAGGTTCAGTTGCACTGTTGCACATACGCCATGCAAAGTAGTAGATGCTACTACGAAATGCAGAGGTATCTGCAACTTTGAACAAAAAGCACATAACAGAATACCATAAACAAGAAGATGCAGGGCAACAAACGGTAACAGAAAGATGGTAGAAGGATCATATAGATCTACCAACATTATTCAACTATAGTTCTACATGAATATGACAACAACTCTTCAGCCAAAATTATGATAGGAACAATCTGCGGAGCAGACAACAAAAATGGAAACGGATACAGACGATGGTTCAAATAAATTAGGAAAAATAACACTGAGACGTTGATGAGGCAAAGTAAACAGATATACTCTTCTTGCCGAGCTAATATGCAAACGATGGTTCGCTGGGCCAGATGCTCCGGTAGATGGAGGCTATCACTGGGACGAGACCCAGCAGCGCGATCTGGACCTGCTCTGAGGTGCTTGTCCTGACGGTGATCTGCCCGCTCAGCTTGTTGTTCAGCCCAAGGCGAACCGCCATCTTTGAACCCCTTCCAACCGAGAACTGGGACTGCAGGTTAGCCCCCAACGCAAGGTCACGGCGCCACTTCATGAGGGACAGACCTAAGGTTGACAAGGACTGGCCAATTGGATAATCTTTGTCCTTCAAGCGCATTTCCAAGTTAGCTCCATAGGCTGTATCCCCTTGAGCTCGCATTGCTCCTGTGCTTGCCACCAATGCCAGCCTCTTGCCAACAGAGAGCTGGTCCTCAACCTTCAGCCCAGTTGCCACAATGTCACCCAAGAAAGTCACAGAGAATCCTCCAGTAGTTTGTTCTTCTTGATACTCTTGAATTTGGTCTCACCACGGAAAATATACGCAAGCTGCCGCCCAACAGTCTGGATGTCAAAACCGGCAAGAGACGACGCATCCTCCCCATGCTTTGCTGAGATGGAAGAATCTAAATGGATGCTGAATTCCTTTTTGTCCTTGGTAACCTGAACTGCAACAGTACCTGGGAACTTGCTAAGGAGAGCGAGCGACTCTTCGACACTTACTCCATCATAACCGCAGTCATGATCCCACCCATGCGCATCCAGAACAGGCCTTGCAAGGACAGTAGAGGTTGGTTCCAGAAAGCGGTACCGGTATGTCGGGTTGTCACAATCAAATGAAGGAGGCAGCACCATGTCAGGTAAGGGGACTGAAACATTTTCTGGAGGAGGATCCTGATCGTTTTCTCCTGCGATACTAGCATACCCATAAGCATCCATATCAGACTTGCCCCTCTTCTTCATCTCCTTCAACCTCCGGAGCTCATCCTTCCACTGTTTCTTCTGCAGAAGCTTGACCCTGTAGTCGTACTCATCAAAATATGCATTCTTCTGCTCTTTTGTGAGCCTTCCAAGCTGAGCTTTGGTCAGAGGCTTGAAGGGAGGAAGCTGATCATATTCCTCTTCATCTTCATCTTGTTCTATATCAGAATACTCATCCAAATCAATATCAGAATCTCCTTCATTACCACCCTGGTCAGGGGAAAGTTTCGGGTGAGCTCTCGACTGCAACAGGGAGGATAGCAGGAATGGAAGCGGCGGGGAGCGGAAGCGGAACCCAAAAAGTTTCCCAGGAGAGGGATCCTGGAGCTTCAAAAGTGAGTTGGCTTCTGATAATATCTTTGAAGAGTAGCACAAGAGCAGCATCTGATGCCGCCAACTTTGGCCATTTGGAAGCACTTTCTGACCCTCACGGTTCTTCCGGCAAGAAGGATGGTTCTCAACAGGGCTACTGGGTTCATCAGACGCATATCCCCTGCAGCCTGCCTGATGGATTGCTGGATAATGTGGGATCGCTGCGCCATTAATACCTCATATGTCATTGGGGCACCATTGAGGCCTTCAGGAGGAGCAGAAGCAGCATGGTGAGAGCAACAATAGCATTGAACCATATGGAAGAACCCAGAACAGCAGTGATGGTTTTCAGAAGAGGCAAGTCATTGAGATCACGGCTCAGACTATCAAGACGGTCCACGTATAGAACGATATCTGGGGGACATCTCTTGGTATATTTCTTGACGGATGCGAGAATTTTTCTGTTGTTTCCTTGGTCCATTACATTGGGCCGAAGGCCCGGTGTATCGATGATCCGTATCTTGACACCATCCACATTACCGACAATTTCCCGAACACTGGTGGTGGCTGCACCAAAAGCATCAGTTTTGGACTTCTCTTCACCAAAAATAGAATTTATAGTTGCACTTTTGCCAACCCCAATCTTTCCTAAGACAAGAATGTTGCATGAGAAGCTCAAATCCTCTGTTCCCTCTGCTTCAAGCTGTATAGCTTTCTTCCGTGCATTCTCAAGGCTGAAAGCTCGGTTGGTTTGCCTTCCATGTCGGATGCCCTCAGCAAGGCTCAGACGGTACAGCACTTGTGCTGCTACTGTTTCTTCAGGGGTGGCCCCCAATTTATACACAAGGCGCAAAAACTTTACCCGGATCAACTCAACCTTGTCGTGCAATTTCTTCTCTTCCTCTGTCATCTCGTCATTAGGTTCAGCAGTCACTGCCAGCTCAGAGGGGCTGAAGAGGTTTGACCGGGCAGGTTGTCGGGGGGCAGTTGGCCTCAAAGATGGGGCTGAAGAGCCCAGACCAGCAGGTCTATCCATGGAGAAAATTCTAGATCCATCTTGCGAAGAAACTGTGATGTTCCCATCAGAGGATCCACCAGTAGCCGCTTTAAGCAGGGCGGCTAAAGCAGCAGAATCAAACCCCTTCTCATCATCATCCTCATTATCGTCATCATCCTCGTCATCCTCAGAATCATCAAGCACAATCTGCCCATCCATGCTATTAGTGTACTCTCTTGAACTGCTCAAGCCAGACACAGGACTATCACTGGAGGACCCTTCCCCAAGCTCCTTCATGATCTGCTTCGCAGCTTCCGAATTCTCTATGATTGCAACTCGTGCAGGACTCCTGTCAAAGCTCACCTCGTCATCGTCCTCATCACCCTCATTGCCACTGCCGTCTTCATCATCAGCTGCGGCTAAAACTATCTTGTCATCAACAGCCTCTACTTCACGGTCAGAAACATCTGGAGTACCTTCATTCTCCCCACCACCAATGCCTTCGTCATTAGCTGCTGCTACAGCTACAGCTTTCTGATCATCACCAGCTGCAGCTACAACTATGTCATCCTCACCAGCCTCTTCTTCATGGCCAATAACCTCTGCAGCATGCTCATTCTCCGCAACAGCATCATTTTCCCCGATTGGCTCTGGAGAAAATTCTCGAGACAGGATAACATCACTGCCGCCTGCAACAACACTCTCAACCTCTGTCGGCTTCTCAACACTAACATCTTCCACAGTTCCACTAGCAATGACCTGGTCCTCAGCATTTTGTGCATTCTCCGAGATTCTCAAGTCACTGTCGTCAATAACCTGGTTTGGATCATTTGAATTATTAATACCCCCATTAAGTCTCTATAAGCAAAAAATAAAAAATTGGCACACCCACTTACCACATGGCTTGCATCGCCTTTTGGCTCGGGCTTTGCCGCCTCATCTTCCACATTAGCCTGGTTCCCCAAGCTACTGCTGTCGATAACCTGCTTTCGTCATGTGATTTGTTTAAATCCCAGCTAGTGGCAACACCAGTAGCAACAGAATTAGATTGAAGTATTGAACACGCCCACTTACCACTGGACTTGCATCATTCTCAGGCTCAGGCTTGGCTGCCTCATCTTCCACATTAGCATGGTTCTCCAAGCTACTTTCGTCAACAACCTGCTTCATGTCAATTGAATTGTTCACATCCCTACTAGTGAGGATACGACTAGCAACAGAATCACAAAGAACATGGCCACTTACCACAGGGCTTGCATTGCTCTCCGGACCGGGCTTTGTCACCTTGTCTTCCACATTATCATGGTTCTCCAAGCTGTCATTGACAATAACCTGCTTGGGCCATTTGAATTGTTTATACCCCTGCTAGTACTAACTCTATGAGCAACAGAACTAGATTGAGCATGCCTACTTACCTCTGGATTTGGATCGCTCTCAGGCTCAGGCTTCGCGGCACTGCCTTCCACAATGGCATGGTTCTCCATCGCTATAATCTGGTTTAGGTCAATTCAATTGTTCATATCCCCACTAGTATCAATACTGTCAGCAAAAAAGTAAAAATTGATTGAAGATGACTGCTTACCACTGGGCTTGCATCGGTCTCTGGCTCCGGCTTTCCCACCTTGTCTTCAACATCATCATCCTTCTCCAACGATGCTTCTGGAGCTTCTTTGCCTCCCACCGCCACCGTCTCAACAGGCGCTTCAGTCTCGCCACCCAATTTGCCATTAGCTTCAGCGATAGGAGCCACCTCATCCTCTGGTTCTGCCGCCTGCGTGCTCCCGGTGGAAGCCGCAACCTCTTTCTCACTGTCGGATGCGCCGTCATCTTCGCCCCCAGCTGCCACCTCCGGTTTCTCCGGGGACAATTCAGCATCAGCTGACACCTTGCCGAGATCCTTCACCCCCAAAGTCGCGCTTTCCTCTGGTTCATCGACCAATTCACCCTTATCCTCGACGACCGACGCATCAGGGGAAGGCAGGGAAGCATCCCCCTCGCCCAATTCGCCGTTGTTGGAGGGCGTCGGCGCCAACGAAGCAGCCTTCACATCTTCCTCCGCGGATTCCCGGTCTCCTGACTCCTCCTTGGCCGCCGCCTCCACCTCCTCCTCGCTTTCATCTTTCCCATCTTCGACCGCTGCTTCCACCTCCCCACGGTCCTCCGCCTCAACCACCCCGTTGTTGGCCTCCGAACCACCAAAGCTCCGGTCTTTCCCCTCAAATCTCACCTCCTCGCCATCCACTCCTCCGCCCACCTCCTTCGGCGCCGCCTCGACTCGCTTGTCCCCCTCCGCCGCCGCAACCTCGTCCACATCAGCCGCCGGAGGCCGCTCGTCGGCCACGGGCGCGGCTGGGGCGTCGGTAGTCGCCATGCTGCCGCCTCTTGCTCCGCCCACAAGCAAAGCAGCGGTGGAAGCGGCCGGATTCCGTCGTCGGGGGAGGAGGAGAGGGGAGGGGAGCGGAGGAGAGGATAAGGTGAGGGTTTTAGGTTAGGCTCCTCTTATTTTATCTCGCGAGTATATATAGTTCAATTCGATTTTGGGTTTGGACCTGGCGTGTAATTCTGGGACGAGACGGCAGCCATCCAGGTGCAAGGGGTGAGATGAGGAAGCAAGCAATAGGCAAATTGGGGAGGTGGTGATAAGGTGATTTAAATAAAAAGTGATTTTTTTCATGTGCTTGATATTTTTTTTGTAATTTAATTTTGTGTTTGGGAGTTTTTCTTCAATTAATTTGTCGTGTAGTTTTTTTTTGCGGGGAAATTTGTCGTGTAGTTCACGGAGAAGGGTCAACTTTTCATAAGATGAAGTGATGAACAAACATCTTATAGGGTTACACTGTAAAAAAACACCTTAGGATACCTACAACGCCGCGCTAATTTGATAGCTTTAGGAAAAAAAAGAGTTGAATCTCAGCCAGTTTAAATCTTATTCCCGGCTCATTTTGGCGTCGGCGCATTAAGAAGAGCCCGACACTTAAAAACACGTACACACTATGGCTCCTAGCGGCCAGACACTTGTGCATGTTCGGGATTTTAATTTTTTATAAGCGCCTCACATTGGTCATGCTCATATAGGGTTGTGTTCACGGTTTAATTATGGTTTTGATATCAAGATTTTCTTTTAAATTTATATTTATTGCCCACAATTGTTTAAACTGGAGAGGGAATTCTAGTTTTATCCCTAAATTAAATAATACATTATAAAATTTCATCTGGATTACCCATTAGTAAAAGTTTTGCCAATCTTTAACCCTTCAATTTCTTAAGATTGTTCCGGCCGGTGGGTCATATCCGTCGGGTCCATATGGCGTGCCACATTGTCCGTACTTCTCCTTTCACGCGATCGAACCGGCTAGATGGTTGAGCGTTGAGCAAAGAAGTGTCCATTATCTCCGCATGTGACGGTCGCCGACGATCACCACCGAGTCCCCTGCTGCTCGTCGTGTTTTTCGAACAAACAAATAGATGTCCTATTGGCGAGACAGGGTGACCATGCGAAGGTGCGACTTGACAAGCTAGGCAAAGCGGCACATACCTATAGCTTTTTCCCGAAGAAGTGTGTGTACACCCGACGACCGTGAGAAAAAAAAAAGTGGATCAACCATCTGGTCGATTTGTCCTCCGGAAAAATGACCAGGAGACAGAGGAGAGACGTGGAACGACACGTGGTCCTGACGAGCGGGATCCACCAATCAAAAGGCTCTAGAAAGTTCAGAGATGGCAAAGATTGGCAAAACCTCCAACACACAGGTAATCTTGATCATGAAAAACAATTTGGGCTTAATTTGCATAGAAAATGTGGTGGTGAATCGTAAGAATTAAATTCACTCTTAATTGAAATGTTGTGTCCACTAAAACACTCAATCCGTTCGAAAATATAAGATATTCTACCTTGTTTTGAATCGCATGTATATAGACGCATTTCAGTATAGCTGGCCACTCATTTCAGTTTATATCTATCCCACATTGAAATATCCAAAATATTTTTTTAATTTGGAATAGAGGAAGTAATATTTTAGAACTATATGGAACTAAAGATGTTTGTTTGACACTGCCCTCTTACGCAGAGTGAGAGCCATGGAACCAATGAATTCCCATGCCAGACAAAAAAATTTATCATTTCATTTTCTGTATTATAAATCATTTAAATTCCCTCTTCGATTTTGTGCTAGAGTGGCCTTTATATATTAATATAATTTGTGCCCAAAATCTGTATTTACTACATGTATACATGGGTGATTATGAACTAATTAAAAATGATACATTAAGCATTACTTATGCATTGGTCTTGATAGTGCCCATGCTAAAAACGGGTAACACCTCTTACAACAAAATAAGGCTAATTATCCTCCTAAAAGAAAATCCCTACAAAAGAAGGCCAATTATCATAGAATGTGAATTCTCGCAAGTGTAGGAAAAAACATCAACATGTATAATTTAAAATCAAGTATTAGAATTAGCATAAATTATATAGATGTTGATATACTTTTCTATATATATTTGGTCAAATTTTACAAAATTTGACTATGACTAAACCCAGAACGCAGGTTATTGAATACGAAGAGAGTATATGATCTGTCACTTGCTTTGTTCTTTTCTGAAAATACCGATTTATTTTAGCAATTTTATTTTATATTTTTTAGGAAAATGAAGAACGTGTAATCCATATCCATGATATTTAAGAGAATAATTTTTTGCTACAATAAAAAGGTTTGGGGGTAAATAGATTCCATGGAAAGGACAACAACACATTTGCAAATGTAGATTACAACATATAAATATTATTCCATAATCAATGGTAAAATGTCTTGCATTTTGACTATAAATTGCTCGGGAAACTACTGTTATTAGAGAAACTTGATGCTCCTATACAGCATTAGTGCCACTGCTCGTCTGCTCATACTATGCATAATGCTTTCCTTTTTTTATATGCCTAATTTGTCACATGGAAGATGCCTTTCCGTTGGATCAAGCAAAGCGTCCAAGGAACACAGAAAAAACAGCAAAGTTATTCATTTTGTATCCAAGGCAAGCAAAAGAGAAGCCTCAAAAGTTGTTCCAAGCATGGTGAAGAAGCATGACAACGTCATCAGCATTCACGAGATAGATATTTTGATATAGTAACTGAGAGTACATGTTAAACTACTTTCTGAACCGACATGTCATACCAATCAAGTTCACCCTCCTGAATTAATTAATGAACAAAGGGAAATACAAGTGAAGTTCGGATCGGGCTTGGCCTTTTCATTCTTACGGATTTTACTTTGCTCTTGGACCGTGTTCCAGTGGCCGCATGGCAGGAGCCCAGCCCAAGGCCCAACTGTCACACTCCGACAACTCTTCCCACCAACACGCCAAAAAAAAAAAATCACTCGCCGTGCGTCGTGCGACGGGACGCGATGCTCTCGTGGCCTCTACTCTAAGCACCTCCGACGACTTCCACTCACCGCCGGCGATCCGATCCGTGTCGCCGCTCCATTGCTGCCCGGCAACGTGTATGTGATCCGTCTCACTCTCTCCGGACTCCGGATCCTCTTCCCCCATGGGATTAGGGGGCACGAGAGGCGGCATCGGGGGAGGGGGCGCCGGCTCCGGCGAGAGGTGGCGGTGGATCCTCTTCCTCTCGCTGGTCTCCGTATCCTTCCTCCTCTCGTTACTCTTCCTCTTCCTCTCCGCCTACTCCTCCCCCACGCGCCTCCGCCTCCGGGCCTCACCACCGCCCACGCCGCCGCCGGCGTCCGCCGCGGCCCAGACGCGCTCCCCTGCCTCGCTTACCTCCTCATCGGCGCCCGGGGCGACGGACCCGGATCCTCCGGCTACTCCTCGCCGTCTACCACCCCCGGAACCGCTATATCCTCCACCTCTCGGCCGACGCCTCCAACGACGAGCGCCGGCACCTCGCTGCCGGGGTCGCCGCCGCCGCGCCCGCCGCTGTCGCGTTCGACAACGTCGCTGTCGTGGGCACGCCCACCGCTGGGACGCCCGTCGGGTCCTCGGGCCTTGCCGGCACGCTACGCGCCGCTGCCGTCCTGCTCCGCCTCCACCCCGACTGGGACTGGTTCCTCACCCTCAACGCCGCCGATTACCCCATCGTCACCCAGGATGGTATGGCAACCCGACTTGTATTCATAATCAGGGATTTGCATGATTGTATCTCATTGACCCGAAATAGTGCCCCCCATTTTGATCTTTCATTTCTCCAATAGTGTTAGAAACGAAATTAATTTTGCCAGCTACATTTTTCATTAATCTTCTAGTAGCTAAAATCAATGAAGGGCTCTTCATCCTTAATTGTGCGACAAGAAAAGTAACGATGGTTTACAACTTACAGACCCTGAAAATTTGTTAGCAACCAACTGCCTGTTGTCCACACAGATGTAGTGTTTGTTTTAACTACACAGATGTAGTGTTATTCCAGTTATTTGTTCGTAGCATAGAAGAGTTACAGTTATTCCATTGGCTATCAAATGGAGGAGTTTTTGTGCTTAATCGTGCCACGAGCAAAGTAATGATGGTTTACAGCTTACAGACCCTGAATTTTGTTAGCAACCAACTGCCTATTGCCCACACAGATGCAGTGTATTTTTTAAAACTAGACAGATTTAGTGCATTTCATTTACTTCTTCACAGCATAGACCTCCATATAGATGTACATTATTATCTATTTAAAAAATTAAGAGGTAAACTAAGGTTGTTGTATCGCTTGGTTTTATATATCCAAAGCATTGAATAGGTGATGCACATTTCAGAACATGCACTCCTCCGGTAGCTCGATTATAAAACTAACCTCCAATAGTGCTGATGATTACCATAATATTAACTTGCTAATAGTAGTTTTCTTTTGGGGAAGAACTTTTTAATAATAGCTAATATCTACTGTGTCGTTCTGACGTTTGGACTTGTTTGGATTCTCTAAATGACGGTTTCTTTCCCAGACATGTAGTAGTGATATTTTACGGTTAATTTCGCTAAATTGCCACCGTTTTGATAGTTAGGTTTATACTGATCATGATACTACTGTTCATTTTATACTGATTATGATACTATTGTTTATTTTATCCTGTTGCAGACTTGATTCATGCCTTGTCATATGTTCCAAGGGAATTCAACTTCATTGATCACACTAGTGATTTTGGAGAGAAAGAGTATGGATCATTTGAACTTGAAGAGAATTTAGCAGCTACCTGTATCAGTTTTGATAAAACTATTCACTTGCAGATCTGAAAAAGTGCAATCAATGATAGTGGATGCTGGAATATATTTGTCAGGGAGGACCAACTTCTTCCGAGCTACACAGAAACGACCAACTCCTGATGCTTTTAAGTTTTTCACAGGCATTTCTTGCTCTCTGTGCTGATTTTATTTCATTGGTCTAGATAATTTCCTTACCCATCTTCGTTTCTTTCTTACTAGGTTCTCCATGGGTTATTCTGAACCGGCGGTTTATAGAGTATTGTATTCTTGGTTGGGAGAATCTTCCTCGGGTTCTTCTCATGTACTTCAACAACGTAATGCTACCTCAGGAAGGATACTTCCACTCAGTCATATGCAACTCGGTTGACTTCCGTAATTCCACTGTGAACAATGACTTGAGGTACAAGGTTTGGGATGAACCACCTCAGACAGAGCCCCTTTTTCTGAACATGGCACATTATGATACAATGGTGGAAGGAGGGCAGCCTTTTGCAAGGCGGTTTCAGCGGAATGAACCATTGCTGGACAAGATAGATGACAAACTACTCAGGCGATGGGGCCATGGGCCTGTTCCTGGTGCCTGGTGCTCAGGCAGGAAGAGCTGGTTTGTTGACCCATGTTCCCAGTGGAGTGACGTGAATGTTGTGAAACCTGGTCCTCAGGCCTTGAAGTTGCAGCAATATATCAATCGGACCTTGGAAGAAGCAAATTCTGGAGCAAAATCATGCAGGCGGTAGCAATATATGATGCCAATAACCCTTTTGCATACAGAAAAGGGGAGATATATATTAGAGGATTATGACCGGGTGTGCTTTCTTGGTCGTACTCTCTTGCGCGATACGACGATAGGATTTGAAGGGCGAGAGTTTCACTTCATTTGTGACTCCACCATGACATTGAAGACGAGATGTTAGAGCAGGCTAATTGAAGCATATTGGTCTGATGTGCTAACTTCCTTGTGAATGACTTACGTTGGTGCTGAGTTCATATTTGACGGAATTGGAGGGGGAAAAGTATAGCGGGTGGTCTGTTGTTCTTATTAGCATTGCTACCATGTTCTCATCACTAGAATGAGCTTCTATGTGTTTATTTCCCTCCAGGACTTCTAGTTGCCTACTCCCTCTGTTTTACAACATATGTCCATATTTTGGCGCCGTCATTTCATAAGCCATACTACTCAATGCAGTTTTGCTCAAGTCATTAAAATATCATCAGTATCTATAACTTTTGCTCTATGCCCATTGGTTCAAAGCAGTAACAGAGGTTAAATGTTTCTATTACATAGTACAATTTTAACCTTAATGGATCTTCTGTATTAATCAGTGGTATTAACACCAACCGGACTGGACAAATTTGACCCATGTATTTCAGTGGACACGTTCGGACGTGTCTGCGGAGAGGGGCGGGACATCCCCTATATATTGACTCTTGTGATCACAACCCCTATTTTTATTCTTAAATCCATGCACCTACATGCTTATTGATTTTGTGCATATACATCATATCTAGCGTACAACATAATTTATCTAGTGCATCAAGATAATCCAAACATTGTGATTATAATCTTGACTAAGATAACTATCGCTCCAAATGCATAGTAGAGACTAATCTCCTTCTTGATGGCTTTCTTGATCTTCTTTATCTTTAACCGAGTTGTATCCGTCTTGATCTTATAATCATTGACGGTATCGGCAATATGAAACTCCATTTTCAATCTCGTTTTTTTTTTCATTTGTATTCTTCTCTTCTTCTACCCCTTTTTGTCTTCTTCAATCTTCTTCATTGCATTCTCCATCTTCCGGTTTTGTTTCTTGAGTTAGCTCTAACTTTTCTTGGATCTTCTTTTTTCATCCTTTGTGAATTTCAAATCTTCCAAACTAAGCATTTTGCGTTGGATATAATGATTGGACTCGGTTTTACACCCCTAACATTGCAGTTACATATTAAATCCTATAGATAATAATGCATAAACCAAATCAAATCCAGTTGCATAATTTCAGATTAAACTCAAAATTTTAGCAACCCTTAAAAATCATATCGTGTCGAAATCACAGGAAATGTTGTTCCTGTTGCCCGGAGGGAAACCTCATCCTTGTTGGTGTCCCAGTGAACCATAGTGCGGCGACGGCGGGCGAGAGAGTTCGGGACGGTGGCGACTCAGACTGTAAATGTGGTGTTTGGAGATGAGCCACTGGTCCGAGAAAACCACAAATCGGACAACTGTGCATTCGGGGAAGCCATGAGAGAGCGTCAGTGGGCCACGGAAGGGCCTTGGTGGGCGGAAATGCTTGGCGGAAATCTGACAAAATGCAGCCGCCGGGGAGCTCTTCTCCGGCCGAAATCTGGTCCGGAAAGAAGAGGCGGGAGTGCGGATATCGGCATGGGTGTGGGGTTGAGGCGGGGAGGAAGAAACGAAGATGGATCTATGCAAGGGGCGGCGGAGCTAGGACATTTTATGTACGGGAAAATCAAAACGCCTCTCCCCCACAAGAGTCTGATACTTAGCCCCACTTAATTGTATGACTTTCCTTGTGACTCAATCTTAGGAAAATGATGCATAAAATAAATTACGCATGAGCCTTCTGTCATCTAGGTTTCGTTTCTCAGACCATCTTATCATCTCTTGATCTATTCCGTTGACCATCACATGGTTGTGGTTCCCGGAGGTGGTAGCGAGGCCGAGGCCGAGGCAGGGTTGCAGGAGGTGGCCACAGATGACGAGTGGACGTGGAGTCATGCGACAGAGGTAGGGAGGAGTGCTGTAGGGCGGGGCGGGCTGACGGAGCTTCTATTGTGAAATACGACTTCCTTAATATCGAAATTTCAACAAGCGAGTGGCCCTAGGGTCGCGGGAGCTGAGGAACGACGGTGTTTGGGGGAGCTGTGGAGGGCGTCGTGCCACCGCATGGGATGGGATATCGTCGAGTGCGGAGAGCAAGAGTTGGAAAATCAAGATATGCAACTCAATAGGTAGGATAATTATGACATATCTATCCCATATGCTACTACTAGGAAACTAAGACCAATCTCTAACGGTCGGGTAAGAGAACATTCATACACTGTCTTAAGTGCAGTCTCGGCGTCGATGGCAACAAGGGAGTATATTTGGAGTCAATGGAGAAGACATGGCTCGATCATAGCAACACAATGAAGTAGTCGAAATAGACGTTCGCAACAACGCCAATGAAGAAGTCGCAAGCCGCCATGCAAGTTTGTGTTCCCCAAAAACCTTATCGTCTCTTTGTGCCGCTTTTAGGTCTTCTGCAACCCTCTTCTCGGGGTGCACTACTAACTTGGATAGCTCAACCTTTTCATCCATTGATGCATTGAGACATGATCAGCGAATTACTTAAGAGACAATAACCCAACCCTACTACCCTAGATATATTTCGTGCCCCGGTGGGATGAATTCAACACACACTCTCTCTGCCTTGATGACAACTCAATGTTTGTTCAAGAACTAATTGTTGCATACGGAAGCCGCCGTCGGTGTGATGGTGTTGCGGACCAGGTGCAGGATCAGCCGTACGATTCAAGGAACAGAGGAGACATCCTTTCCCCTTTCGTATACAAGGGTCAAGGCCTCAAGGGGGAGCACACCTGTGAACATGGACACCCCAAATCTAGCCGTCAGAAAAAGTCAAGCAAATATACTGCTACTACTACTACCTGAAAACGCCGTCCATTTCTTCAGAAAGTGTCAAGCAAATACCACATCTCTAGATGATCTGCCAGTTAAGCAAAGATCGACAGTTAACTAATAATGATATATAAAGTAAAAAAAGTACTGTAGATCGTACGTGTCTGCGTGTTTATATGATCTTCGGATTCGCCCGTAAGCCATGGTGCGGCTGCACATGTGCACGCTACCCGCTTAATTCAGATGACCTTTGCTGAGTCCACTCCCCCCTGCAACGGATCGATCACAATTAGTAATGCTATATATATACACACACAGAAACATCACAAGATCATCACACAGCTACCATCAGAACCAAATCTCGCAGACACTGAAACCCACGAACAAACACAAAGCAAGAACACACAGTTCCCAGACTAGAGCTCAACTACGGCTACGTGCAGATAAGCACGTGACATTTGTAGGGACGTCCATCGACAGACATCGACATGGCGCCAGCTCCAGCTCAAGCTATCGCGGTGGCGTTGCTCACGTTCGCCTGCTGTGGTTTGGCCGTGGCCGCCGACAAAGCACCGATCAAGTGGCTTAGGGCGAACGCGACGTTCTACGGTGGCGCCGACGCCTCTGGCACCATGGGTGGAGCTTGCGGGTACGGCAACCTGTACTCGGCGGGGTACGGGACGTGGACGGCGGCGCTGAGCTCGGTGCTGTTCGACGGCGGCGCCTCGTGCGGGGGCAGTGCTACAAGATCGCGTGTGACCGCAAGCGGGCGGACCCGGCGTTCTGCAAGCCCGGGGTCACGGTAACAGTCACGGCCACGAACCTCTGCCCGCCGAACTACGCGCTCCCAAGCAACAACGGCGGATGGTGCAACCTGCCGCGCCACCACTTCGACATGGCGCAACCGGCCTGGGAGAAGATCGGCGTCTATAAGGGTGGCATCATCCCCGTCATGTACCGGAGGTACCTGCACATGAGTTGTCCTTTTTCACTACTATTTGGTGCTTCTTCTGTAAGTTAAAAATTTCTTAATTAAAACTGATCTATGTAGGGTTCCATGCGTGAAGAAGGGCGGAGTGCGGTTCAAGATCGTCGGGAAGGATTACTTCAATCTAGTTACTGTGATGAATGTCGCAACGGCCGGCTCGATCAAGTTGATGGATGTCAAGAGCTCTGATTCAAACGATTGGTTGCCAATGTCCCGTAATTGGGGAGCAAACTGGCAGTCTCTAGCGCTTCTTACCGGAAAAGCACTCTCGTTTAGATTGACTAACACGGATGGGGAAACGGCTGTGTTCAACGAGATTGTGCCACGCGGATGGAAGTTTGGGCAAACATTTGCGAGCAAAATGCAGTTCAAGTGATCACTCTCAGCAGAACAGTTTAGGATGTGACTGTTTGTCGCGTACCATCTGAAATGGCTGCAATTAATTTATTGATGTGTGGTGCTTAATAACATTTATTAATTAAGCACCACTGTCCACTTGTGTATATACATATAGCGATTCATGTGTTAGGGCATGTACACCACACATTGTTGGAGTACGTGTTTAACCTGTTGTATATCTTTGTGTTTTTATTATTTTCTATATGTTGTTGTATATAAAATGAGAGCAATATCACCGATTCACCTCTAATTTTTATTTCTTATATTTGGACCTTCAAGACTAGTATTGTATTTCCACACTAAGAAAGTGAACCCGTGTGATCTCATAGTCTGATGATAAAACCTAAGGTTGTCTGTTGATGTCTTCAAGCTCTAGCTATTGTTTCTATATTATAAATTCGTATAGTCGAACTTGGTGTGCATGAACTGCACTGTATTCAGTATATTCAGATCATCCTCGTACAAGGTTTAAATAGAGGTACAAGGGGTGCAAACACCCCCCCCCCCCCCCCCCCCCCCCCCCGCAGTGTCAATGGGAGTTCTTGGGACGATGAGACTGGATCGGAATTCAGCAGATGCAGCCGAAGGAAGCCCTTTGGTGAAAATGTCGGCCATATTGGGATGCTGTCGGAACGTGTAGAACACGTACTTCTCCAACCTAAACCTTGTCACGAACATAGTGAATGTTGGTTTCAATATGTTTTGTACGTTGATGCTGCACAGGATTAACAGACAAATAGACAACAGAAACGTTATCACAGTAAAGCACTGTAGACTGTCAATTGGACGGTGCAACTCCTGCATAGGATTGCGGATCCAGCAGCTTTCAGCAACCACATGCGCAACCGCACGGTACTCAGCTTCAGCACTTGACCTAGACACAGTTAGTTGGTGTTTGGAAGACCACGAGATGAGGTTGTCACCAAGGAATACACAAAAACCAGACGTTGAGCGGCGGCGAGTGTCAGGAAAGCCAGCCCAATCAGCGTCGGAATAGGCAACTAAAGAAGAAGTAGAAGAGGGAGTAATGTGAGTGCCGTGATCGAGAGTTCCTTTGACATAACAGATGAACCGTTTGACAAGATTGAGATGGGAGGAGCGGGGAGCATGCATGAACAAGCAAGCTTGCTGAACGACGTAGGAGATTTCAGGGCGAGTGAGAGTAAGATATTGCAGTGCTCCGGTGAGACTACGGTAGTGGGTAGGATCATCAAGGAGATCCATCATTGAGAGAGAGTTTGGAGCCTGATTTCGATCGATGTTTTGACAGGGTTGCAGTCATGCATCCCTGCATGCTGAATAATATCTAGAATGTACTGCCGCTGCGAGGCAGCAGCAGTGCGCGTGACAGAAATTCCTAAGAAATGAAGTTTGAATTGCAACCAAGACTTTCCCTATAACAAAAATAAACACCACCAAGTACTTTCTATTATTAAAGATTTAAATGTTCAAAACCTAGATGCGAGGCTAGTAGATTTAGTAAGGAGGTCACTCGAATTATCCACAGATCGAAACATGGTAAAAATCTGTATTACTAATATTTTTTATTGCTATTTGAACATATTGTTATCATGGTTTGTGTAATTTGGGTGCTAGTTTTAGTGCTAAACTTGACCATCTATGAGGAGATTAAATAAGATATTGACCTTCCAAAAACGAGAAAACAAGTATCATGTCGCTTTGAAGACTCTATGTTTCCTAATCTTCTCCTTAAACTTCACAAAGCACTAATGGTCTTAGACAGGCTACTTTATCATGGTATGAATACCTTAATAAGTTTATACTCAAGATAGGTTTTCAAATCCAGATTCTATATTTATCTTTGTTTCCATTAGTTATCTTGAAAACTTAATAACGATTTTGCTAGCTCTGAGTTATCTCAGATTTTTTTTTCATATCTAGTCTACATGCCCAACCATTTGTGGTCTCCATGTAGCAATTCCTCCAATGATCAAAGAGGTAAATATTAGATAAGACCGTTTCACCATCAACTTAAAACATAGAAAAGTTTACGACAACTTGATCTGGCTCCAAAGCGTAACATACCACCATTCAAAAAATGTGTAACATACCACCGGTTTAGCGTATATATCGGGCATGAAAGTTTTTTTTTTACATAAAAGGCCTTTAAAGCATGGCTTTAACTTAATAAAGCCCTACGGAGCACGGTTCAATACACAATTACCACCTACTGGGATTACCCGTTTACATAGCAGCTCACAACTGATCTAATAGGATAGTTTTAGGCCACAAGCGCTCAAATATAAAGCATGCAGCAAAAGCAAAGTCAAGGAGCTGTAGAGCGTCTTGTGTATGTGGCGGCGAGGAGGTTCTTGACGAGCTCAGGTCTCTACTTCTTGTGAGGGGATGCCAATGATGTAGAAGAAAGTACATTTTGAAAATGAAATCATCGGGGCTGTCGAGGGAATTTAGCCTCAATGGAGAACTTGTTTCTAGTTTGCCAGAGAGCCCAACTCTAAGCAGCAAATAAATCCAAACAACTCTCCTAACTTCAGCGACAACGAATGCCAAATGTCAAAGAAATGTGCAAAAGAAGCGGGTATGAAAGTTCAAAATATCCTTCGGCAAGAAATAGGTTCAAAATATCGATTGATACGAAGCCGGAAAATGACATAAACCAAAAGTTTCGGGAGAAGACATCTAGTCCAGTATTTATTTACTTATTTTATTCCATACGTATACGTACCTAGGCATACTCGATCACAAATTACAACAACATTCAGGTACGAATCAAGATATAAACTGATACAGTCTGGCCCGTTCCTCTCGCTGCTCATCAAAACTCAAAGCGAAGACACCTCTCACGTTACCCTAACGTACGAGCACTGGATCATCTCGCGCGCGGCGCTTAAACGGCAAGCTCTGAACACTCAGTCTCAGTGTCAGGTCACGGCGAGCGCTGCAAAACTGGGGCAACGTTCGCGCCCTGAGCTGCTCATAACATTTGAGAACTCCTCCGCCCTGTAGTCGACGTCAAGCTCAAGCCCGTAGCACGCCCACCATCGCTCATCTTCCCTCCTCTCTCTTCCTCAACGACCTCATCCTTCTCCTCCTTGTCGTTTCGGTGACCCGTACGAGATGTCAAAGCAGGAAGATCCGGCACCGCGCTTCAGCCGTGATTGGAGCCTCTTGGCTGCGAGGAACGTGGGGCTGGGCTGTCGCTGAACGAGAACTCATGCCCGCTAGCGCACGAGGTGGCCAGTATGGTGCCAGGTGCTTCTTGCTCTTGCCGTGGTAGGAGGAGGATAGGACGGCGAGGGTTCGCCTCGCCACCCTGCGAAGGAGCCGGCGGCGGTTCATGAAGAGGTACTTGAGGTAGTCTGCAGCGAGGGCGAGGAGGCTGCGCAGG